>JAEQBH010005962.1:0-196753 GCA_016808115.1 Tetrastigma voinierianum
AACCCCGGCAACCTTTCCGAAGCATTTTCGGTAAGGTCATGGCATTAATGAGACTCAGGGGCGATCTCTCTCCGATTCTCGAAATATCACGCCTGGTTCCTCTGGCCGAACAAATCTTACTTCTTTCTTATAGAAATCTAAGGTGGCTCTATGCCTGGATAACCAATCCATACCCAAGATTATATCGAAATCATGGAACTATCAAGTCCGCTGGAAAATCCTTATTCTGGATCACCAATCTGCTACCTAGAACTATCCTTCTGACATCAGTGCATCCCATTGGGTACTGAACACCATACGACCATCAATGCAATGCATCATGATCAAACCGAAAATCATACCAAGAATCACTGCCCGTGATGATCCGCCTCCGTCAGGTGACTCAGGAATACCCGAGCCCGAGTACGAGTACCATTCTAAGATCCGTCAATCTGGGGTACTCACCGCTCTCGCACCCCTACCGCGACCCTACTCGTGTCAGATCACACCGCTTCCCGAACCACCCTACCACCGACCTGGGATCTGGGTGTTCGGGTAGATGCTATTAAATCACTCGCAGGTCTCGAAGCTACCAATCGGTGGGACAACTCCTTGATAAAGTGATCTTCCCGCCCGCAATGGAAACATCCCGTCATGTTCATCCCGCACTCTCCGAGATGCCTCCTCCGATACGTACAATGGAAGATGATCCTCAAGATCTACCACCTCCCTGGCCGCCAGATCGAATGATCCCGGCTGCATGCCCTCATTGAGCCCTACCGTCGGTCCACTTCTTCCTTTCTTCTACTAGATCGACCAACTGCTGACTAGTGTCGAGTACCTCTTACCGTCTGCCGCCCTCGAGTTAGAACTAAACCGTCCTTTCTACCCTTAATGCAAATCTCAACCAGCCTCTCCAAAGTTATTTTGAGATGCCCAGGCTAGATGAACTTTAATTCTAACGTTCAAGCCGGCCATGAATCGCTTACACTTATGTTCCTCATTCTCCTGTATCATAGGCACCAATTTCACGAGGTCTAAAAACCTCTGCTCATATTCTGTCACTGTCAGGGATCGCTGCTCTAACCTGAAGAATTCTTCTATTTTTGCATCCTGATAACTACGCGAGTAAACTGTCTCAGAATGTCTGGTTTAACCGGTCCTAAGTGACTCCTCGTAGTAGTCTCCTCCACGGCCTCCTACCGCCCCGTCCCGTCGCCATTAAGAACCCCGAAAAGAGGACTTTCTCGCTCATCCGAACACCCCATCACCGCATAAATTTCACTAACCCCGTCTAGCCATAAGTACGCCGCTCCGGTCGCGCCTACCATCATAAGTTTTAGCCCCCAATTCCAGAGCGCTCTATCATGCCCCTCCGCTTCTGTGAGGCTCCTCAGGCCCGATGGGTACCGCCAGAATACCTCAGAGTAACCTGATTCATCGCCAAGGTACCGCCACTGGCCCGCGGCCCCGATGGTTCTGCCAAATGATTCATTAAAGCATTTTCCGATCTAAAGTGCTCCACATTTCTCTCTCGTGGTGCCTCAAAAGCAAGTCCTGCATCGACCTCTACAACCTCGCCCAGACATAATGCCAGAATTTGAAGGTTAAAAGATCTAAGACACTTACAATATTTGATGGCGCAAGGATTTAGCAAACAATATAGGTTGGCTAGGAAAATCATTATAAAAACAATTCTATAGGAAATATTGTAGAAAACGCAGAAATGTTTAACTATCGCTTAAATCGTCTGATACCAACTGGATGCACTCTTCCTAGTGACAAGAAATATGCCGGTAACTCCATGTTAAACCTCAAATGCTCGCCGACCGACAAGTTACCATGAAGCTAAGTCGTTAAATCAATAACCGTTTTTGAAAACGCGGGGTATTATAAAATTTTCTACTTTTCTATCAAAATCACACCTTTAGATTTATGACTAAAATCCTAAGTAAGATAACGATCGTGACAATAAGCCCGAAATACAAAATCACCTCAGATATAAAAATACACTTCTACATTTTCCAAAATCCAATTGATAATTATAAAGGACCTCCGGGGTCCTCATCAAAATATAAGATAAGAATCAATCCAACATAATTCTCATTGCAACCTCTGCTTTTCTCAAACCATACATGCATATTTTACAAAAGATATTTACATATACAAAATGTCACATTTAACTTTTACTACTTTTTACTTTACACCTATCTTATATATAATCACAACATAGCGCTCAGGATCGAGGATCCTAGAAAGGTCTTTGACTTCAACACCTCGCACTCAAAAATTATTTTAAAATGTAAACCGTGGAGCCAAAACTGCTCAAGAGTACTATTAGTTCTAAATGTTGTTGTTCCGTTTATTTGTACCTCCCAATATATAAAAATCTGCATATAAATGGTTGTAAACCGTTTATGAGAAAACTGGTTTTGCTATGAAACCATTTCAAAACTGTATAAAACTATTTATGCCGATGAAACCGTTCAAAACTATTTCGTCGTCGAAACTCCGCTTCAATGGTGGTTAATATCTCGAAAGTGCTATACCGAAATCAAGTACCAACCACCGGGCCCATTTTTGAAATACCCCAGACATGATGTCACGTAACCTCTAACTCAGCATAGGTAGTGAACCTCAAACATCACTCCGCTCAATATGGTCCTGCAAACACTGATCATGATCTCTATAAACATAATGAAACCTCGAACCAAAATGTTCGGTGATGGAACCTTAGAACTGAAATGCCCGTGATGAACCTCGGGAACCAACACCTCACATTGCCATACTAAGTCAACGCATTAACTATATACCTCGAATGTACAAGAGGACAACTCACCATATATTCTTGCATCTAACCCCAATTCGCCTACCGTGCAATATAGTTGGGGTCATAATATCCCATAACCTTGCCATGCACAATCCGAAATACATCTGACCGAACCGAGTCGTCGATCTAGGGTTTTGCTAAACTGTGCCAAACTGCTTTCAAATACACTAAATCGAACTTTCTCAAGTATAACAAGTGAGATAAAAAAATGTTTTATAAATCTATATTTTCAAAGAATTTTACAAACTTGTAATTTAAACATTTTCGCTTTTAAAAAATGATTTTGAGTACTCAATTCCTTTTCTCGACTAATAATTTCTTCAAATTTGTCACACTCTAGATTCTCGCGACGCTTCAATCACACACAATCCATACAAAGACAAAATGCTCCCCGCCTTAACGTTTTTAACCATAAAACACAATGTGGCTTTTAAAGCGACTCATACTCGAATCCAACTTCGATTCTAACAAAACTTTATGTGCTAGTCTCATTCGATACAAAGACATCAATAATATGATGTGAAATACTAAAAATGTCCCACACATTAAATGCCCCATATAAAAACCATCCTGCTTTTAAAGAACCATTCAAGTGAATTTTCCATATGAGTTC
Source organism: Tetrastigma voinierianum (assembly GCA_016808115.1). Lineage (NCBI taxonomy): Eukaryota > Viridiplantae > Streptophyta > Magnoliopsida > Vitales > Vitaceae > Tetrastigma > Tetrastigma voinierianum. The sequence continues at coordinate 3,423 of JAEQBH010005962.1, forward strand.
AAAAATACCCGAAACATTTCTGAAAATTCTGTCAGACCTGTCCGATTACAATCCTGAATTTCAATCTAAACCCATTTAAAATCTAAATTCAGCCCTAACATCCCAACACAAATGCCTAAAATTCCTTAAAAATTCTAACCTCACTTAAAAATTCTTGGGGACTAAGTTTACTTAATCTTTCACGGCTCCTCAAGAAAAATTTCAAGCCATTACATGTTGATTTTGTGGCTCGAAATAACACAAATAGGAAATTCTTCCTATATCTTGAAGTGTGATCTGTAAATGCTAAGCTTTTGGGCACCCACGTGACGCCTCAATACAGAGACCAACTTCTCTTGTTCTCTTCGCCTCCGATTTAAAATCTACTATCCGATTTTCATAAATCTGATAAAGAAACGAAGACATGAAGAAAAAAAATTAAACCTCTCTCCACTCCTTTGTTCTCCCAAAGGTCCGTCCTACTCACTATTCATTCTTATTCTTGTTTATTGCTTTTTCCTAATTATTATTCTTATTATTATTATTATTATTTGATAACCATTTCTATTTTCTTCCATTCTGGATTCATTTCTATCCCAAAAAATTTTATTTCTTTTCAATTCAATTATTTTAAATGAACTTTAACTCTGCTCTATATTTTTTACTCCGAGATTTTTATATAATCTCATCCCTAGTCCCTAGCTTGACTTATCACCGTAAAATCGTAAAAACATTCGAACGTTCTTAATTTGACGAAACTTTTCTAGGTCACTAGATTTCGCGAGACGAATTTAACGACGCAATCTGTTTCGTCATCCGAGATCTAGAGAATTTTCTAGGCTTCCCTGAACCATTTTGATAATTTATTATTATTATTATCCTTTTAAAATTTACACTGAATTTCACTCCCTCCACTTTCTCCTTAATTGCAAAAGTACCTACAATTCTTTGAAAACTTTATAATTTCACACTTATAACAATTTCAAAAATTCTATTATGGCACTAAAATAATTAAGGAAGCCCTTGGTGCACATACGGTTACCCATACCGTACACCCTCTCGGGAATGGGCGTTACATCCTGCAGGATAGAAAGATGGGGAACTGGAAGAACAAGTGGACCGAATACTTAGTTCATTGGAAGGGGATGCCCGCTGAGGCAGTCAGGGAAAAGGGGTGCTACATTATGGCGCTTGAAGATCAAATCCTTGAGTATGCGCGGTTGAAGTCAACGAGACGTTGAATACCTCTAGTGGGGGAGGGTTTATTAGCCCCTCGACTAGATAACACGAGTCCCGTGCGACATGAGGGCGCTGCCTTGTCCTCATGGCCCGCCTAAGGGAAAAAGGGCAAGGCAAAGCAGGGAAATAAGTGCTCGGAGGCACAAAGCGTGAGCTGCCACACGCATTCCACCTGAAGGCGGCAAGTAATCGCTATGTCGGGTCGCGCATGTTGGCTATCACCAAGACTCACTACTGTAGGGGCCCGCGTGGCACTTAAGCAAATGGAATCTGGTGGGGAATGTCGCATTATATGCAGAGCCTCGCTTAATAAGCTTCCTAATCCTGGGTGCAACAAGGATTCCTACAAATTCCTAAGGAGTCCTAAGGTGAAGGACTCCTAGGGAGTGGGAAAGACTCAAAGGGAAGGACTCCACCCTAGGTGGGAAAGACTCCCAGGCGGGCTGGACTCCTAGGCGGGAAAGACTCCCAGGCGGGAAGGACTCCTAGGCGGGAAAGACCCTCAGCGGAGGACTCACTCCTGTGGATTTGCGTGGTCAGACATAGGAGTTTCATCTGGGCCAGACCCTGTGAGCGAGAAGGATTGCGTCGGCTTTTGCCGGGATTGAAGACTAGAGTTAGAGTAGACTCTAGTCATAATCACTCAGGATTGCCCTCGAGCATCCGATATAAAGGGGTCCCACAGGTTCACTGTTAATTCATATTATCGAGTTGATCCATTAAAAGCATAGAGCATCCCGTGATGTGGGAGCCTTTGCAAGATTGTCTTGATTTTAGTAGCTAATAAAATACGAGTTGGGGAGAGTGCCCCGTAAGCCTTGTGTTCGAGAGAATTGTGAGGCATTGAGAAGGCTGGCCTAGCGGGTTCCTAGGCGCCGCACACGAACCAAAAATAGGGCTTGTGACACATACCATGGTATTGACGGGTGACGGAGAATTAGGGTTCGATTCCGGAGAGGGAGCTTGAGAAATGGCTACCACATCCAAGGAAGCCAATATGGCGCAAATTGGCCCAATCCCCGATATCGGAGGTAGTGACAATAAATAATAACACGGCCTGTCCGGTAATCTGAATGAGTACAATCTTAAACTCCTTAACGAGGATCCATTTGAGGGCAAGTCTCAGGCCAAGAAGAACAAATTCCAGCCCAATAGTGTATATTTAAGTTGTTGCAGTTAAAAAGCTCGTAGTCGACTGACGGGCCTGGCCGGTCCACCTATGCAGCGCACCCTGGGTCCCTCGTGTCCCTCACTAAATAATGGTGGGATATTGCAGATCGTGATAAATGCTAATATCCATTGAGTCCATTCACTGCGAAATGATTTCACACATGTTACATAAGATGAAGACCACAGTCTGTGGAGAGTCGGTCCGTATTCGTTTACTGAAAGCCATATGTAGGTCGACAACGGCGACGGCACACTACAATGAGGATTCATTGTCGACTAGTTTTGAGTCTATGAGCATTGGCACTCAATACAGTGATTCATCAAATGACGACAACATTTTTCCTCCTAACACAATGAGTTGTGGTCAACCTTCTTCAAACTCTTCTAGCCTAATGATGAAGTATAATGAATGATAAATTATCCCCTACGCGTTGAACAAATGTCATTCCACATTCCATATCAATGTAACAAGCATTTTAAATCTTAACATGGGTGAACACCATGTCCCTGGGTATGAGTATTGTCTTCACCAAGATGGGGATCCTTCATCAAATATTGCAATGAGCCACATCGATCTTCATTTTGGTTTTATGTTTCGTCAGAATGTAATCTCACGTGTATATTTGATTATTAGTGTCATTTTTACATTTTTATATAGTATTTCCATGAATTTCAAAGTATTTTTGTTAATTTATGATATATTGATACTCATGTAAAACTATCCATTGATATATCTTCGATATATCTATAAAATTCAAGTATCGATATATCCGTCGAAACCGATATTTCCATCCTTGGCTGTCAAACCCCTAAAATCCGAATACTGATTTTTTTTTTCCGTGGTGTGCGGTTCTAAGCCCCGACTTAGCTAACATTTCCCTAACTTGTGCAATAAAAAATGATAAACATGCAACACAATCCTTTTTATGGATCTCTATCCAATTTTATTACTCAACAAGGTTTATGTTACAAAACTGATGTGCCAGGCACTAAAATACAATAGCAATTACATACAAAGGAACCCACCCTTTTTAATTCTCTAACCCCTCCCACAATGAGGACAAGGTCCTTATGTAGACCAAAATGCCTCTTCCCAACAGTTGCAGCCTTTCCATGAATTTGAATATTTTAATTCAAATTCCCTCCAATTTGATCAATTGCACCTCTTCATGAAAAGGTGCTAGCCTTTAAGTTTTGAGTTGCCTTGTTCCCTCCCATCTCTTGGCAATGATTCAGGAATTTGAATGTTCAAACTTATTCAAATTCAAACTGCCACCCCCTTGTGACCGGCTACAACCCTTCCTGAAGAGGTGCCTGCCCATGAGTGTCCAAGTTGCCTCTGGCTTGGCACTGGTCTATTAATGACTTCCAGGCATATTGCCAATCTTTCTCCAAAAGGCGCAAGGTACACCTGTGTCTATTTCTCGTATCCCTCTGGTCAAGCCATGGACATTTAGAAGTCTCACCCCACTGCTTCAAGGCCTTATTATCCTGCCCAACCAACCATGTGCCACCAAGCTTCCTCCTAAGCAACTGAACAAGCTCTGCATTGCCATGCATCACCAAGTACTGCCTTAGGTTGCCATGCATCACCAAGTACTGCCTTACGTTGACATGCATCACCAAGTACTGCCTTGTGCTGCCATGCATCACCAAGTACTACCTTGTGCTGCCATGCACTATCAAGTATTGCCATGCGCTTACTCAACTAGATCATGGCATTGCGCCCATGATCACCCACCGACGTGCACGGGCACTAAGTGCCCCGTGCCCCTAATCAGTCAGCAGTCAGTACACTCATCCGCAATGCCTTAAGGCCCTCGCCGCTACCATCCGATTCCACATTCAACCTTACATTCGATCCCACATGTGAATCTCATTATGCCTTGCTTCACTTAGGGTCCTTTCATGGGTGTAAGGCAACCCATGAGGCCCTCCCTCATGCCAATCCTCGGCTTAGGTCCCAAAGGGGGTTACAAACCCACCCCTACCAACTAAGGTCGACGTCCTCGTTGACTTAAACTGAAGACTACCATCTACCATTTGATTTTGTCCTGAACCATAGGACTGCTAAGGCTTCAGAAGCTTGTTGTCTCTTTCCTCCAACCAACCCCCACTGTGTTTTGTTGAAAAATCCAACATCGCCCCATCTTCGATCTCCATGGCATGATTTTCCACAGCCATCACGGTGCACGACATCCCTTTCTCCATAAATGCCAATGTCCTCAAGTAAGGCATTATGCTTACTTTTGCTTGCGTCAAGAAGTTCATCCCCATGATCATCTTAAAATCCCGCAAGTGCATTACAACCAGGTCACAACAGCCCACCCAATCTCCCATCTCCATGGGACAAGATCTGATGATGCCTTCTACCCAATGATCCCTGCCATTCAAGGACATCACCACACTGTCATAGGCCTCGATTATCAATCCCAAACTAGCAGCCACACTGCTTACCACACAAGTGTGCATTGCTCCATATCAACCAACGCCTTCACCCCTATTCCATTCACTTGAACAACCATATACATTAGTTCAAAAGTGGAATTTGATTTGTGAATATTATTTACCATTCGAATTGGATTCAGTCTTGTCTCCAAGTTTCCAATCTCTGAAGCACTGTCCAATTGGAGAGCGGACACCTTTTCCCTCTTCGGACAATCCTTAGCTCGATGCGGCCCCTGATATATGAAGCACCCGTCCCATTTGGATGTCTGCTGCACGTTTTCCCCACTCTTTGGGACCATAGCCATGCCATTCCTCTGCCTATCAGCCTTGGATTTCTTCACACTATCAGGTTTGTGACGCCCCAAAACCCGGGGGTCCCGTTGACCACCGTCAACCTGCGGAAAACCTGTGTGTCTCATATCATGAGACCCATACATGAGTAAAATGACCGAATCGTGCCCGTACATCTATACTCACCAAGATATAACAAACTATATTACAATAGTTTCAAGAGTTAATTACACTCTTATACAAAAATGCATCGGTCATAATGTTACATTCATGTTTTACAAAACATAATCAGCCACACAAGGCCTGCCTTTCTTCTCAAGAGCCGCCTCAGCCGAGCCGCTCTCCCCTAATACTCCTTGTACCCGAAAGGGGATCCCACGTAAGGTGAGCAATGCCCAAGAGTGATATTTCTCCTGACATCAACATTCCCACCTATGCTCATGCAATTAAACACACACATTTAATAACTATGATTCCTACTCGAATGTCTACATGCTATGGATGAGAATGTAACTCACCCTTTCCCACTTCTTGAGCCCTCACTGACTCCCTCACTCATGCCTAAACCAAGTGTGAGTAACACCGTTTTCAAAACAAAAGGTATTTGTTCCTGAAAACATAATACCAATTTTTCGATAAAATTCTGCTGATGTCCTCCAGGCGTAATTCCCGATAACTCTCCGAACAAATATGGGTCATCCTCCGAGATGAACCAAGCACAACTCTCCAAGGCAATTCTTCGAAAATCTTCCTATCAAATTCATTTGATAACCATGTTTTTCTATGTCATGCACCCATACTCCACCGGCTCTAGGTTACCCCGGTGCACATGAAATGCAATATGCCATTTAATAATAATTCATGTTAATATATCACGCATGCATATATTAACGAAAATCATACACAAACAACATGTTATTCATTCATAGCAATAACACCCAAAATTAGCTCACATGGGCTAATAAACAATTTAGGCAATTCATTTTGAACCGCCCAAGCAACACAAACCACACACAAGGTCACGTGAACAGTACAACCCTACGTCTCAAAACTGTCCAACGGCCACATTGGGGATTTCCTCACTTGGTCCCAATTTTTTGGAACCAAAACACGGCCATCCAAGCCTCAAGATATCCCCATCCATTAAAATGGCTCTTAGCCAAAGAATAAATCAAGTACGAGAAAACTCCTACCTCTAGGAGTTGCTGAAACTCCACAATACCGGTACCCACGCGTAGCTCTTGCAGTCGGGATCAACTTTGCCTCTTGGCTCGCCCAGATTCGACGGTCCAATCGCCAAAAAATCTAGAGAGAAGTGAGAGCTTCTTACTCTAGAATTTCTTCTATTTCTTTCCTCTTTCTTTTCTCTCTCTATTTTCCTCTTTCCCCATCCACCCATTGGGTCAAGTCAGGGGGACAAGAGAATTGTCCTCTCATGCCACTTGTCCAATTCTCTTTGGCCACTTTGGATTACACTCATCTCTTATCCATCTACCATGGATTTCCTTCCAATAGCATGATGCCAAGGTGTCTCTCATGGTCCCACAATCGAGCTCATAGCGTCAGACCTATTCCGCACATGACACGTGGCACCTCTTAAGCTACTCAAACTGTGCCAAGTGTCCCGCACTACTCCGTTGCTTCGAAAAACGTGAAATTAATACTTTTTCGGAATTCGATGAAATTCAACGTGATAGCTAGATTTCCTCATAGATGATTCCACCCAAGTTTGTTTCATCATCTCGAGATCTAGAAAAATTTCGGATTTTGACCGAAATTACAATTTTTATCATTTTTCTTTAAAATCAAACTTCGGGGTCTTGCACATTTCCTCCCCCCCCCTCTCTCCTTAAAAGAATTTTGTCCTAAAATTCCACGCAATCACATCAACTCACATGCATATGCAACGTGCACTATGTCATGCATATAAACTAGTCATTTAATTATTAAACGACTAAACTACATACCTTCATCCCTAAACAAGAAGGGATAGGTGGCCCGTATCATGTCCTCACGCTTCCATGTTGCCTCCTCCACTCCACGGTATTGTCACGGGCGATTTCACTATCCTCATGGCTCCCATGCTGGGCAAAACTTGATCCTAAATTTATCCATAACACGCGAACTAGTCCCTCATCAAAGCGTCCCATCCGTGTCAACCTCAATCTCTCCCCTCAATCCACCACATGAGCTAGATCCCAGAGTGCACCTCCTGAGCATGGAGACATGAATACCTCATGGCACCGACATGCCCTACGCTAACTCGGCACACTACGTTGCCCACCCTCTCGAAAGTATCCTCGAAGTGGCCCAATGAACCTCGGCGATAGCTTCCTCGCTACCAAACCCGACTCACCTCTTGGGGCATCACCTTCAAGAAGACGTGATCGCCAACCTCAAACTCTAGGGGTCGATGTCGCACATCAGCATAGCTCTTCTGTCGACTCTAAGCCGTGAGAAGACGTTGTCATATCAAACTCACCTTCTCGGAGGTGTCTCTAATTAGATCAGGACCTATAATGGAGCTCTCTCCCACCTTGGTCCAACATATCGATGATCTGCATGGCCTCCCATATAACGCCTCATAGAGTGCCATCTGTATACGCGCCTGGTAACTATTGTTGTAGGTGAATTCCACTAAGAGCAAGTGCTCTTCCCAGCTGCCCTTATAATCCAGGACGCACACTCGCAGCATGTCCTCTTACACCTGTATGGTCCTCTCCGACTAACCATCTATCTGCAGGTGAAAGGTTGTACTCATGGTCAACCATGTCCCCATAGCCTTTTGGAAACTCTTCCAAAAGTGTGTTGTAAACCTCGGGTCTCTGTCCAACACTATGGATACTAGCACTCCATGTAGGCGGACGATCTCTCAAATATACAATCGACAGAATTCCTCTAGTGTGAAGGTCATCCGCATCAACAAGTAGAAAATGCACCGACTCGTGGAGCCGGCTCCACATCACCATTACTAATAGCCATGCCTCCACAAAGGTCCTTCCGGCAAGTGGGTCACAAATCCATCGTGACGTGCCCTACCCACCTCACCCACCCTAATGGCCGGAATAGCCCGTCGGGGTTTAGTTGCCGACACGTGAGACAATCGTCGAACAAAGTCCCCAACTGTTCTTCATCCAAATTTCTAGTAAGATCATGATGAAGATCCTTGGCATATCTCACACCGGATGCACAAAGAAATCGGGGGAGCAATGAAACTCCTGAGGATCTCTCCTCTCGCATCTATCAACCTGGGAACCACTACCCGGTCCTCTATACCAAGACTATCACTGCGGTGGGACGGTCCGCCCTGGCCACCGTAATTCCGATCCCCGATGGATACTTCATTTCTCGGCCCCGTCCCGGGTTCAATCACTCGCTCAATAGAGACAATAGTTACCGACTCCCCAACGACTCGAGCCTACCGCTGTACAGAGCCCAAACTCCGCCTACGCCCGAGCATCCCTACCCCGAGAAGCCATACTCAGCAAGGCTCCCTCGACTCCGACTAAGGCATCACCCAATCACATTCCGGGCTTTACCAGATGGTACGCAAAGAATTACAATCCTCTAGAACTCCATCCATCCGCTGGCCTCATATTGAGGTCCCATCAAGGCGGAAAATATATTTTAGACTTTGTGGTCCGAGCACATCTCAAACTCCGTCGCCATGTTAGGCAATGGCGCCAAATCTCAAGGCGAAGACTACGGCTACCAACCCATGTCGCAAGGCCAAAATTCGCCATGACTTTTAATCGGGCGGGAACCATAAGCTACCACTCCGCCGCATTGCATCAAACGCATCCCAACCCGCCTCGAGGCATCACAATACATTGTGTACCATGTCCTCTCTCCTCCGAACCATCGCAATAGGGCCAGCAAGCCTCACTGCTAACTCCCCCCGAATGCCTTCTCGCACGTGTCATTCCACTCAATCAATTCTTCCGCAAGTTAGTCTCTGCATAGGTGCTACTACCGAGAAATCTCAATGAAGCTCCTGTAGTACCTAGCCAATCCCAAGAAACTACGTATCTAAAAGACTAACTTCGGTCTCTTCCAACTCATCACAGCCTCGACCTTCTCGGGGTCCACCGATACTCTTGAAGTTGACACTATGTGCCCCAAGAATCTCAGCTCAGTAAGCCAAAACTCGCACTTACTGAACTTGGCGTACAATTTATGGCCTCGCAACAGCTGCAAAACAACCCTCAAATGATCCTCATGCTCCCTCTTAGACTGGGAGTAGATCAAAATGTCATCCACAAAGACTACGACAAACTGATCTAGATAGGGTTAGAACACCCTATGCATGAGATCCATGAATGTCACCGCGCATTCGTCAATCCAAAGAGCATCAACAAACTCAAAGCTCTATAACGCTGGCCCTAAATGTCATTTTAGGATATCCGTCTCCTAATCCCCGCCTGATGGTAACAACGAAGGTCTATCTTGGAGTAGACTCATGCTCCTCTCAGCTGATCAAACAAGTCATCAATCCTCGGTAATGAGTACCGATTCTTGATCGTAACCCTGTTCAATTGTCTATAGTCAATGCATAGTCGAAGGGTCTTGTCCTTCTTCTTTGCATACAAAATCGAAGCGCCCCATGGTGAAGTGCTCGGTCTAATGAATCCCTTGTCCAATAACTCCCGTGATCCTGACCCCGAAATCCCGCACCCCACCTGCCATCCTATGCGGTCATAAAGACGCACTGCCGTGGTGTAACTCATCACATAAGTCTACATCCTCCGCGCAGGTAATCCCGCAGCTCATCCGAAAAACGCCCCGTACTTCCGGCACTACGAAAGAGGTGCGTGATCTCAAGTATGATCCCACCTCATCCTCCAAGGTAAGGCTAGTCAGCCAACCCGCCAACTGTCCATACCATTTGGAATCGTACACGATCTAGGGCAAAGCATCGTGCTTTTCCCCCTGGAACGTAACACAAGTACCATCCTGTGTGTAAGTGGTAACCCTCCTACGTTCACAATCGATGACAACTCTGTATGCCGTCAGCCAATCCATCCCAAGGATGACGTCGAACTCTGACATGTCCATGACCCTCAGGTCTAATGTGAGCAGAATCCCAGAGATCTCTAGCTCGCAACCTAGACATATCATCCTTATTCTCGCCCTAGTCCCTTGGAGAGAACTCACATACATGGGCTCCTCCAAGGTCTCAACCTCTAAGCCCAACTCCATCACGATTGATGCAGCAATGAATGAATGTGATGCACCAGAAACAAACAACATTCTTGTCTATATGCAAGATAGCAAAAACATACCCTGTATGACTGGCTGATCTGCTGACTCAGCCGGTGGCGTGATGGCGTAGACACGCCCCTAAATCCCTGATGTCCCTACTTGTGGGCCCCGTCCTCTGCCTCGGCCCATGATTTGGCCTCCCTGTGTAACGGGAGGTGCTCGTGCAGCTCCCTGGGACCGATACTAGCTCCTCTGACCCATACTAAGGTGTGGAGGAATATACTATATCCTTCCCTCGTCCTACGCTGACTGACCGCACTGCCCCGAAACCCCGGGATCCCCGTCTAGGGCAATCCTTCATATGTCCAGTCGGGCAATGGAAACATACCCATCCGTCCCGCCTCGACCGCAACCCCGCCCCATCCCCGGTCCGAATGGCCGCGCTGAACCCACGTGGAACCAGCCCTCTACTTCTTTTTCCGACCAAGAAGACCTAATTCTTCCTCTTGCCATCGGGCACCCGTGATCCCGAGTGCCCGTGCATCCTCCATCTCCTCTCATGGTCATGGTCATAACCTAACCATAAAGTCCATATGTCCGGGCAGGCTGAGTCCTACAATCCCGCCCGACGGACAATCTCAAATTTCATTTCCTTTCAAATCTCCGACCTAAATTCGCATCCACATTACATAATCGTCGCCAAATGGCCAACTCAATGAACCTGGCCACATACTCTATCACAATCATAGTTCCCGCTTCACTTAGGAACTCTCACATTTGTACGTCTGGTGAGTGGTCGGTAAATATTTGCTCATGAAGAAATTTCATGGAACTCGCCCAAGTCATCGCTCTTCAGCCTCAGAGGTCTTAACCCGCCTACCACACTTGGGACTCGCCCTCTAGCTAAAACACAACTAGCATGATCCTGGTCGTATCAGAGGTAATATCCATGGCCTCTAACACCTTCTCGATCTATCTAAACCAATGGTCCGTCACCATTGGATCTCCTCCCCGTGAATACTCCGAGGATGATGCCCCGAACCTCCTCGGAGGTTACCGACCTCCTAGCTACCCGGTCGCACTAGCCTCGTGCAATGGCAAAGAACCGCAATCCCTACGTACTCAACAAAGGTCCGTCGTCAAACATGTGGTGTTTGGTTAGCACCGTGACGACCTCTACGTCCCGGCCGACTAGCCATCTACACATGTCAAATGGCAAGTCGAGTTCTAATGAAGTATCTCAAGGGTGTAATTACAAATAGACACTATTCACAATAATCGAAAAAAATTCATGTACCACGTCAAGGCATTCATAGATAATGCAAGAGGAACATTCCATACATTAAATCATACATAAACAAAAATTTTTATTTTTTTGTACTCTTTATTTATTTATTTTTTTAACCCTGTGAACAATGACCCTAAATAGTACACGTCTCAGTAACCGGGTCGCAGGCACGCGCACACACTCCAAACCCACCGCGTACTGGGAGCTCCAAAGCTAAGCGCATACCGTCACCGCAACCGACTGCCGCGCCCGGGCACGCACCCGATAGCGCACGGCTATGCGCACAATGTGGCGGCCGCCGTGCCCGCCCCTCGTCACGACCTGAACCAGCCTACCCTGTCCCGCTATGACGCCAAAATGGTGTCGACACTATCTTCAAAGGGCCAAAGTCACTAATTAAAACGAAACCTACACCACCTCCAATGTGCCGTGTCGCGACCACGTAAAACCAGTCGCACACCAATGGCCGCTCGTCATACCCAAAATGATGTCGCGAACACCAAACCTACCCTAATGCACCAAGGCCCATGTCGCAACATCAAAACCTTGTCGTGACACCCTCAAGGCCAAACCAGGTAGCGATAGGAAAATGATGTCACAATTCAGACCAACCTTGTCCTAGCTCCAAACGGCATGTTGCATTAATAAAATCGATGTCACCCGTGGCCAAGAAGGAATAGGTCGCGCACGCAGCGCCCATGTCAGCGGTTTGCACTGCACTGCCGCGCCCGTCGTCGCCGCACGCAGCTGTGCCAAGTGTCATGCCCGCAGGCCTCGCACGCACTCGCATTTCGCCCGTCATGACAACACACCGTGTCGCGACTGGGGACCGAAAATGGGCGAGCCCATCCAACTTCTCCTCACACATCCTTTTTTTTTTCGTAATCCTCCGCAGCTCTCCTCGCTACTTCTAAGAGCAAGAAATATCTTAACTCTCCAAATCACTAAAAAATATATAAACACCTGCTATTTATATATTTCACAATTTAAAGAGCTTAATTACAACTCTTTTTCTTGTGCAAAAATTGGAATAATCTTCCAGAATTCCACAAAACACAATTTGTTTATGTTCAAAACTGAACGATCATTTTAAAAAAATAATTTTTTTTTTTTTTTTTGCTTAATTTCTGGACCACTCTACCCATAATTCCTCAAACCTCAAACCTAGTGTTCAACATTTTTCTATATGCTATTTATCAAGCAAACAATCACACAACACATACACCATATAATCACGCAACAACCATCAGAATGCACCATGAATGCATGATCTAACCCGTGTCCATCGAGTCCTAGGTAATCGTTTACCTAATTCACTAATACTAAGCTACACCAAGCTGTGATGCTCTCATACCTTAATGATCATGGCCTAAGCCCAAGTCCTCGTCCCAGTACCGTGCACCTAAGGTTCGATACCAAGCCGTGACGCCCCAAAACCCGGGGGTCCCGTTGACCACCGTCAACCTGCGGAAAACCTGTGTGTCTCATATCATGAGACCCATACATGAGTAAAATGACCCAACCGAGCCCATACATCTATACTCACCAAGATATAACAAACTATATTACACGCCAAGAGTTAATTGTGACTTTACAAACATGCATCGGTCATAATGTTACATACATGTTTTACAAAAACATAATTAAAGCCACATGTCGGCTTTCTTCTTAAGAGCGCCGTCTTCCCGAATACTCCATGTACCTGAAAGGGGGATCCCACGACGGGGTGAGCTGTGACGCCCCAAATCCGGGGTGTCCGTTGACCACCCGTCAACTTACGGAAATCTATACATCTCGTACCACGAGACGCACACCTGAGTAACAATGGCCTCTTGGGCCCATAAGCCAATACTCAAAATAATATTAATCAACTATATTCTGATAGTTTACATGCCTGTTTACAAAAAGATTTATACATAAGTACAAAAATTTTCTCAAAGCCACATTTCGTCTTTCTTAAAAGCTACCTCATCGTTGCATCAGCCTCCCCGATAGTCCCCTCGCACCGAAGGTCCCACGATCAAGTGAGCAAAGCCCAAGAGAAAGTTTTCCTACAAGGGTTACCCCACCTAAAATGCATACGCAATGGCATAAATAACAATCAATCACATTCCATACAATTATTTACTATTATATGAAATGTCTATATCATGCATGAGATGCAACCCTCATGCTCACGGTAATCTAAGTCCCAACCGACTCTCACACTGAATGCCAAGCGTGACTAAAACCCGTCACACACCATGACTAAACCATTGACACCCTCCACTTTATTTATCAAACTCCGATTTTGATCTTTTCCTTTATTTGTGGGCAACGGATTTCTAAGTTTACACTGCAGACGCGCACGCCTTTTTCAACATTTCACGAACTTGCATCAAGCCGGGATTCATGTCTAACCGTGAGTAACCTGTGGGACTTTCACCCTGGGGGGGATCTAATCCTGTTCGCCAAAACATGTAATTTATCATTTTGATCATTTACACACCGTGAATCTCTACCTGACTTCGTCCCATTTTTCCCGAAAGCTCACGACCCTCACCAACACCGATGAATAAACCTTACCCGCACCCACACCCACCCGACGCTGACAGACCGCATATGTAATGCATGATGCCCATGCATTTTCCTCATGTTACATGCATGAATGAGCACTACATGAAACATTTACACACCATGGACAATTATAATTTATACATATAATCTACCTCCATGCAAAACATATTAATACATCAAAAAGCATGCATCAATATCACATTTCTACACACTGCATGTCATTCAAGCTAGCAACAACACACAAGTAGGTCACCAACTTGGGACCATTCAACAGGGTACCTCACGGCCCCTTCGCAAACATGAACCAATCCGGTTCCAAGCATCATTTTCAAAACAACAAACCACCACACCTAGAAACTTTCTGCTTCTAGTCCAAACCCTACCTCCCACGTCTAAGTGGATCGTGTGGAAACCGGTCATGAAATCCATACTTTAATTTCAAAGTTTGAACTAATTTACATGGCCTCCTCATGGCCTCCCACAAGCAACCCCCTACCATTAAAGTTTTAGTTAAAGTAAACCAAGTAGGAAAATATCCACTGAGTTTGTCGTAAACTCCAACTTTTTGGTGTCCACATCAGATCCTAATCAAGGCGGCACCGACTTTAGTACTCGAACTTTCGAACGTCGACCGCCCGAAACCCGGGAAAATCCTCCTTTTCCCTTTCCTTCCTTCTCCTTTTTCTTCCTTTTCTCTCTACGGATTCTTTCCCTTCTTTGTTTTCTTTCCTTCCTTTCTTTTCTTTTTGCTTTTCTTTTCCTTTTTCTCTTTTCTCTTCTCATTTTCCTTTCATTTTCTCCTCATTTCTCTCCATTTTCTCTTTTCTCTTTTCCCTTCTCTCCTCCTTTTGGAGCACATCCCACATCCAAATAATGGGAGGAAATTTCTCCTCCTCCTCAAGCCAAAATGTATGGCCTTTTTCATCCCTTTACTGTATTTCATAAATCCACTTACCGACATCATGCACTCAAGTGTTTCAACGTGAGCCACTAATCCTCTCCCACATGGCTAATTGTGAGCCATTACTTTTTAGTGCCAAGTGTCACACCTTTATGGTGCCAAGTGGCATCCCCTTATCTTGCCATGTGTCATCCGACACCCCACGCCTCGAAAAACGTGAAATCCCGACCACCTCGGAATCTAACGAAATTCGACGTAGAAGCAATCCCGTGAGACGCATTTCAACAGAAGTCCGTCAGCCATCCGAGATCTAGAAAATTTTGATTTTTTACCAATTAATGATTTTACCCATTCAAAATCCTGATTTTCAAGCCACACGAAGAACGCCCAGAATACGATATTTTCCCACATCAGTTACTCCCCACCCAAGTGCTCATGCAATGGCAAACACACACATTCACGGAATTCATGATTCCTACCGAATGTCTACATGCTACTGACTAACGCGACCACCATTTCCCACTTCTCGAGCCCTCACTGACTCCCTCACGCATGCCTAAGCCAAGTGTGAGTAACACCGTTTTCAAAACAAAAGGTGTTTGTTCCTGAAAACATAATACCAATTTTCCGATAAAATTTTGTCGACAACCTATACACTGGGCCTTGATAACTCCGTAAACATTTATGGGTCATCCTCCAAGATGAACTGTTAGACAACTCTCCAAAGCAATTCTTCGGAAAATCTTCTCATCAAATTCATTCGATAACCATGTTTTTCATGTCATGCACCCATACCTACTGTTCTAGGTTACCATGGTGCACATGAAATGCAATATGTCATTTCATAATAATTCATGTTAATATATCACGCATGCATATATTAACGAAAATCATACACAAACAACATGTTATTCATTCATAGCAATTACACCCAAAATTAGCTCACATGGGCTAATAAACAATTTAGGCACCATTTCAACCGCCCCAAGCAACACAAACCACACAAGGTCACGTGAACAAAAGATAACCTCACGCCTCAAAACCGTCCAACGCCACATTGGGATTTCACTGTCCCAATTTGAACCAAAACACGCCATCCGCACCTCAAGATATCCCCATCCATTAAAATGACTCTGTACCAAAAGACAATCAGTTAGTTATAAAATCCCCACCCTAGGAGTCAAACTCCACACATCGGCACCCACGTGATAGCTCTTGGTGCGTTGGGGATTAACTTTGCCTCTTGGCTCGCCGGGATTCGACGGTCCGATCGTCGGAAAATCTAGAGAGAAGTGAGAGCTTCTCAATCTAGAATTTCTCCTCTTTCTTTCCTCTCTCTATTTTCCCTCTCTTTTCCCCCATCCACCTATTGTCAAGTCGGGTCAAGAGAATTGTTCTCTCATGTCACTTGTCCAATTCTCATTGGCCACTTAGGATTACCCTTATCCCTTATCCATCTACCATGGATTTCCTTCCAAAGGCATGATGTCATGTGTCTCTCATGGCCCTACACTTGAGCTCATGTTTGACTCATTCTGCACATGACATGGCAATCCTTGCTACTCACACGCTATGTCCCGCACCACTCCCGTACCGAAAACGTGAAATTAAGGATTGTCTCTAATTCAATGAAATTCGACGCGATACTAGATTTCTCAGAAGACGACATTCAAAACAAAGAAAGTTCCTTTGAATTTACATGGCTGCCTCTCCAAGCCTATATGGTTTGAATTTAAAATAAAAAGGCTTGAATATGAAGGTTGAGGGTTGATAATCATAATGTAGGAGTCAGAAATTAACTAAGGGGGCATAGTTAATTTCAATGGGCATTTCTAAGACAAACTATCCGTTTGTTATAGTATTTTGGTAACTAGTTTTGTTCTAAATTGAAGGAGAGATGGGTTCAAACTCCCTATATACAAGAATACAGAGAGAGGAGGCCCTCGGAAATAGTCTGCTCTCGTCTATCTCTCTTCTTCCCTACGAAGCAACTTCTGTTTTTCTGATCATGCCGACTCTGTATCTCTCATCTCTCTTCTTCCCTCTCCTCATCTTCTGAGATTTTCTGCTTTGATCCCTCTGTATTTGTGGTCTCTCTTCTTCCCTCACCCCACCTGACTCTGTATTTTCTTCTGATCATCCCGACTTTGTAGTATCTGTGGGATTTATGTTCGTACCAGATATGCAGATCGTATCAATGCCTACTGGGCTGGATATTTTACTAGTAGGCCAAGCTTAAATGGGTTTCCTTGCAGTTTCTACTATTTCTCCCCTCGATTGAATTTTCTGTTCGGATGCTGTGAAAATTCCAGGAAAGTAAGTTCTCTCCTCTTTTTTTCTTTTTGTGTTTTTTGTTGTTTTGGTGTACATATACAGGTTGAAGAAAACATGGGTCGGGAATATTGTTATGGACCTGGCCCTATCTTATCCTGTTCTGGAGTAAATGGGCTGAGTTCATGTGTTAATTGGGAAAAAAATTGTTGAAATTTAGTACAAAAATTTGGATGAAAAGTATGAGAAATGTATATGGATGTTCATAATGGCTTCAGCAAATTAGTTCAATTTTTCGGATTTCTGCCGTGAAGAATGTGCCTCATTCTCTTGTCTAAAAGTTCCCTTCAAGACTCCACCCTTTTGAGCACTGCAACAAAATAGTTGATTCTGATGAGTGTGAGGAATCAACGCTTGGGGCGAATTCATTGAAGCAGCATAACTTAAATGGAGAGGTTCGGTTGGATAGTTATTCCGACTCAGGTGAAATTGATATCAATGAGCATTGCAAGGAAAGCCAAAGAAGAAGAAAGACAGGTCTAGCAAACAAAGGTACAGTTCCATGGAATAAAGGCAGAAAACATAGATAGTGCAGGTATATCTTTGTGGAATTTTATTCTTTATTGAACTTTGGGATTTTATGAAAGCTTACTATTAAATCCTGTTGTTAATTTATTCTGAAGTTGTTATCCTATATTTTCAGAGACTCGGGAGAAGATCAGGCAGAGGACGGTAGTGGAAGTTTGTGTAGACTAGAATGAAGGCGGTAAACTTTTTAATCAAATTTCAGTCACTCCAGAAGTGAAATTGACACATATGGGTTGATAAAAATGTAAAAGTTCTTTATTTGAACACCAATTTCCAATTTCCCGGTTATGTGCTAAATGCATTTTTGTCATCATTGTTATCAGAAGCCCTAATCCTTGTTCCCAGTTATGTGCTAATTGCATTTTTGTCATCATTGTTATCAAGAAGCCCTAATCCTTGTTCTTTTTACTTTTACGCTATAAAAAAAGGGAAAAATTCTAGTTCTTATTAGTTTTCAAAATTGATGGTAATACATATAGACTGCATGAGGCTTCGAATTAAGACTTAATATTTGTCATCATCTTACTCCATTTCTTAACTACACTCAACCAATCTAATAGGGACTAGATTTTGCTGATATATTGAGACATTTTTTTAAAATTTTTTTGAGACAAGGGATAGTATCATTGTGTTAGTATTAAATGATAGTGTATCGGTATTGTTACCAACATTAAATATTTCTCATTTGTTTATTACTCGTTACTTACGAAAAAAAAAACTTATATTTGATTATTACAAATTATAAGTACTTAGGCATGAGTGGAGTAAAAAATGGAACAAATAATTGTATGATTTTTGCAATACTATATGGAATAATGCTTTATGAATTCATATAATGTATTTGTGGATTGGTTTTATAATTTTTCAAACTCTTGGTATATAGTTGTAATAAATTAAGGACTCCTATCATTGAAACTCTCTAGGTGAATTTCCAACTATAAGTCTAGTTCTTGAAGTCTTGAATGACATGCTACTACTTTGGATGTTTATTGGCTTTATTATATCTGTTTTTCTTTTACAATAACTTCACTTCTACCTTATAAAGATTTCAGGTTCGAATCCTAGAACAAAATATTATAACCACTAAAGCAAAGTGAATAGAAGTCAATAATAATAATAATAATAATAGTAATAGTAAACCAAAAAGGACCCCATCTTTCTCAAAATAATGGCTAAGGGTTACCCTAGTTGCAGGCCTACCAAAATTCAAAGAGAAAATTGTATGATCCCATATAGTAGAAGCAAGCAACATGGTACAAGCGTGAAAATGGGAAGCCAAATGGGGAAGCTGGAAGGAGAAGAGGGGGGTGTGTGCCATATAAACTATATACTATAAAAGATGACTTCAATTATTCACCTCCTTAGGTCCCACCTAATTTCTTCCTTTTTCCTTTATATTCACTTTTTTTTTTCTTTTTTCTTTTTTTTTTTTTTTGCCTTTTCAGCTTTTTATTTTTAATATATTTTAAATTTTAAGATAATAAAGTATTTCTATTAGGACTGAAATCTGATACTCAAATAATGATGGAGACAAATACAAGGACCATTGATTTATAAGTTTTAAGTGATTTTATCTATATTTCTCATTTTTTTTTGTTTTCATATTTTGTTTTTGGACATTTGGAAAGAAAGAAAATAGGGAAAGAAAGTATAATGAAAATAAAATTAAATTAAATAAATTCTTTAAAATTTTTTATTTATTAATTAAATCAATTTTATTTATTTAAACTTATCAATCTAAAGATTAAATAATTTTAAAATACTTAAATTTCTAAGTAATTTAATTTATATTTGATTTTTTTTTAATTTTTTAATTACACAACTAAACATAAGAAAATTATTTTTCTTTTTTTAATATTTTTTGAGAACCAAATAAACTAAATTTTTTATTAGATAACTAAACTTGAGAAATTTATTTTTCTTAGTATTTTTTAAAAACCAAACACTATCCTAATATTTTTGTTCCTCTCAATTTGAAACAGTAAATTCAAGAAAAAGATAATTCAAACTCAAAATTCAAAACTCACTTTCTTTTTTGAATGAGAGGAGGCAGACGACAAGAAAAATATAAATTAAAAAAAAATACCATTATTTCTGTGTTAGAGGGCTACTCTTTTGAATCTAAAAGTTATATCAGATGTCGTGCGTATCAATTAAGTTAGTTTTATGGTAAATAATAACATTCATACTGATATTGAAAATAAACATCCAAAAAAGGGTTTAGATTGAAAGAACATTTGTATTGATAGATAGTGGAATATAAATCTCCTCAAATAAAATAAAGCTGAAGAGAGGAGTCATGAATACAAAGAGACCGGCCCAATCCGTTAAGTTCCTTAATCACGTGACAAATTTTAACCAAGTAGTGGAACAAGAAAAGAAAATTAAGAAAAGAATGGTAAAGAGTTCTGGATCAGCAGAAGCATCCAAATATATATATGTATAGGACTAGCTGTGCCTGGTGTGACTACATTCCATCAAGTTTTCTGTAGTTTCTGTACTAATGTATCACTCCTCATGCATGATCGTTGTCTCTATGCACATGAACCTCGTACAAAAAGATATACAAAGTAGTACTCAAGAGAGATTATACAAATATACATAGATTACATTGTAATAAAATATAAAAAAATACAGAATATATTCACGGAAAGGAATTATGATTCTTACGATTTTCCCTCCAAGATGTTCTCCACAGTTAGAACATTCCATTCTTGTTATATCAATGAGAGTTGTTTGACCTTTGTCCCTAATAATACAACTTCAATCCACTCCAATGTTCTTCTTTATAATCATCTCTAAACCCGCCCAAATGAGTACCAATAATGTCAACACTAAAACAAAGCTTCCATAATACTTTTCAAAACAAAAACAAATCAAGCACCAATATCTAACGTATCGCACCTATTCTCAATGAAAGAAGAAATTAACACTTTTCCTCATTACGATGTGCAGAAAGTTCCTACAAGATTAATATTCACATTAATATAATATAATACGTATGAAATTACTTCAACAAAGACTATGTATAGATAATATGCATATATGAAATTACTTCCACAAAGCCTATATATGTAAAGCCGACATATGCGTAAATACAAGATACCTAATCAAACAATTAAAAGTTGAAAGATATTTGATTCGTAGTTAAACAAATGTAATCCACGCTTTAATGCTTGGCTGGCTACTTGATTTTCACAAGGCAAGGAGACAAACAAAGAATCAAGAATGTCAAAGCAATCTCAATTCTTCAAGAATTTTTGAAAGAAAGTGGAGAATGTTAAAACAAGATAAATTGATGAATGGAGCTAGAGAGTTCTTGGAAAAAAAAAAAAGTAATGCTTTTACTCTCTCTCTCTATATATATATATATTCAAATATGCTAGGATAAGGGTTAAAACCCAGTTGTATTTGGATTCCAAATGCTTTTGTACTCAAATTCAAATAATTTAAATTAAAATCGGTGGATCTTAATTGCAAAATGACAAACTTCAGCCTTATTCCTAGTTTTAGAGTTTTGTTGATTAAAAATTATTTAATATTTAAAAATATTATTGGAAATTTTAGAATATATTTGAATTAATATAATATACTTTAATAAATCTTGTATCCTTTTTTTTGTATTTTAAATATTTAAATTTTCCTGTATTTTTCTTTTAAATTTTATTTTAAAATTAAATATATGATTTTTATTTTAAAATATCTATTTGTTGTCGTCAAGATATTTTACCTTTAAAGTCGAAGACAGAAGACAGAAGACAGAAGACAGAAGACAGAAGATCTTGCCATCTGTCAGTTGGAATCTCAAGTTCAACCACATCAACTTTGTTTTATCCAAATAGGAAAAGAAAATAAATCCCAAATTTCATAAACCCGAGAAAACAGCCAATTCATGTAAATTATGAACAGAAACGGAAAATCTTTCAATTGTCTTAGGTTTGCTGACAAAACGATGGAATTGAAAGAGAATTCTGAACTTTGAATCATGCCTAATCCAATTTTCCATTTTCCCCCCCTGTTTGCTTCGTGAGAAATCGGACAAAGGAGTCGAGATTCCCCAGCATGCAATATTGCAATTACAGGTTGCCTTCACCTCGCATCAGTCAAATGCACCTTAAAATCAAAACAGAACAACACCACAAAAAGATCTAGATTCAGATTCCGCTTTCTCTCTTTTTCCTTCACTTTCCAACCAAACAGTTGTTTTCCTTACCCGAAAGAATCCGAGTCTTCCCTTTCAACCGTCTGAAGTAAAGCACGGAAAATCCCAGACCCAAATCATTAACAAAAAAACCAATCCCTATACATAAAAAAGGAACACAGAGAAACAACCACAATAATCTAAGAGAAGGACTTTTGTATCACGTAGCAACCCAAACGAAGGAGTAAAGAAACCAGGATAAAAATTAGGGATCGTTTGTTCAAAGAGAATGAAGGAGAAAATCAGGGAAGAAGATAGGGATTTTTTAGTAATTTTAAAAAACTGAAGTTTAAAACGACATCGTTTTTGTATGACGTGGTTTGGTCTATCTCACTCTCCAAAACGATGTAGTTTTTGTTTGCCACAAGAGTCTCGGTTCGGGTATTTCGAGGTAAGAACTACAATAAAAATAAAAATTTATATAATTAAAAAATAAGTTTTTTTAGTTCAGAATATAAAAACAATAATTTCAAAAGTTTAGGGTTTAAACAATAATTTTCCCTTTCAAAAATAATAAGAACTTTGCACTTCCTTTCCAAAAAAAAAAGAAAAAAAAAAAGAACTTTGTACTTACATATAAGGTTCCTAAAAATATTTCAAATATATTTTTTAAAAATTACACTAATTTTAAGAAAAAATTAATTTGATTCATATTTTTTAAAACCGTTCTTTGATAACAGTTTTTTAAAACACAAATAATACAATTTTTGAAACTTTTTTTTTATTCTCCTTAGTTTTAAAACATAAAACAATTCTTAAAAACAATCAAATAGGCACCAAATTTGTATTTTGTATTTTGTTTTTCCAAATATATTTAATTATACAAACTAAATTAAATACAACTATTTGGTTCCATATATTACAAAAACCTGAGTTTCTAACCCAAAAATCACGGTGATACAAAAACTAAGGCACTTCTAAATTCCTTTTCTTCACGATCAGTGGTCCCGTGCAGCTTCTCGTCACCGCTGTATCTCCAAGACTAAATCTGGCTTTTCCACGACTAGACGAAAGAACTCCTAAGAAAGAAATCCTCCTACTGTGCAGTACTTCCCACCCAAGTTATTACTAAGAATGTCATAAATTGTTAATATATCTACATATAAAACATGGCATGCCTCTTATGATTGTGTCTACACATGTCATGCCCCATATCTCGAGCCTCATCGACTCTCACAGATGCATATGCTATCCATGTATGAAAACTATTTCAAAACAAAACCCTTGTTTCAAAACTCATCGACATTCTCCGATTTTATAATAAAGGGACAACCTCCTAATTTCGATATCATAATATCTATCGACAACCTCTTCGATATGATATTATATTGTACAAAACAAATTTTTCTTCAATATACGATTTATCATTGTTACACTGGAGGCTTCTCGTTAAACTCCACTATTGTGTGTTCAGGAGGTTACTGGTTTCCAACCTGATATACTTCTTGAAGATTTTTATAAAATTTGCATAGTAAAAACATAAAAACAGTACACAGATATTTGAATCAAAAGAAATTTTTATTTGAATATTCAAACTTTACAACAAGCCAAAACTTTAAACACGAAAGCTTGTACAATGACTGGTAAAGAGATACAGCTGTTGATTCAATAAAACTCTCTCGTTTTTCTCTTACTAAAACTTAGCCTCCTCATAGCGAGACATCCTCCTTATATGTGATTTTGACTGACAAAACCTTTGGAATCTCAATACTTGAAATAAACTTAAACTACATAGTAAATCCCATGTGAACTTTGAAAAAGAAGGCAAAAGATTCTCTTTCAGTCTTCAATCATATCTTGCTTTTTGAAAAGAAACCACTTTTGAGTCAGCTTTTGTCTTCTACGAATGATGGAGCATCATCTTTTTGAAAAGTAGTTTGCTTTTGTCAACTTCAACCTTTTCTTCTTTTGTTTGCTTTTGAGAGTGGGGGACAGGATGTTACATATGTCACCTAGTGCTTACGTGAGATTTAACGAATCCTCCACCATTTTGATTAACTCATTCCATGAGTCTTCTTCAAACTTGTCACTATAGTACTGGCACTACGCCTCGGCTTTCAACTTGTGAACTCTCCGGGAACATAGTTTTGAAAATGCCGTTCTAATACTCAAGGGGAGTGTATGGGAGTCCATAACACATATCTTCATTTTTACCGGAAGGTCGAGTCGGGATGCGCATCATCCCTCGCCTCGAGCCGGGAACTGCGTCGTGATAACGCCTCACCGCTGTTTGACTTTTTTTTGAGATAGGCCTTGCAGGCCGAATTTGAAGGAATGAGTTTCAGCGAGTTTGAGGCCACGGTCATTCTGGCAAAGGTCGCCCAAAGTAGTAACGTACCTTTCGACTTCAGGCTTCTTTGTTTCGCTCAAAGGAATCCAACCATCCTTTAATGGACTCAAATGTCGCTAAATTTGGAAAAGCTAAATTTCACTATTTAATTTTGAATTTCTAGCCAAATGCTGTTTGAAATATGCAGCATAAATGATGCGATTCCAACAGCACCTATAATGATTCTAAATTATAACAAGAATCTAAAGTGAATAACTATTTCTAAGGGAAAAGCCACAATCGCTTTGAAATAGTCAAAGGATTTGCGAATTTCAGGACATAAAATATTTTGGGTGGCCCCAAGAAACAACCACCATTCCTGAAACCAAATTGAAAAAGATTTTTGAAGTTTTTCACCCCAGTTAAAAAACCAGGAATGAGAAGATGGTCTAACATAAAAAGTGTTATACCATGCATTAGAATCAATATTGTCAAAGTTTCAGGGAACAAAGTTTTAAAATCGTTGCGGGAGTAAAAGGATTTTGCCTCAATCCTTTTCGTAAATAATTTTTAAAATTCTCAATTTTCAATACGCAGAATGCCGCGACACTCAGGGTTTTTGACATGGGAAACTTGAATAGATTCCGTATCTACGAGTATAAATTCGTAGAATCTACGGGTTTTGGAAATCTCATTTGTTAAAAAGTATTTGTCCTTTTGGAAAATTTTTTGGGTCTCATAAGAGTCCTCGGCAGATCTATGATCTCGCTTCAGAACCTCGAATCGAAGTTTAGGTTCTTTGTGCGATAAGTGACTCAAGAACTCGGGGGTATTTGGTTTCGTATTTACCCAATACTTCAAAACAATTTGAAGATTGAGCTTTAAGCATGGCATAGATTCTTTTGGTTGTTGGCCTGATGGGGCCCGTTTGCTCATTTTCCCCGTAAAATTCCCGTGAAAGGAAATAAAGTGTAAAACATTCAAGACCATAAATTCAATTTCAAAAAATAAAAACAGATAAATCGCTTTCCATCCTGAAAATCTATTGAAACTAAATTTTGAACATCTTTTTGCAAAATTTCTTTACCTCTTTGTGTAGCCAACCTTCAAAAGAAACATCACTTTGAAATTTTGTATGGCTAAAACAATGGCTAAAATTTCTTTTTGAACTTGAGTAATCTACTTGAGGACCACACTCCAAACACCAGAGCGGTTCAATTGAAATTTTGTTTTCAAAATTTTGTTTAACATCCACCGTATCCTATGTTCGAGGCATCTCGTCTCTATTATGTAGAGCACTTCACAGAGATTCCTGCGGAAGCTCCTTAACCTCGAGACTCAACATGTTTGATAACTTGCATGTTCATTGGACCAAGAGCAGGTTCTCAACCTTTTGTAGAGGTTTAATCAAACTAAGATTTTGATAAAATCAGCTACATAATTTAAACAAAATTTTATAAATAGTTTTGTCCTTTAATTTCCCATCGTGGAATTTGTTAGCAAATTCAATTGCCCTATGTATTGGTTTTATTTGACTCGATAAATGTCAAATCCTAAAAACCTAATGTTTATTTTAAAATACTTATTTTGCTGTAGAAATAACTAAACTATCTCTTACAATTTTTTGAAATTTTTTAAATGTTTGAAATGTTTTGACTGGAATTTGAAAATAGAGAACATCATCAAATGTATACTATAGAAAACTTAGTATATTCATTGAAAAATTTCATTCATCATATTTTGAAATTCAAAGAGCATTTTAGCAAAAAGGCATTATATTTCATTCGTAATGGCAAAATGGAACTCCAATGCCATGGTACTCTATATTCGCTTAATATAAATTTGACAAAAATCCATATTTCATATCAAATTTGAAAAATACAGGCTATAAACTGAATCAAATCTTTTATTAGTATTGGTACCTAATCCACAAAGACTTTATTCAATGGTTATAATTGATAACTAGTCTTGGAGTTCCTATTTCAATTTTTGAACCTTTTTTAACATAAAAAGTTGCACAACTCCAAGGAGAATGACTTGGTCTTATTAAGTTTTTACTTAAAAGATCACGACTTTTGCACATTCTAAAAGTTTTGGATTCATTTGAATTGTCTTGTCTTCAGAGGGAATTTGTTTTTCATTAAAATTTTTTCATATGGTAATAAACTATATGTCGCTTTCTATCGCAAGATTTGGTATAAAGAATTGTAAATATTATTTTCTATTTGTTGTTGAATTTGTTTAATCATTTCTTCGACTTGTTTAGATTTTTAAATTTTCTTCATTTTTTTGTATTGTATTTCCTTTTAAGGAATTTACATGTTGTCAAGTTTGTCAAGTAAATTATAAAATCTGAACTTGATTAATTTCTTTTTATTTCTATCCCTTTATAATTCAAATAAAGTATCTTGCTGTTATATTTGGTTTTTAAACCTTGATTATCTATGGTAATGGATATAGGCTTGTTGGGGAAAGGGGTTCCTAATACAATTTGGTGACTTATATTTTTGACTAGTAAAATGAAGTTTTAATACAAATAATTACTCTTTCAAATATGTCCTTGTGTAATTTGTATTGAACCTTCAATGGATCATTACTAAATGCTGAAAGTCTATATTTTACAAAATATACAGTATGAATCAATCCTTCATGTATACAATTCAAATCAGCTCCTAAGTCAATCAAAGCTATAAAAGTGGACTGATAATCAGGGTTGATTTTCATTGTTATTTTGTATACTAGCTCTTGATTTTAAAAGCAATTGTCATGCCATGTACAAAAGTTTCTAATTCTTCTTGATGTTTGACTTGTCAAAGTTTCTTTTGTTTTTCTAGATTTGTTATTCTAGCATCTATATTTCTCGAGAGTATAAAGTTTTATTTCATCAATTTGAGCTTTTATTTGTTTTATTTCTATATGTAAATCTCAATCATAAGGTGTTTTGATTTTTATAATATTGAATAATATCTTTGATTTGATAAGAATTTGACAAATTATTCCTAAATTTTGGTTTAGTATTTTGGTGTTCTAATATTTTTCTTATATATTTTGCTTTAGTTTCTTTATCTTCAATTTGATCTATCATTTCTATAAACAATTCTTGATCTGCTGTTAACATATTTACTTGACATAGACAATTTTCTATTTTTTCTATTTCTTTTTCAGAGATATTGCTTTTAGTTTGGGATTTCTCAGTTTCAGAAGATGAAGTATTATTTTCAGAATAATATTCTTCTTCGTTATCTGATAAAACATTTACCTTGTTTTTTCTACAATTTGGGGCTATATGTCCTTTTTGACCACACTTAAAACACATAACTTCTTTTTTTTATGTTTTTTTATGAAATTTTTGTTTTTGATCATTTGAATTTTGCTTAAATTTTGTGTGTTTTTTAATAAGGTTTTTCTTTAATTTTTTTTTGTTTTTAAATTTTTTTGCGAAGGTGGAATTGGCATTTCAATACCATATTGAGCACAAAAAGATCATAAGTCTTTTCTTGAAGCTTTTAGATCTCTTTTAACTTGATATTGAAGTTTAAGTTGAGAAATCACAATCTTAAACCTTCTTTCACTTCTCCTATGAGATCTCCATAAGTGAGATCTTCATATGAATTGTTCCATTATTTTTTTCTAAGGGGGTTTCAAACTTTCGCAAGAACCCTTGGCTCATAAATGTAATTTTTCTTTCCAAAGGAAGCTCTTGCATCTTCCTGTCATTAATTTCCATAAGAACAACACACATACTCTTACCATTCAAATCACTGTGTTAGTTCTACATCTTAGGTTTTGGAGGATTTCAATTTTTCTTCAAAATTTTCGATCACCTATAAAATGTTTGGTTATAGCATATATGAGTCTTAAGACTCGCATCTTGCTCCATCTTCATTTATACAGACATAAAATCTTTTCTTTTGAGTGAGAAAGTTTTTCCTAATTAAAATTTTAATGTGCCAAAGGAATCTGAGATAGATTAATCGACAACATTATGATCATCCTCATCTGGTCAAACAAGGCTAGAAAGCACATTTCTCTGTATTTGGCGAAGAACAACAAAGATTTCTATGTTCGGGGAGACCATCTATATTCCAACTATAGATAGCATCATTACTATAATCGTTTTGTTTTGGTTGTTTTTCAAATTGTAATCTGAGGGGTCACTTTATTACCTTGATCTTTATGCCAAGTTTTCGCTTATTTATTTGTTCAATTCTTTGTTCAATCTCCTAAATTTTTTGTAAAATGTTTAAAATTAGAAGAACTCGTTATGAGCACTTAAATAAATTATTTGGATCTTTGTGTTAAGTGGTCTTTTATTTCATAAAAGCTAATTTTTGAGTTAAAATTTCTTACCGCATCATCATTATTTTTATTTCCTCATAATCAGGTTTTTGTGGGATGGTTTTGAACAAGGGGTTTTTCGGTTATTTTTTCTTCATTCTTTTATTTCGTGAGTACTTTTCAATTCTATCCAATTGAGAAGAAATTGTTCCTAAAATTTGGTTTGTAAAATTATTTTTGTTATTGATTCCTTAATATCTCTTAACTTATAAGTTTCTGGTTTCCATCCTCTTTGTATTTATATAGCTTAAAGGTGAAGCTATGATTTCTACTCCTTGTGCCATTATCCTTATTTCTTCCAAAGGAGGATGGGTAGATACTACTTTTTTTCTCGTATAGTATTTGAATCATTCTTTTGGAACATATTTATTTATAAAGGATAATCTTGGGCCTGATTATTTCCAGGCATAAATATCAAAATATGTAAACATTGGAATATTCATTTACACCCCCATTGTTTGATCATTGTTCTCTAAACTTTTCCCTTTGTTAATTTTGAGGTTAATTTTTTGAGAAAAACCATTTGCTTTTCTCAGCATGTTTTATTGATTTTGCTTCTTTTCTTAGATATTCTTTATCAATTTCAAACACATTCTCTACTGTCATCATCATGAGCTGTGATGGCTCCTCATTTGGTGACATCATTTGAGAATATGTTGGAGACCTATCTGGGGAATTTTGAATATTTGGTTCA
Organism: Tetrastigma voinierianum; assembly: GCA_016808115.1. NCBI lineage: Eukaryota > Viridiplantae > Streptophyta > Magnoliopsida > Vitales > Vitaceae > Tetrastigma > Tetrastigma voinierianum. The sequence continues at coordinate 32,858 of JAEQBH010005962.1, forward strand.
GTTCTTGTATATTTTAAATTTGGAATTGTAAATGAATAGTCTACCTCTTCTAGATTTAAGTTTGACTGAACATTTGACCTTCTGGAAGGAGTTCGAATTTCTAAAAAGGAATTCGAAGAACTTGCAGAATATGATCTTCTATAATTTTCTTTTCTAGGCTCAAAGTTAATTTGAACATTGCCTTGTCCATCTTCAGTTATGGACATGAGTTTTGGTTGCTCTATAGGTTTTGGGGCTAAGAGTTGTTTAAAATTCCATTCCTTAGATTGTGTTAAACATTCCCAAGGAATAGGTTTTGGTATTATGACTGTAGAGTTCTTTTCATTTGCTTTCCAAATTAATGTTTTATCTTTTGGGGAAGACAAAAGACAATTTGGGTTGACTAATTAGTTATAAATCTGAGCAAGATACTCGTATACTATAAGATGCTCTCATCTAGTATCCATGTCATGGGCTCAGTTTGGATATTTAGAGTTAAGGCCTTATGAATACTCATCATTCATACGCCTAACTCTAGGTTTACAACAAGTAAAATACACCGGTCCAAAGGATGTATTTGTTTCTTGCATTAAATCTTCTAAAAGGAGTCTTGGAATTGGTTATGTCTTGCATCTCGACATATACATAGGTTTGTCTAACCCTAACTGCTAAGGGCTCGGGCCGCTACCTGAATAGCTCCTATATGTAAAATTTTGAACTTTTCTCTTTGTAACTGTTCTAGATCTCTTGGATCTAAGAGTTCAATAGTCTCTGTCTCAGATCCTATTGAATGAGTGTTTTCAGAGATTTTTATTCTATAATCTTTTTTGAATTCAAAACTTCCTACTTTATATAGTTCTTCGATGTTTTGTTTTGGCATTTCCCAATTTTTGATGTACTGTTCCCAATCTTCTATGGAAACAGACAATTTGTTCTCATATTTTTGGGTATTTTCCTGAATTTGTCTAAGGTGTTCATCAATCCTAGATAAACTAGTACTTGAACCTGTTCCTATAAGTTTTTTGATAAAATTTGCCATTTCTACCCTTACTACAGTAATTGGGATTCTAACACTTAATGGGACCACCACTGGGACCACCGACCCATCACAACAGGGATTTATGGCTAACTAACGGACACTAGGGCTGACCAACACTAACTGTGGGAATCACAATTAAAATAATAGAGTATAATAGCATATATCATCAAAAATTTGAAAAAACATGGCTCTTCGATATGATATTATATTGCTGTGTCATTCTTTCTCATAAGACAATATACCGGGATAACCTCTCGAAATTAAATATAATGGACAATCCTCTGAAATTAAATATAATGGACAACCCTCTGAAATTAATATTTTTGACAACCCTCCGAATTTAATTCATTCAAAATCCATGTCATGCACTCACACCCGATTTTACGCGATGTCCCAATGCACATGCAATGCTAATGCCACTACATAAAAATCTCATGTTACATGCATAATAAAAACTACATGCAACATATATATCATTTATGCTTTATCTTAAGCATCATGTTAATCATCAACATGCACATATCAACATGTAAATTTGCACCTTCTGCATGTTTTTCATTCAAACAATAATACCAAACTAATGTTTTCTTCAGTCTAAAAACCCAGAAAATTATGCATGTTAGTCATGCAAATCAACATGTATATTCATATTCCGCATGTTTTTCATTTAAACAATAATACCAAACCGATGTTTTCTTCTACCAAAAACCTTAAAATTCTGCATGTTAGTCGTAAAGGATAATACCCCAAACTTATATTTCCTTAGTCTAAAACCTGTAAAATTTTGCATATTAGTCATGCAGCACCCGTGACGCCCGATCCCGTGGGTCCGTTTGCCACCCATCAACCCGCTGGAATATATGGATGTCGGGTTACCCGACGTCACTTCGTAAAATCGCAGTCTCCTTTGTAGGAGCCTAATTAAAATACAACACTCGCATGAAACCCGTCCCAAGCATCTGCAACATAATCACAATGATACAAATATGGATAAAACGCCTCGGGGCCCATACCACAATATCCATAAAAACATACCAACTATAATCCACAGTTCTAAGATTCAAATATTTTACTCTTATAACAATACATACATTAAAACTTCTAAAAGTTCTAAAACATGTATACATCAAAGCCACAACCCGCTCTTCTAATCCTCTTGGTCTCAGACGAGCCGCCCTCGCACGCTCCCCGTACTCCATAAAATATATCCTCGACGTGGTGAGCTAATGCTCAAGAGTGGAATCGCCCAAGTGGGCTACTCTCCACCTGGCAAAAAGGCAACGTCTAAAATAAACATACATTCAAGCAAATGCATGATCATACTTGAATGTCTACATGACTAACTCAGATCCCGAAACTCATCGATTCTCCCCTCACACTCGCCTGCCTCGTATGAGAATATTATGTTTTATCGTGGGATCACCTCCGATGTTTTAAATTGTGGACCATCTCCGATGTTATATTTAGTGGACTACCCTCCGATGTATATCAATCAATCGCTCCGACGATCGGGATGATTTATGTATGGACTACCCTCCGATCATTTCTAGTTTTAGACAACCCTCCGAACCATTTTCTCTAGACTCGTCTCATGCACTAACTCCTATAGTCATAGGGTGTCCCAATGCATATGGAATGCATGTATGCCAATTCCAATACAGTCTAATCACATGCAAATATGTAAACATGCACATATCCACATAATATCCAATCACACAATCATGTCATGTAATTAATCAATTTATACATCAAAAATTAGCTAACTTCAAGCATCAAACACGAGCAATTCAACTTGAATCACTCGATCAAACACATTTTCACACAAAATATATTTTGTATCACATTCCTAGAACAGAAACCCTAGGGCTTACTGCCCAACACTCACTAATTCACGGGTTCACTTTGTGAACCCGCATTTCACGGCCATTCCCGGCCTTTTCCAAACCAATACATGATTTATCACCAAATCACCCAATTTGACAACCCAATCAGCCGTGGCGCCTCACTACCGCTCCAATGGGTGCTCAAACTACACAATTCGGTCCCAAGGTTCGGACCGATCAAACGTCCCTCACGACCTCATCCAACTCAAACATTTGCAAAGCATTTAAAAGTAGGAATAAAACGCCTAGTAGGGAGAAACCCCTACCTCTCGTAGTTTGAGGAAACTCCCTAAATCCGGTACCCACGCAAGCCTCACAGAGCGCTTCTCCTTCGTCCCAAGATCACGACGGCCTGATCGCTTGAGAAACTTAAAGAGAAGGATGATGTTCTTCTAAACACCAAACCCAAACACCGTCGATTCTGTCTCTTCACGCTTTTTCCTTTGCTTCTTTGAAGAAGACAAGTCACGATGTTTTTGTCCTTAGTTGATCAACAAATCCTCAAAATGCCCATCATGTCCCTCTCATTCCCGCATCTTCGATATCTCGGGGCACTATCTCTGGCCACAATTTTCATCATTTCACTCATACCACTTATGGCACATGAGTACGGAGCCATGTGACTTTCGTGAGATCGAAATTGCTTTTACTAAGACCGAATAGTGATGCCTCGAAAACGTGCCAACCTCGACCGTCTCACCCCACGAAATCATGTACGGGGCTAGATTTCACGATCATTCCAACGGTAATCCGCTTTCGCCATCCGAGATCTAGAGAATAAATTTAGGATTTTAACCAAAATTACAATTTGTAATCAAAATTACGATTTTACCATTTTTCCGTAAATCGAATTTCTGGCTCGACATTTTCCTCCTTAAAAGGAATTTCGTCCGAAATTTAGACAATCACAATCACCACATGCATATGCAACATGCATTCTACCACGGGCTGGAATACCATTAAATCTAAACGACTAAACTGACGCATCTTCATCCTCATACAAGAAGGAGCAGTGGTCTGTGATCGTTGTCCTCTACGGCTCACGTGGACTCCTCCACTCCATAGTGCTTCCATAGCATTTCAACATTCAGCTCACGGCTTGTAGCCAGAACCTGATCACTGGCTTATCAACAATGCACACTGGTCTATCCGAAGGTCCCATCCTACAGGTCAACCTCTAATCCGTCCCCAATCCAATTACATGAGCCGGATCTGAGTATATTTCCGAGCATGAGACGTGAAAACACTGCGGACACCGACATGTCGGCGGTAACGCTTTAACCTAAGACGTTAACAATGCCTATCCTCTCGAGTATCCTCGCCAAAGGTCTAATGAACTTCACATAGCTTCCGCGCTGCTCGAACCCGACTAATTCCTCTTAGGCATCACCTTCAGAAGACGGATCCCCAACCCTCGAACTCTGGGCGTCAACGCCATACATCCGCATAGCTCTTCCGTCGGCTCAGTCGGATAAAGACGCTTGTCGCATCAAGCTCACCTTCTGAGGTGTTCCTAATCGTATCACACTGTAGTTGATTGAGCCTTCCCACCCTGGCCCAACATAATCTGATCTACATGGTACTCCCATACAATGCCTCAGCACCAGATGCCTCACTGCAATCGCTTGCCAGACGAATTCACTATGGGCAATGCTCTCCAAATGGCTCTTATGATCCAGACGCATGCTCGTAGTATACGTCCTCTAATACCCCAGATAGTCCGATCACTCCATCTGGGTCTGGAGGCAACGCTGTACTCATCGTCACCGCTTATATTTACAAATTTCTTTGGAAACCTTCCAAAGTGCGCCGTAAACTTCGGTCCCTATCCACACTATGGATTGACTGCATTCATGTAGTCGGATTATCTTCGAATGTACAACCATAATCTCTCCAAAGTGAAGGTCATTCAAGACGTTAGAAAATGCGTCACTCTGAGCCGGCCCACTATCACCCATACTGGCCATGTTTCACTTGCCTGCGGGTGCTCGGGTCACAAGTCCATCGTGACGTGCTCCCACTTTCCACTCACCCACCTCCAATACGGGCAGTCTCACTGGCTTCTCGGTGCTCAGCCTTAACTACGACATGTGAGATCGTCGAACAAAGTCCCCACGTGTCTCTTCATCCCACTCAACGATCGGGCGACAAGATCTCGTACGATCTTCGTACACCCTGATGCACGACAACCGAGGAGCAAGAAACTCCGAGAATTTCCTCTCTCAACCCACAATCGGGAACCACCACCCGTCCCCTATATCAAGACTGCAATCTACATTTGAACGGTCCAGCCTCGCCACCAGACTGGGACCGCACTCAGCCCTCAATGACACTCATCTCCCGCTCGCCATCGACTCAATCACCGCTTCAATGACATGGTAGCACTTCAACCCCAAGGTATCCCGAGTCTGGCCAGCATCAGAGCTCCAAACCCGTCCCACGCCCGAGCATCCGCCCATTCCCGAGAAGCTATATTAGCCAACGTTCCTCGTGACTTCCGACCGAGTGGCATCAACTGACCACATTTGCCTCACGGCGGCCCAAAGGAAGTCATAATCCCCAGAACTCCATCCCTCCGTTGTCTCATCAGGTCCCAACGCGCGGAAAACATACTGACTTTACGGTCCCGAGTACACCCTAATCCCTCACAGAGTGGCAGGCGCTGGAGTCTCGCGAAGACTACCACGCTAATTCCATGTCTTGAGTAGGTACCCGCTCGTGATTCTCTGGGCACCGGACGAACCATAAGTTTCACTACCCTCCGATCGCATCAAACACATCCTAATCCGGCCCTCGAGGCATCATACACTCAGCACTCGTCTCCCGTCCCGACTATCAAGATGAGCCGGGCAGGACTCTTCAACTTCCCGTATGCCTCTCGCAGACGGCTGTCCTAATCAACCTCACCTCCTTCCCGGTCAACCTAGTCATAGGTGCCGCTATCCCGAGAAATCCTCAATGAATCTCCTGTGACACCCACCCAATCCTTAAGAAACTATGCATTCAAGATCGACTCGATCTCCTCCCAACTCATCACCGCCGACCTTCGATCGACCGACACTCCCGACGCCGACACCACGGTCCCAAAATCTCACCTCGCAGTTTAACCCCGCACCATCGGTCTCCGCATACAAACGATGGTCTCAACAACTCCGCAGAATCTATCCTCGGCGAGTACCTATGCTCCCACTTTGACTGGAGTAGATCAGATGTCATCCAATTTAAGACTACTTACAAATCGATCTAAATAGGCTGAATATCCTATGTAATGAGATCCATGGAATACATTGTGCGGATTCACAATACGAAGGGCATCACCGCAAACTCATAGTGCCCATAACGCGGTCTCTAAACGCTGTCTTAGGATATCATCTGTATCCCTAACCTCACACAAATCCAAAGGCGGCTGTCTATCTTGAGTAGACTTCGCAGGCCCCTCTTAATTGATCGTCAAATCAACAATTCCTAATGGGTACGATTCTGATCGTAACTCTTCAACCTGCCGGTAATCAATGCACAAAGCCGGGCGGTCTCGGCTCTTTCTCACAATAGAACCAGCGCCCTCAGTGAAGTGCTCTGCCTAATGAACCCCTTGTCTAGTAGCTCCCTGTAGCCGATCCCGAGTTCCCAACTCAACCTGGGTGCCATCCCATGGAGTCACAGAGACGGGTGAAGCACCGTGGTGTAACTCCACACCAAAGTCTACAACCTCCGTGGAGGTACCGTAGCCTATCTGAAAACATCCACATACTGCATACTACCGAGGTAGATCTAAGTCTGGCCCCCACCTTGTGGTAAGGCTCATAGCTAACCCGCTTAACTGCCCTCACACTGACTCATATATCATTTTGGTAAAATATCATGTTCACTCAAATACCACACGAGTATCGTTTCGCATGTAGGCAGAGTCTTCTACGCTACAATCGATAACGATCCCGTGTTATCCACCAATCCATCCTTCTTAGGATGACATCGATCCCCTTGACATGTCCATGATCCTCGTGTCCACCGTGGGAGTAGTCCCCCGATGATCTCTACTCGCAACCCTCACCCATCATCCTTGGTCTCCTCGCCCCCAATCCCTGGGGGAGAACTCACGCACAACGCCTCGTCTCAACCTCTAAGCCCAACTTCATGGTCGCATCGTCCCAACCATGGAATCCATGTCCCAAGAGGCTAAATCCACATCCTCGCCCTGAATGGACAACTTCAGCCCATTCTCTAATCTCCTAACTCGACCAAGTCTATGGCCACGAATCAACACAACTGCCAACTCGTGAATTCAGCCACGAGTCCATCACAACATCAGCCTCCCGCCCACTTCTAGGAACTCCCGAGTCGAGTCTTCCAGCACGTACCCATGAACAGCTCCCGAAATTCTATCCATGTCATAGCCCCAAGTCTCAGAGGTCCTTGCCCATTTCCATACTGGGTCTTCACCTCTGTACCGAACGCAGCCTTAGTCTAATCCGGTCGCCGAGGGTAATTCCATAGCCTCTAACACTTTCAATTTTGTACGAATCCAATGGTCTATCATCACGGATTCTCCTCCCCGTGAATGTTTGAGACATGCGCCTCAAACTCTGTGAGGTTAATAGATCTTCTTGTCTACCCTATACCACCGCACTTATAGCATTCGCCGTAGATCACCTACAAAAATTATCAAAAGTCTCATTATCAAACACTGACAGCTCGAATTGCACTTCGTGGACGTCCTTCGTCCCTCTACTTTCAGCCATCTACACAATTAATACGGGCAATTAATTCAATACAAAGATTCTAAGGTTACAACACGTTCTTCAGGACACTAATCATACACATAAATCAAGCAGATACACATTGTCCTTGCAGCCATATGTAATGCAAGACAATCAATTTTATTTGAAAACATTGTTTTCTCAATAAAATTCTTATTTTCAAAAAAATTTTATTTTTGAAAATTTTATTTTTAAAAATTTTATCAATTTTTATTTGATTTTGATTTGATTTTTTTAATTTTATAAAATTTTGCGATGAAATGCTGTTCATGAACCTGTTCACGAATGTCCAAAAATCGACTCAGAAAAATACCGAGTCAACCCGGTCGAACAGCCGAGGACCGAGTGCACACTTTCGTCAGCCCAAGGCTTAGTTTGAGGCCACCCGGCACCCAGCCGCGCGCCCCTGGGCCGCCATCGGCGCCCGCGCCGCCCCAGGCCCGCCACGCTCGCCTGGCTCACACACACACGCGGTCGGCCATGCTCACACTACCACAGCCTCGCCGGGCGGGCCCCACGCCACCCAGCCCGCCCAGGCGCCCGGGCCGTCTCGCAACGCGCCCAGCGCCCTCGCGCGCCCTACCGCCCCATCGTGGCCTGGGCTGACCGTGACGCAGCGCCCCCCGCAGCCCTTCTCTCGCCTCACGTATTAATCGGTGAAGAGAATACAATATACTTTCTCCAAGACAGCGCCTATCGCACATCAATCTCCATCGCCATTAAATCAGACATACACATGAACCCTCAGATCTTAACAGACAAAATACAATTTTGACCTCTTGCAATACTATTTAGTCCTTTTCTTCGTAATACAAACCAAGCAGATTGCAATACACTTCAAATTTCATCTCTAGGTGGCTCACTCCGGCAATACAAATTATTGCAATACAATTCCCATCTCTCTATTAATATACTTCAAGGTGAGCCCCAAAACGCATTCTCTCGCACAATTCTTTCATTATTATTATTATTATTTATTTATTTCCAAAGAATTTGGAAAATCACTAAAACTCACTTAAAAATCATATTTTTAACACTCAAATAAATCTACAAAATTTATTTTCTCATTTTTCTTCACTTACACCATATAAAACCTTAGAAGATTATTTTTCTTCCTCACAACCAACAAGTTTATAAAATTTATTTTCTTTAATTTCTTTTCTAGTTTACACGTAAACTCGTAAATTATTATTATTATTATTATCATTTAATTCTGGAAATGGTTCAGAATTCCTAAAGCTTTATGCAACACTAACCCCAGTGTTCAACGTCACTGTATTAAAATTTGATTTCATTATCCAACACTAAATAAATTTATTCAAGTTTATTTTATTCTCTTTGTTCCAGCTTTTACACTACAAAAACTTAAAAACTTCTCACACATCATGGTTTTTCCTAGGTGCTAATCACTGCACACAAACCATACACAATACATGATCACACATCATTCAAGAATATTTTTCACAATAACCAATTCATCAAATCAAACACATCAAACACATGCATGTCGGTCCTGCTTTGTCCTGATTTCCTAGGGTAATCTCATACCCAAATACAACACCTACACTAAACCGTCTAAAACAGTCCAACATAATCACAATGTGATACAAATATGGATAAAACCAGCCAGGGCCCATACTACAACATCCATAAAAACATACTAACTATATCCAATAGTTCTAAGAGTTCAAATTATTTTACTTCCATACACAATACTAAACTTAAAAAGTTCTAATACATGTATACATCAAAGCACAACCCGGCTTTCTTTCTAATCCTGCCCATCAGCCGTCCCTCGCACACTCAGACTCCTCAGAACATATCCCCCACAGCATGAAGACAAGTCAAGAATGAATCGCCCCATGGGCCATCTCCACCTGGCAAAGCAATGTTCCAAAATAAACATACATTCAAGAAAATGCATGATCCTACTTGAATGTCTATACACTAACTCAGATCCCTAGTCCTCACTGACTCACACTCTCGCCAAGCCTCGTATGAGAACATTATGCTCATTATGACCACCCTCCGATGTTTTTTAAATTGTGACCATCCCCGATGTTATATTTAGTGGACTACTCCATGTGAGACACTGGGTCGTCTCGACTACTGATATTTTTATGCATGGACTACCTCCATCATTTCTAGTTTTGTGACAACCTCCTAACCATTTTTCTAGACTGCCTCATGCACTAACTCCTATAGTCCTAGGTGTCCTGCATATGAATGTATGTATGCCAATTCCAATACGCCTAATCACATGCAAATATGTAAACAGATGCACATATCCACATAATATCCAATCAGCACACCATGTCATGTAATTAATCACTTATACATCAAATTAGCTAACGGGGCTAATGATCAAACACGGCAATCCAACTCAATCACTGATCAACACATTTTCACACAAAATATATTTTCGTGTCATTATTCTAGGAACAAAGTGAAAACCTTGTATTTACTGCTCCAACACTAACAATTCATCGATTCACTTCAGGAACTCAGATTTACCAAATATTCTGGCCTTTTTCCAAACCAATACATGATTTAATAATTAAATCACCTAATTTGACAACCCACCGGGCCGTGGGCGTCACTACGCTCCAATGGGTGCCAAAAATTCATATCAATTGTGTCCCAAGGCCTGGGATCGATCAAACGCCCTCATGGCCTCATTCAACCCAAACATCTGCAAAGCATTAAAAGAGGAATAAAACGCAGCAGGAGAAATCCCTACCTTCGAGCCTCGAGGAAACTCCCAACTGCACCACGCCGGGGCTTCTCCTCTTGCGTGAGAGCGCTCTCCTTCATTCCAAAAGATTGTCGACTACGGATCGCGAGAAACTAGAGAGCAGCTAGGATGATGTCTCTCCAAACACCAAACCCACCATTGTCGATTCTCTCCGTCCCTCACGCTTTTCCTTTTGCTTTTTGAAGAAGATGTCACTATATTTTTCCTTAGTGACTTAAACAAATCTCAAAATGCCCATTATGTCCCTTCATTTCGCATTTGACATTCACACTATCCTCGGGCCGCCCATTTTCATCATTTCTCTACTTCCATACCACTTATGTTAACATGAGCATTTGCGGTTATATGTGACTTTCGTCGCATCAAATTCATTTTACCAAGACCAATAGTGATGCCTCGAAACGTGCCAACTCCGACCGTCTCGACCACTGAATTTACGCGCCAGCTGTACTCCGCGAGACGACCTGCACCCAAGTAACTGCTTCATCATCCAAGATCTAGAGAATACCGGATTTTTACCAAAATTACAAATTTGCAACTAAATTACGATTGGTTCTTTTAAATTGAATTTCTGTCTTACACAACCATACACCAAATCACATTTCTTTAGTCTAAAACCCGAAAATTCTGCATGTTTTTCATTCAAAACAATAATACCAAATCGATGTGTTTTTTTTCATTTCAAAACTCAGAAAATTTCAGATAATAAGGCAAATCAACCATACACCAAACTACTATTTCTTCATTTAAACCTAAAAATTTCGTATGCTAATAAGTGTACAAATAATACACCAACTGATATATATTTTTTCAAATTCAAGAAAATAATGCTCCCAAAAAACTAACTGTGAATAAGATCAATTCCGCATAAATTCGGGAAATTACATGACCTTTAAACCGGTCCCGAAGATCAGCCATGGAACTGCCTTGTATCAGCCTACGCCTAAGGTTATCTTTCATGGCTATTTCATGGCTCTAAATAGAATATTGAGGTAGGGAAAGACTTTTACCTTGTTGGAGTGTAGATCAACCTTCCTTTCCTTCTCCCTTTCTTCTTCCTTTCTTCCTTTCTTTCTTTCTTTTCTTCTCCTTCTCTCTTGTCTACGAATAGTTTCTTTTTTCCTTTCCTCCCTCTACCTAAAACCACTAAGTTAGGGTTTGGAGTTAGTGAATGACACTCTACACAAGATAGTCACACATGGCCCTTGTTGTGCCATGTTTTCCATGCTAAAACTTATCCACCTATCTCCATGCAATAGTCGAGAGCATGGTACTGTCTTCCACTATGTGCCATGTCCTCTCCCTCTAGGTGCCACATGGCACTATCTCATGCTAAGTGTCACTAATTTGTCTATTCGCTCTGAAATACGTGAAATTCACTGCTCTCAATCCAACGAATTGATCACAGATTTCGCGAGACGACCAATGGCGTGATCCACCATCCAAGATCATAGAGAATTTCCAAAGTTTGCAACCTGTGTTTGCCGATTTACTTACATCCGGGGTCTCACACAATTTGAGATTAACTCTGCGCGAAAGACACCGTACTGACTTGATGCTCAAGACACTGTAAAAGATACTGCTTGGGGCGATAACTACACGAGACGAAATCACCAACTCTTATCTACAATCATGGTCAGTTGGTTGCAAAATGAGAAAGGTCCGTGGTGAGATATTAAAGGCTCGGGGCTTACAAGATTTGCGACAAATTACATCGCTCTCTAGAAAGTCTCTTAAAAAGAGGCTGATTTGAAGAAGATCATTATTAGTAATGAATGAGATTTTCACAAGCTAGTCGACGACTATTGACATGAGGTCATGCCTATGTTTGATCATACATATCGAGAAGGTCTCAAACTAATGTCAATAAATGAGGCATTATATAGGTTCTTCATCGTTGATTCCAAAGTCATCCCAACAATGCTATTTGTGGTATGAGCTGATTCGTAATGAAGCAAAATCTACATCAACTTAATGCCAAAGATTGGGCCAAACAATTATCAGAGATCGTCAGACAGAACCTCATACATCCTCTTCATGTACAGTAACTAAGCGATATCATAATCACATTTAATGTATATTATCTTCCTTTTATCACATACTAATTTAAATCACTTTTAGCATATTATTTGAATCCAATATTTCAATATGTAATCAGAGTTAGTTGTGACCTAGTTACCTAAGTCGTCAGCCACATTTTCTACATGATTTATCTTTCTACACTGTTTTGGTAATTTATAAAAAAAGAAATGAGGTACATCATTGTGTTACAATTTAATTAATTGATTCAATTTATTCGTTACACTTACACTTATATCGATTTGACAAGTACATTTTCAATTCACAACTTCTAATTGTTTCTGAGGATAAAAGAGAATTCATGATGGAGCAAATTAATAGCCTCATAAGAGATTTAATTGGTTCCTAGTCGTTGTTATTTCTCATTAAAACTTTAAAAGTAAAGTTCATTATCATGTTATTATTAGATTTTGAATGTTACTTATTTTTATTATAATGAATGGTGGTTGTATGAAACCATGCTCCCACATTGAGGAATTGGCCATGAATATTGTTCTTTCCCAACCGAATATTCTTTTCAAAGATGAGAGAAATTGGAGCACATTTTCTAATATATACAAACAAAGAAACTAGTTTGCTTACCTGAAGTCTAAAATATTATTTTTGTTACTATAACATGAAACCAAAATACGTGATATAAAAGGTGAGACCAACAAAGTTAGCTTAAAAGAATTACCTTACTTTACTCGACATTTCAAATTTAGTTTTGTGAAGAAGAGATAATCCAATATTCCAATGGGTTAGACCTCTCCATTTGATGATGAAGACAGAAACCCGATCCATGACCATGACATGTTCGAGAATAGCTGTGTTGATGTTGACCGTGCCTGTGAAGCAGTTCATAGAAAGCTCTAACTGGCGATACGAGAGACTCATTTAAGCCCACTTATTACTTCTAGACCCTCATTTTGATCTGCTGTTGAACACAGCAGACCCAGTTTCACGGCATTTCTACTGGCTGTGCCATGATGGCTCAAGAGGAGAGGGGATAAATGATGGCAAGTGGATACTGAAACCCACAAAGGTGGGATATTACATCAAAAAATGTGTGATTCATCGAAACATTCACCAGCTGAAGATGATTTGCACACATGTTATGACAAGATGAAGACCACGGTCTAGGAGAGAGCTGGTCCAAATATTGGAGCCATTAGAGTTGACATAGAGGCCTACAAACAAAGATTTGCATACTACACAATGAGGATTCATTGCTAACTAGTTTGAGTCTATGAGCATGGCACTCAATACAAGATTCATCCAATGACGATAACATTTTTCCCTCCTTAACACAATGAGTTATGGTCACTTTCTTCAAATCCTTCGGCTTCCATTATTAGAATATGAAATGATAAATTATCCTCATACGAATAAATGCCATTCCACATTCCACATCAAATGCAACAAGGATTTCAATGAATATGTGGTGAACTACTTAATTTCCTATCTATTGAGAGGTTGTGGGTACAAGTCAAGACATTTATGCATGGTATGTTCAATCTTATAATCAATATTATCGGAACACCATGTCCCGTATGGAGTATTGTCTTCACCAAGATGGATCTCTTCTATCAATATTGCAAATGGAGCCACATCGATCTTCATTTTGCTCTTAAAAGCTCACATTGCAATGTAATCTTCAATGTATATTTGATTATTAGTGTCATTTTACATTTTTATATAGTATTTTCATGAATTTGTATATTTTTATTAATTTATGATATATTGATACTCATTTAAATATCTAATCATATATCTTTCGATATATCTATAAAAATCCATACCAATATATCCGTCGAAACCGATATTTCCATCCTTGGCTGTCACACCCTTAAAATCCGAATACTGATTTTTTTTTCCGTGAAAGTGTGTTAAGCTCCTAATTTCTTAACCAACCTTTCTCCCGCAACCTGCTCACAAAAATGATGTAAACATGCAACATAATCCTTTATGGATCTCTATCCAATTTATCACCAATATTTATACATAAACCGATGAGTACTAGGCACCAAAATACAACAACAATTACATACAAAGGAACCCACCCTTTAATTCTTCTAACCTCCTGGCCAATGAGGACAAGGTCCAGACCAAAGTGCTCTTCCTAACAACATAGTTTTCCATGAATTTGAATATTCAATTCAAATTCCCTCCAATTCTGATTTCTCATTGCACCTTTCATGAAGAGGTGCTAGCTTCCTTGAGTTTTGAGCGTTTTGTTCTCCTATCTCTTTACATTTAGGAATCTGAATGTTCAAACTTATTTAAATTAAATCACTAATTTCTTATGACCGGCCACAACCCTTCCTCAAGAGGTTCGCCCATAAGCGTCCAAGTCGCTTCAGCTGGCACTCGCCTAACTAATGATCAGGCATATCGACACCTTTCTCCAAAAGTTGCAAGGTACACGCAAGTCTATTTTCTGCATCCCTTGGCCGTCAGGGACATTTTAGCCACTACCTAAGGCCCCATTATCCCAGCCCAACCAACCAAGCACAGCCTCCCGAGCAACTAAATGTTACGCACCGCTACGCATCACTAAGTATCGCATCGCCATGCATCTGCACGCCTTATACCGCCATGCATCCTAAGTACTACCCATACGCTACGACTACCACGCATCACCAAGGCACTCGGCCATGTCGTCATGCACCATCAAGCATCAGCCATGCATTGTTCAACCAAATCCGCCGCATCAGGCCCATGATCACTCCACGACGTGCACGAAGCACCTGAGTGCCCCGTGGCCCCCAACTGGCCGCAGCCAGAGAGCCATCCAGCTCCCAAGGCCTCGCCGGCTACTCATCTTATTCCACATATGTATCCTAAGCATCCCGATCCTACATGCAGAATCCAATATGCCTGTTTCCTTAAGGTCCTTTTCATGGGTGTAAGGCAACCCATGAGGCCCCTCCCTCTCTTTCCACCTGCTAGTCCCAAAGGTAAGCCATAAACCCACCCCCACCAACTCAAGGTCAACGGCCCCGGCGACCAAACCTAAGACCTCATCCACATTTGATTTATTCAACCATGTGATCGCTATGTTTCACAAGCTCGTTGTCTCTTTCTCCAACTAACTCCCCATCGTGTTTTGTTGAAAAATCCAACACGCCCATCTTCTGGGCCCCATGGCATGATTTAGCATCATCGATGCATGCGACGCCCTTTCTCCATAAATCGCCACGTCCTCGGCAAGGCATTATGTTTACTTCGCCAAGAAGTTCATCCCCAGCGATCATCTAAAATCCCATGACATAAATCCGTGTCACAATAAATTTACCCACCTCCCCATCTCCATGGGACAAGATCTGATGATGCCTTCTACCCAATGATCCCTGCCATTCAAGGACGTCACCACATCACATAGCCTGATTATCAATCCCAACTAGTAGCCACACTCGCTTCCATTCACAAGTGTGCGCTGTTCCCATATCAACCAACGCTTCACTCCCTTATTCCATTCACTCGAACAACCATATACATTAGTTCAAAAATGGAATTTAATTCTTAGAATAGAATTTGGCCATTCGACCGGATTCAAGATTGCCTCCAAGTTTCCACCCTCAATCAACGGTCCTGGAGAGAGGGATATTTTTTCTCTCTTCTGATAACTTTAGCTGATGCGGCCCCGAGCATATGAAGAACTTGTCCCATTTGATGTCCCCACACGCTTTCCCCACTTTGGACCATAGCTATGCCATTCCTTCCGCCCATCAACCTGGATTTCTTCCCACCATCAAAGCTTGTTTTTCTTCGCATGTTGTCAATGGCACCACCATGTTAAATCAACTGTAAGCAGTCACAACGATAGCAAAGAAAAAAGTCCCAACTCCTTGCCTCAAGTTCTATCTATGCCTATCCCCTCAAGTCCCTATTTAGTTAAACAATTTATCTTCATCGGACATGTTCCTTATGTTCAACATCAAGGAACTGAACTCTTTCACATAATCCCGCACCGAATCTGCATGCTTTAGCCTTTTCAAAGACTCTCTCGCAAGCCATCCTACATTCGGCTTGAAAAGAACCTGATCCTTCACTCCTTTTCGTTGTCTCCCACTCCAAGAACTGGGGCTCCATCATCTAGTCCCCAGAACTCGAGTATCGCCACCACACAAGATCCCCATAAGATGGCGATGCTAGTGATGGAGACCTTCTTCCATCCTATACATGAGTAGCCTTGAAGAACTACTCCATGTCCCACGTAGTGGCCCCTCGAAGTTCCTTGTATCATGTTTCCATTGAAGCTGGGCATGGGACTAACCTGGGCTCTGTATCTACATTGGAAGCGACAACCTCAGAGCAGCCGTACCTTCCATGACTGCAACATTGGCTCACACAAATGACTAACATCCATCTAAGTTCCTCCCTTCCGGACCAAACTTCAGCTTTCATTCGTCTGCCAAATTCCTCCACATGCTTCGATCGAGACTCAACCAAATCCTTTGAACATCCAGCTTCATTGGATATGATGTACTCTATGAAGATAAGGCCTCACACCGCTCCGCCCCTTAACAATCTCTTCCTAACCGAAACACTTTTCTTCCTTTCAGCCGCTTCCAGCTATCCAACAGTTTCGATACCACTATTACACTTCTAAAAATCCGAATATCGATTGAATTTTCTCTCATGGAAAAGTGTGTTAAGCCCCGACTTAGCCAACTTTTCTCTAACTCAGAATCAAATGATAAACAGGCAACACAATCCTTTTTTTTATGGGATTCTATCCAATTTATTATCAATAGGGTTCCTATGAGAAATCATTTGTGCACTCAGCACTAAAATACAAATGTTAATTACATACAAAAGGAACTCAATTCTTTTTAATTTTCTAACCCTCTCAATGAGGACAAGGTCCTTATTACTTGATAATCTTTTCCTCCGTAGTTTCGAGGTGTGTGACTATTACTTTGTTGTTTGTGCTTTTCTCACACAAATTGTTTTGTATTGTGTTTTTGTTCTCTCTAAAGGTTCACCTCGAGACATCCTTTATGACTTGAAATTATTGTTACAATAAAAGATTAAAAGATTGATAGTTGTGAAGGAATTTGAAGCATACAGTCAAATTCCAAAGGGGCAGATCAAATAGGACCTCACATACTAGTTTTATCTTTCTCTCATGATTCTAATCTGTGGCGCAGTTGTTGGGTATAACCTCCATTTCCACAACTATGATAGGCAATTACATCTCAAGTCTCCTTCACCGAATGTCCAAATGGTGGTTCGTGGAGTCCAATGATGCTCAATCACACTTAATGGTGTGAGGAAGACGAGTATCAGCAGAATCAAGCTACCGTGATCCTCACAATCAAGTAACTGTCTAACTACTATAGGATAATTTTCAGAGTAAAATATAAGTTAAAATAAATGCATAATGATGATGGCTTGACCGGTTAAATTTGGTTCTCTGCGGTTCGTTAGCCAATCATAGTGGGTCGGACTCCAGCCCCATTAAGGGCATGACTTTATGGTAAGGTTCATTTTGCTCATTTTTACTGGATCTCTCTCATCATTCTTATACCATAGTTTTTTAACTCTTGTTAGCTCGGGTCGAGAAATGTACATTCCCGTCTATTTCTTGCAGGAATTTTGGATAAGAAATTAGTCTTGAAAATATTCAGTAATCCATTACTTGTTTTTAGCGCTTGTTTGTTTGCCATGATTGAGGTGAAATTTTCTTTATATATAATGTTGCTGGACTATGTGCTTCATGATATTTATGATTCACATCTATGTTACTCTGGTTAATGCCTGTGCTCCCGGTTGCTGAGATAAAGAAAACATAAAGAAGGGTATAAGTATAACACATTTTACTGCATCATCTGAATTCTTTCTGTGTTAGAGGGCTACACTATTGAATCTAGAAAAAAAAGGTACAAGTTATAGCAGATGTATCAATTAAGTTAGTTTTCTGGTAAATAATATCTTACATCAGAGATGAAAATAAAACATCCAAAAAAAAGTTTTTTGCATTGAAAGAACATTTGCATTATTAGTGAATAATTCTCGAATTCAGTAGTTGTCATGAGTTTCGCTAGCATTCCTTCTTTCTTTCCTTTCTTTATTAGGAATACAGAGTCGACATTAGCCGATATTTTGTTGAAAATCACCATGTCGATACTAACATTCGATACTGACATGATATGTTTCATGTTTGCCTTGCAACCAAATATTTTCCTTAAAGGTTGCATTAAGGTATAAGATATATTTCTAAAGGCATGTCTACATAATCTCTCTCTACTATATTTCCAGTAAGAGCCAAATTTAACTCTATATAATTTTTCTCTTTCTTTGCTCTTTTCTAACATAACTCCAACCTAAATTTTCGATGCAATATTTCATCAGTACTCATAAATTAAAATTATGTTTTTATACAAAATACCATTATTTATGTGTTAGATGGCTACACTTTGAATCTAGAAAAGGTAAAAGCTATATCAGATATCACCAAGGTTTTCAAATAATATTCATACTGATATTGAAGAACATCCAAAAAAGGGTTTAGATTGAAAGAACATTTATTGATCAATAAGGAATATAAATCTCTCAAATAAAATAAAGCTAAAAAGAGGGGAGTAGTCATGAATACAAAGAGACGGCCATCCAGAAAGTTCCTTAATCACATGACAAATTTTAACTCTAGTAGTGGAACAAGAAAAGAAAAATTAAGAAAAAATGGTAAATGGGCTTCGGGATCACAGTATATTCCAATATATGGGTGATCAGCTAGGTACCAGCATCCTATCAAGGCTTCTTTTCAGAAGTTGTACTTCACATATTGACCTTCGCTTCTGATGATTGCAAGGTTCATATACATGAACTCAGACAAAAATATACACAGTAGGTGCTTTTAAGAGATATACAATATACGTAATACTGTAACAAAATAAAAAAATACAAAATATGTTCATGGTAAGGAATTATGATTCTACGATTTTCCTCCAAGATGTTTCACATTAAAACATTCCATTCTTATATATCATGAGTTGTCGACATTCAGTCTCCTAATACAATCCTGGACTCATCAAAGAATGTTACATTCAACCCACGCCATGGATGCAATGATAATATCGCATAATTAGTCAATTAATTATAAACAAAGTTTCCAATAGTTTTCAAACAAAAACAAATCAAGACCAACATCTAACGCACGTACTATTCTCAATGAAAAGAGCAGCCTGTAACACTTTTCCTCGTTACGTATAAAGTAGTTCCTGCCAAGATTAACATTCACATTAATATAATATAATACGATGAAATTACTATCAAAGATTATATAGATATGTATATATGAAATTATTTCAAACAAAGACTATATATGCAAAGCAAGATAGTTAAATACAAGTATACCTTAATAAGGACAATTAAAAGGAGCATTTGGGATTTACAAAGAAACAATGGTAAATCACGCGTCTAACTCATAGTGATTTTGTTAAGAAGAAGAAAAGACCAACAACAAATTGTTAAATGTCAGCAACTTCACCTTCAAGTAATTTTTTGGAAAGAAAGTGAGAAAATGGGTTAAGAGAAATTGATAGATTGAGTCGAGAGTTCTGGAAAAAAGTGGTAATGCTTTTATCTATATATATATATATATATATATATAATGATAATATCTATTACTGATAAGGGCTAAAACCCAATGTATTTGGATTCCAAATGTTTTTGTACTCAAATTCAAAATTATTTAAATTAAAATCAGATCATTTATGTTTTTATAATGTCGAGTTTAAATAATAATTATTATAATATATTAAACTTTGTTGTTTTTTAATTTTTAATTTTCAAATTTTAAATATATATTTTTTATATAATTTATATGATAATTTAATATTTAAATAATCTTGTATGGAAATTTAAGGAATATATTTCAATTAAATAAATTACAATTTTAATATAATTTAATTTGTAATAAAGCTTGTATCCTTTGTATTTTGTTTAAATTTTATTTAATCATATATGCTTATTTTAAAATTAAATATATGAATTTTACAAAAATTAAATATAAAATGATAAAATGAAGTTGTAATAGTTTATACATTAAATTAAATTTAATAACTAAATTATCAATATATTTTTAATCATTTTTATTATTTAAACTAGCATTTAAAAATTGTTATTTTAAAAATAATTAACAAAAATTGCACACTTATAGTCTTTCATAGCATGATCAGATCTTCTTTTTAAGCAAGTTATTTGATCTTTAAAATGATATTTCATTATACGGATACATTTTTGAATTTTTTGTTAGAAGACATTATTATATATATATATATATGATATATATATATATATATATATATATATATATATATATATATATATATATATATATGAAATTATGTTGTGAACTTTCTAAAAAGTTAATAATTTAAATAGAAAAGACACTAAAAATATTTCAATAGAAATTTATATAATTAAAAACAAGTTTTAGTTCAGAATATAAAACACTAATTTCCAAGTTTAGGTTTTAAAACAATAATTTTACCTTTAAAATAATGTTAACCTTTACTCTTTCTTCAAAAAAAAAAGAAAAAAAGAAAAAGAACTTTGTACTTATTATTATATGTTCCTAAAAATATTTCAAAATATATTTTAAAAATTACATTATTTTAAGAAAAAACACATTTATCTATATTTTAGTAATCAGGTTGATGGCAGGTTTTTTAAATAGATAATAAGGAATATGGTTTAGCTTACCTTATTCAAAACATGTTACTTTAAAACAATCCAAATAGGCACCAAATTTGTATTTTGTATTTTGCTTCCAAATGTTAATAATGAGTAAGAGGATAACCATAAAGGGAAAAGCAATGTGAAAGCTGCAAAGATAAAATGATAATTTGATTAATAGACTTTTGAAAACAAAAATTCTCATAAATCTAACATTTCATCAATTCGACCATTTTCAAAAAATACCTTCATTATTTTCTTATAAAATAACTATTTCTTTTCAAAGATTCATGAAAATAATGTTACAATATTTCGTGAATACACTGAAATTAAAAGAAGAAGCAGAGAAAGAATGTTACAAAGAAATCCACACATATGATACGAGAAAGATCGAGCCTTGTTGCACAATTTCAAAGCATACCCGGTCTTCTCAGGGTGCTTTAAGATTTGCCACTATTTCCTGTGATGCCAGAATGATCTTCATGGCTACAATAACACCTTGTCGGCCACTCCCCGACAAATTGAATAATGTACGTATTCTATCACAGATAGATCATCAACCGACGAGAAATTTCACATTATCTTCATGGGAGAGAAAAACTCTCTTGAATAGGACTCCTCAACCAAAACGAAAAGATATTTAAATGTCTTCCGATACTAGGCTAACTAAGAGAAGAATAAAACTCATAAATTGAAATTGAAGGACATCGATTCCATAGCAACGTTGAAAAACCACCAAGCTCAAAAGGAAACCACATTCTAAACGTGAAAAGAAAAAACAATTTCCTCATTCAAAATGAAAAAAAAGGAAAAGTTCAACAATCCAACAATTCCCCACATGAATGAATTGACACTGACATTCCCTGCACATGATAGAGTACAACCATTGACACTTCGACAGAGGATAAGCACTTGAACCTTCCCTTGTAAAAGTATGTTTATCTAATTAACTAAAAACAATACACACAATGTCTTAGATAACTGTTCAATAATCATAGAGCTGATGATTATACCTCAACATAGTGAATCTTCCTAACATTCTGTCTCCCACTCTCATGTTCGGCTTATCATGAACATGTCATTCTACTAAAGAGTTTAATAGAACCTATGTCTCACTAATTCCCGCTGAAGCGGCCCCACTCTTCATATAGGTGACTTCACCAAGAGAATATACATTATTTTTCACTTTCCATATATATAGGATCATTAAAAGTATAACTTAAACTTTTATGAGCATCACTGTTGACTAGGAATGGACACTTTGAAGATCCCCTACGCTGATTATATCAAAGTCTTTACAATTTAGTCATCCCTTCAACCTAGATCTGTGGATTCATAGACACCCCAAACTCAGGTCCGCCACTGGGCCGGTCAATCCAGGAAATACTACCTGAGTAATTGTGCACCACGTGATTTACCTGCTGACGTTGGTCAACCCGGACCCCGAGGGCTTTTCAGTGTCATAGCTTTTACATCGAAAGCCATACCGCATTACCCAAGGTCACATTGGCCCGTACCATTGCATCTTATCAGGCATTTCATAACAGGCCCATGCACGATTGTGTAAGATACAGAATTATATACATGGTAAAATGTATATGGGAAAAATCTAACACTGTAAGGAAACATAACCTCGGGGGTTCTAAAAAGCAAGGAATATTGAATATGATATCGAGAGGTCTATTAGAGATCGCATAAGCACTACTAGTTGACGAGAACAAACTCGAAAAATTACATTCTGATACCATGTAATACTATTTCAATCTGATATGCTGCGAGATTGGTTAGTCGAGAGGCTGAGGACGCCAAGGTGGTGGGCGGAGTAACAACCCAAGACCACCGACCTTTGACCAACAAACCTTCATAGAGGCGTTATTAGTGTCGCGATCATACTATTGCACAAAAAGGAAGGTTGTATGCTGCCACCATTGCACAGATTAGTGCAATTGGGAGCCAGGGAGGTCATAACTCTGTGAGGTTCACGCACACCGCCTAACCTTTAGGAGGAGTGACCCGATGGTGGAAGCGATCATTTTTCCCGCCTAAGCTCATGATTACGGAAGCTATGCAGACCTCTGAGCGCTGCCACTGCTACAAGATAAAGCCAGCCACATTCATAGTTTAGAGGGTGAACCAAGTGTGGTGGATCGGGTCAAAGCCTCGTGGGACTCGGAGGCACGACATGGGAAGAGTTTCGTGAGCCTTCACAAGAAGTTTTTCCAACATCCCAGCCACGCCGAAACGCATGCCAGATAAACACGCCTATGCGCAAGTGCACAGAGTCTCAAGTAATATAGTGTACTAGCATGAGTATTCGATCCTCGTGGAAAAGGTGAATCGACTACAGGTTTCCGCGCCAGAGCAATATCCTAATAAATGATTCTAGTAAAATTCCATAAGAAACCAACCAAGCCATATCGATCTGTAGCTGAATTACCTACTGCCGGCCGCCTAGGTTAAACGTTGTTCCCCCATCAATGTCAGAACATCATTTTTCAAAGATACGGTTATTCAATATATTTGTAATATGTCAATGGCGAGGTGATTCTGCATTATACAGATAGTCTCCCTCTCTCGAGGTATATCCTCGCCATCTCTCATGAATAGAATTCGAGTATATCTCATCCCGACTTATTCAAATGCTAAATGTTCTAACCTCAAATGCCAATCAGTTCGGAATATCCATTAACCGACCGCTTAAAGGCTACTTCTGCAATTCCGCATCCCTAATACCCTCATTCCTCTAATCTCTGGACTTCATGCGATTATGTTAAGATGGTTTACATTAACATATAATGAAATGCATAGAGTAGATGTGTGACAAATTAATAAACAACTCGAATAAATATGAAAGATCAAACTTTAATCCATTGTATGTGATGGCTCGATGTAACCCAGAAAGAGATCTAGAAACATAATGAAAGAAAAGATGAAATGTTTAATAAAGAAAACATCGCTCTAATATCCACAAATATCCCAAAAAAATGCAAACATACAATCCCGTGCACTCGGCTGCTGTCATCGCCCGAAACGGCTTCGTCGCGCCTTCCATCCTGATTTATGAGCCCTAATTTGCTTTAATGAAGAGGGCGTATTTTCGAAAGTCGACGCCGCGACGCGGTGACGTCGGCGATGCAGATCGCCGGGCGACGCGGTGACGTCGCACGCGACGTCACTTCCTCGCTCGCTTCCTACCGTCGCAAAATCAAGCTTTCCAAAAGTCAAGCTCTTACGCCTCCAATGAACCTCAGAATCACAATGGTATTAATAAAATCAGGATCTAGCCACACAAAACTATAGAATTATTATAAAATAAATGTGAAATGATCGAACTGACACAGAGTGGATGAGCGTTTTAGGCACTCATCATTACTCTGAACTTAAGCCATTGCCCTCATGTATGAACCACTCTAGACAGAAACATAATAATTCGACATAATGTAACTAACACTAAGACAAGATGCACATGTCGAAGATAGGATCAATTTGACCATCATACATACCCAATCAAGTTGTTTAATGTTCAGATGGCACAGATATTTGACTTCTCATGAATTAGATCGAGATATGAACCGACTAGTGCATCAAATCCCACGGTGTTCAATAGCCTTTCCCAAAATCCCTATGTGCTTATAATGAGTGACCTCTCCAAGATATACCTAGGTTCCGATTTACCCTCAAAACTCAAGTTCAACTCACCTATTCGTAATGTATGCCAACTAGAAAGGATAGAATCCACCATTTTATTCATGTCCACTACCCAGAAACGGCCCCACATTCAAAACAAAATGGAAGAATATCTAGTGCCAAGAAGGATCATTGGTGACTCCCACCGGTTGGTTAAAGAACGCAGGGCATTCAATTCCCTTCAAACTTGAACACTCGACCCAGGCTTCAGGCCTAGGTTGCGTGAATGATCCTCTTACGTCCCATGTAGCGGGCGTGGAAATTGATGACTCGACCAGTTGGTAGGGCATTAGGCTTTGATAGGCCCTTCGGGACGTACTGGGATTAGATTGGATGATCCAGCTTATTCCCTATCTATATACCTCTTTTTGTCATATTTCTTTTTTTCTTTTTCTCTTTTTCTTGTTTTTGTATTTCTCTTTTTAGTTTGGGGCTCATTAAGCAATCCTCTTTTTGATTAGGTGTCCAGTACTTTCAGATAGTTCGACTCTCCCACTAGGTTGATCGAACTTTAGTAGTTGGTTCGGCACCTATGCATACTCTGAAGGTCACTAGTGTGTGAGTGTGATAGGGTTTGTTTTTTTTTTTTTTTTTGAGGCGGTTTTCTGACTACCAGGGATTAGTTCCTTGGCCCCTTTTCAACTTCTTCAACCTAAAATTCAGAGCATCGAGCAAGCGTATGCATTTGAGCAAAGTTTATAGTGAACTTCGATCAAAGAGTGATCCTCATTTCCAATGGCACACATGTATCACGATCAACACATGCGAAATGTCTGAAACACACCTTGAGCAACTAACACATGACTCATTGTGAAGTGTGATGTAAAACAAATAAAACTAAACCTAAACACCACCAATAGCATGCAATACTAAAACAAAACAACTAATATGCGGAGTGGACTAAAAATGCATACTCAAAATCAAAATGTAATAAGCAAAGAACAAAAACATGGTACCCAAGCAAAACCAAAACATAGTACCTATCAACACATCCCCGAAACAAAATATCAGTGTCCTCCTTTGGTAAGATATAAACAATAGAGAGGAAGGGGACTCCCGAGATCCCGCTGTGATTGGAGGTGGTGGAGCGGAGTGGAAAACCGGGGCTGGGTGAAATTTGGGCTGCATAGTCTGTGCTCTTGTGGGAATGATGATGGCTGATTGGCGAGGACTACTTATGCATGTCGACCTGTGGCGCCTCCATATCCTGGCTAGCGAGGTTTCGGTGCTCTTAGGTCTCATCCAGGAATGCGTCAGCAGCTCGGTGGGTAGGAAACCACCAAGGGTGCCAGATGCGGTGAAGGAGGAGTAACGGTCGCACGAAATTTCTTGGAACAATTGGTGGAGGTGGTGAGCGGTGACTATGTCATCAGGTGTCGCCCAGGTCAATCGAGCGATAATCGGGAAGCTCGTCTCTAAATCTGAGTTCCATTGGCGTTAAAGTGACTACTCGGGTTCGCAAGGACACAGGGGTGTGTCGCAGCCAGATATGGCCTTGATCGGATGAAGCGAACATATTGTCGATCAAGAGCACCAAACATTTACCTGAAGCCAAAAATCGAAAAGGGTGCCCCGGGTTCATCTTCGCGTCCAGGTTATGGAGGATGATCCCTCTATAACACGCAATATCAGATAGGTATATCTGGATGATGGCGAAGTTGGCAGAAACGGCCCCAGGGCTGTCACCTCCACACCGTCGTGGGATGAGGCATGGCGATGGTGCAAACAGCGGGAATGTAAGGCAGAATGCTTGGCCTTGAAGAGTGGCTCCGCATGGAGCGCCTTGGTGATCCTCGCTCTTGACCTTTGGTCGATACGCGGATGACCTCGGGGTAATGTCGGATGCTGTGGAGTCTGATCAAAGGTCCGGTGGGACATATACAAACCGCAAAGCTATTGATCGACTCATGCGGAAACCGACCCGATACACCTGCACCACGACCCTTTTGGTTAGGCGAGGTTGGCGTAAATTCTCATTACTACGCTCATCGGCCGCATTTGGGCGGGGTTGGCGCAACGCGCCACCCCTTAGCCGCCGATGATCTTTCTAAAGAAATCCGCCAGGGTGTGAAGCCCCTTCTCTGTGAACGGCGGTTTTTGAAAATGGTGCCAAGCAAGCTCGGCCTCATATTTGCAAACCGCGAGGCATCGGCAGTGGGTCGGGTCCTCCAGCGAGGTGGGCATAAGCAGTGGAGCAATTTTACTCTTGCGGTTATATTGGACTAGGAGACACGTGGTAGTGGTACCAAACACCTAGTGTGCACTAAAAGAACTCGAACTAACTAGTGACGAATGCCTCAAAATCCGAAACCAAATTACCCTACACTAGACCTAATAGACTCCTAAACGAGCATCTAATAGACCCCGAAACCACCCTTGAGGATAAAGAGACCCTAGAAGAAGACCCAAAAGCTAGAACCAAGCACAGTGTGGGGGGAATGCCACAATGACTCAGAACCAGGGGAAAAGGGTGGCTTGTAGGGACACAATGGTGGTCGGAGAACAATGTCAGGACCTCAGGCGGTGTGAACAAAAGGCTCAGAAACGGTCCGGTGAGAAATTTGGTGCTCGGGACTGACTAGTGTTTGAATGGGGGGTGTGTGGTGAAGAAGAGTCAAAAAATGAACCGTTCTTGGGCTTAAAGCGAGCGATGTCGCGGCGTGCGGGGGTCTGCCGCGGCGTGGCCAGTGTGGTTAACCCGCGTCGCGGCGTTGGAGTCCGCGTCAGCGGCGCGTGAAGAATACGTCGCAAAATGGCGTCGACGTGGAGAATGGCGTCGCTGACGTGGCGGCTTGTGCAAATCCGCGTGTGACGTGGAAGACACGTCGCTGACGCATTGACGGGAGAAGTCTACAGCATGGCGTTCAGCGGCCCATTGAAAACACCGCGTCAGCGGCGTGACGAGGAGGTTATTATTTTGGCGTCGTGGCGTGAAAATACCGTCGAAGTGATGACAGAGGGGATGGTAATTTGGCGTCGCGGCGTGAAAATGCGGTCGCTGACGTGAGAGGATGTTAATTTGGCGTCGCGGCGTGGGAAGTACGTCGCGGCGTGAGTCGGGCATGTTGAGCTTTCTGAACATGGAGCCCCCTACCGTGTTGTGACTCTATTGGCTTATGTCGTAGTTGGAGCGAATCCTCCCACGACTGCATCAGCGCATCGAGAAAGTAAACAAACAAGCGAAATGCAATCCTGAAATAAAGCCCGACAACCTAAAATCGCGAAGAAAATAAACAATAGAATTTGGAGCTAAACAAAGGAAAGTTTAAAACTGGCAGGTTGCCTCCCGAAGCGCTATATTTAATGTCGTTAAAAAACAAGCGACCACTGGTCTCAATGTGTTCGAGGAACCCAAACTCATATGATAGATGACTACCGCCGTGCGGTATCGAAGAATGATTTTCTTATGCACTTGCCAGAAACTCGCCTCCATGAAATACGGCTTCAAGCGTTGGGTGGCGGCTGTAGATAATGCCTTTCTCGAGGATGAAACACGCTCCACCATGTGAAAAGACCTTTGTTACTATGAAAGGCCTTGACCATCGAGACTTCAATTTCCCCGGAAAAAGCTTTAATCGAGAATTGAATAGAAAGGACTTGTTGTCCAGGCGCGAACTCCTTTCTAGTGATCGTTTGTTATTACTTGAGCTTTAGTCTTTCCTTATAGATCGCGGGCGTTTTCATATGCCGTTTGAACTCATCTAGCTCGCGAGTTGGAGTAGTGCGTTTTTTCACGTGATATCTTGTCCATGTTTGGTTGTCGAGTGAGTCCAGTAGGCTCGATGCTCGATTCCAACTGGAAGATGAAGCTTTACCATACAGTGCGAGCGGAGACATGCGAGGTTTTAAATGCGGTGCGGTATGCCCGAGGCGCATCGTCTATCTTTTAGACCAATCCTTCCTGGGTGGTATTTGTCTTCGAGGATGTACTTGATTTGGTTGGATACCTCGCGCCCGTTTGATTGTTGGTGATATGCAGAGATGTACGATGGCGTACCCGTACTTTGCGGCGCTTATCAATTACCTTATTGCGAAATGGGTACCATTATACGTTGATTAAAGCTGAGGTTCCAAGCGTGAGAATATAAGAAGAGAAGAAGTGGCACACGAGGTGAGCCACAACCTTGGCATCATTGGTGCGTGTAGGAATTGCTTCCACCCACTTTGAGACATAGTCACGCGACAAAATATCTGAGTTGTTGTACGATGTAGGGAAATGGTCCAGTAGTCGATCCCCATAAATCAAACAACTCTACCTCGAGATGGGATGCATGGGTACCTCATCCTTTCTAGAGATGTTCCCCATTCGTTGACATTTGTCACAAGTGGAAGCAGGTGGTGAGCATCTTTAAATAGGAAGGCTTGATAAAAACCCGATTGTAGAACTTTGACAACGTTCTCGGCCGCAAAGTGCCACCCTGCGGTGAAGTGTGACAATGGTTGAGAATACTATGCATTTCATCTTAAGGATACATCTCCTTATCACTGGTCGATACCGGTGTGCGTAAAAATTGGCTCTTCCCAATAGTAGTGTTTAAGGTGTGCGAAAAACCTCTTATCTTCGATAGTTAAACTTCCGGGATCACTTTGGCCACCAAATAGTTCCATGTCACGCAAACCCCGGGGAGCGCCTTCTTCCTCAATAGTAAAAAGTTTCTCGTCTGAAGTGCGTCATTCAGGAACATCATCTCTGGCCTTCGATCATGAAAGATGGTCCTTCTTAGATTTCGGTGCCACTTTTTGTCCTTGATTTCTACTATTCCGAATTCTTGCAGCAATGGGACCCACGAATCAATGTCAGTTTGGCATCTTTTCTTGGTCATCAAGTACTTAATAGTAGAATAGTGATATGCACCACGATTTTGTTGCCAATCAAATATGGCCTAAATTTGTCGGCGAAAACAATGGCAAATGAGGACTCTTTCTGTAGTGGCATAATTGGTGGTATGATACAGGGGGTTCTACTAGCATAGTAGATCACTTGAAAAATTTCTCCGTTTACGCCTAATCTTTGCCTTTGTCGAGAGTCGGCGTCACATAGGTTCAAAGGGTGACCATTTGGCGCCACCACAATAGGAAGCGAAGTCCAGCTTGTCGCCCGACGCGAGAACGCATGCAAGCATTGGGGGATCGAGCTCAAATGGGATTCCTTGGACTAGAAGGTTAGATAACGGTTTTGCAATCTGTGAGAAATCCTTGATGAACCGCCTATAAAATCCAGCGTGTCCTAGAAAGCTGCGAATCCCTTTTACCGAAGAGGGTGGAGGCAACTTTTCAATTGCTTCAATCTTCGCCTTATCTACCTCTATTCCCCTTGCTGAGATCCGATGTCCAAGGACAATACCCTCTTGTACCATGAAATGGCACTTTTCCCAATTGAGTACTAAATTGGTCTCTTCACATCTTGCCAGCACAGCTCTCAAATTTTTTAGACAATTGTCAAATGAATTTCCCATTACTGAGAAATCGTCCATGAAGATTTCAATCGTCTTCTCCACCATGTCGGAGAATATGGCCATCATGCATCGAAGGTACCGTGCATTGCACGATCCAGAAAGGGCATCAGTGAATGCGAATGTACCATAAGGACAAGTGAATCATTGTCTTCTCCTGATCTTCGGGAGCTATAGCGAATTGATTGTAGCAGGAATTATCGTGCAGAAAGCAATGATATTCATAACGGTGTCGATCGAGCATTTGATCTAGAAGCGGCAATGGAAAGTGATCTTTACCGAGTGGCCTTGTTCGGCGGATAATCAATACAAATTCTCCACCGATAGCCCCATTCTGAAGCGCGGTAGATGTTGTTTCGATCTGACGGCGGTTGTTCCTCCGCCTTGGCGCTACGAAGTGGGCTGATCCATGCCTTTATGCAGAAATGGGGTAAATCACCCGGTGTCTAGCCATTTAAAACCTCTTTAGGACTACTTCCTTCATTGTCGGTTTAACCTCCGTGCGCTTCCATGAAGGTTTATGTCCATCTTCAGTAAATCTGATGCATGCACATAGGGCGAATCCGCACCAAATCATTAGAGACCATCCAGTGCATGTTTGTGATCTCTCGAAGGACCCTCGTGCTTCTCTTCCTCTAGTGCAGTTAAAGATCTTTGAGATAATCACGGGTAAGCGTAGATTCTATCAGTATGCATACTTCAAATGACTAGGTAGAGGTTTTTGTTCCATCTTGGGTGGTTGCTCAATCGATGGGACTGGCGTTTTAACTCCTTCGCCCAGAGGTTCGAAGTATTTCCGTCTATTGTGTCCGAAAGAGTCCATCCATTTAACATATTCTTCTGCCTCGTCACTCAGGTTCTCAGATTCATTCTCTTAGGCTAGTCTCGAAGGGTCGATTAAGACCAATTTAGGCATTTGGAACCACTTATAACTCTACTATGTCGACCATGAAACAAGTATCACTTTACAGCTGGTGTCTCACTTTGCGAATCGTTGAACTTTACTTCCTCTTCTTGTACTCGGTTCGGTTCGCCTCTACATGTACATCGATCATTGCCTGCGGTTGCTAGAAAAGTCTTCCCCAGATTATCGGTATTTCTTTATCTTCCTCCATGCTCCTAAACAATGAAATATCTTTGGAAAGATAAATTTGTGGAGCCTTAACTAGGACATCTTCTATTATCCCTCTCGGATGTTTTAAAATCATCCTTAGTTTGGAAGTGGCTTGTAGTTGGGCGAGCTTCTCTAATCGGCGGCTTAAAAATGGAAAGGGCATAAGATTAATCTTGGCACAAGGCTCGCATAGCACTCTCTCAAAAATAGCATTTCCAATTGTGGGATGAGTAAGCGCACGGATCCTTGAGCTTAAGCGGTAGCTTCCTCTAAGGATAGCCTTGCATTCCTCGGTTAAGTTCAGCGTCTCGAAGTCGACTAATCTTCTCTTACGGGTGAAGATGTCTTTCATGAATTTTACATAACTAGGCATTTGCTACAGGGCATCGACAAATGGGATGTTTATGTGCGGCTTTTGAAAACATCCATGAATTTAGTAATTGCTTATCGGTTTATGTTTCTTGAGGCGTTGTGGGTAAAGGCCCAGGCATCTTTGACGCTGTGATAGAAGTCTCTGTGTTTCTCCTGAAATTTGTTCCTTATTTGTATCATCCTCGGCTATCTTTAGTTACATTCTGCCTCTACCTCTTCTGTAGTTGAGGGTTTCTCTTTGGTCTCCAAGTCTTTACCACTTCTCGCGTAGCTGGCTGACATGTTCATTTCAGTCTCGTCTTGGGTTTGCCACGAGGTTGCTTTCGACGGATCACGGTTGTCTTTAAGTCGACAAGTTTGCCATTTGGCCCATTGTGCCTCTAAACTTCTCGAATTTGCATTACGCAGTTGTTTAAGCTGGGTTGCTTCTTTGTGCATGTTTGCTTTAGTCACCATTTCGCAGCGGAATGAGAAGTTAACATCACGTCTTGAAGCTTGCTGCAAATCCGAGCTTCTTCTCGGAGTGTGTTTCGCTAGTTCGGTTCGATTGCGTATTCACGATTGTTCCGCCATCCATACCCTTGGTTGTTTGATTATTACGGTTCGATTGTTCGCCACCTTGTCCGGTCGATTACGGTATTGTTACCCCATGCGGTCCTTCTTAGCGTGATTGATTCGATTAAACCTCGTACGTCTTGGGCTTGCTTTCTTGTGGGGTTTATTGGCGACATTCCTTATTTGTTGTCTTTGTCCTCTAAAATTCACATAATTCCCATGGATTAGTTTGTATAGAGTTCGCGGTTCCTTGCTTGTCTATTCATTTGCCCAGTTAGTTGTGCCCACGTGATTCACGGGTTGTTAAGGACCTCATTATCTGTGCCACTTGCACTCATTGGTGTAGCCTTCTCTCTAGGCCTTGGTTGTGTTGGTCGCGGCGTCTTCTAGATCTCATAGGCAGTGCATTGGTTTTCTTCATCGGTGCACCTCAGTGGATCTATCATTGTTCGGGTTGCATTTCTCAGACCATTGTAGAAGGTGTGGACTTGCATCCATCTGGTTAGTCGGTGGTGGGGACACTTCCGCAATAATTCATGAAACCTGTCCCATGCCTCTGCCAGGTTCTCCCCCTCTAGTTGACCAAACGTATTGATCTCTTGCACAAGTTGTGCAATTTTCGAAGGTGGAAAGAACTTGGTCAGAAACTTTTGTACCAAATCGTTCCATGTAGTAATGGAATCTGTTGGTGTGGTTAGTAATGTTTATCTATCCCAGTGAAAGTGGGAACAGCCCAGTAATCTTAGAGCTTCTTCGGTAACTCAGTTGTACTTGATGATGTCGCAAACCGAGGAAGTTAGTCAAATGCATGTTCGGATTCTCATGGGGTAGTCAACATAGAACAGATATTCTAGAAGCATCTTGTCTGATGGCCAGCACAGTGAGAGTGTTTGTAGATCGGTGGCGTCACGATCATTTGTCTGAACAATTGTTGGTGGTAAAACAAACTCATCTAATAGCATGTAAGGTCATACATTTGTATCGCGGTCTGGGTGCACGATTCCTTCCATGATTTCCATTTCGGCCTCTACGTAGTTCGGTGTGTTCGGCGCGAATCTTGTTCTTTAGTGTTTTCATGACTGTGGATTTCTAATACATTTCGTTCTCACATTCTCGGCGCAATCGTGCGAGAAGTCTTTACAGCTCGGGATCACACGGTGTTGATTAATTCGATTTCTTTGTCGCATGTACTCAGGCACATGCTATGATAACACGAACTAACAAAACGAATTACCGGCGCTTGTAAAAATAACAAAGAAATCTTGAAAATTAGAATACTATCTATGTGCTCACTTCTCTATATCAATTTAAACCTTTCCCCGGCAACGGCGCCAAAACTTAACGGTAGCGGTGTATAAAATGAATGCCTATGCTTGAAGTGCACGCGTAGCCCAATGTATAGTGTAATACTTAAAGTGGGATGTCGATCACTCGGGGAAGGTGGTGAAACTCTGAAGGTTACGCACTAGAACCAAATATGCGAATAAATGATTCTAGAGTAAATTTAAGTAAAGGAAACTGCAATAAGCTATTGATTCTAGTGAATTAATGGTAGGCGCTGAGGTTAAATCTCCCCTATCACGTTGATGGATTACTTTTTCTAAAAGATATTGTTATTGATATATTTGTAATATGTCAATGGCGAGGTGATCTTGAGATATCCTCTCTCGGTATATCAGCCTATCTAGATGAATAGAATCAGTATATCTCTATCCCGACTCGGTATTCCGAAATGCTTAAATGTTCACAACCTCAATGCCACCTTCGAGGTTGGAATATCTCTATTAACCGAATCGGCTAAAGGCTACTCTACCCAGATCCCTAAATACCCTCATCTCTCGAATCTCGGATCTCCAGTGCGATTATGCTAACATTGGCCAGACATTAACATATAATTGAAATGTAGGTATAGAGTAGATGTGACAAATTAATAACAGGCCCGAATAACATAGAAAGATCGAAACTTTAATCCATTGTATGTAATGAGGGTTTGATGTAACCACAGAAGAGATCCTAGAACATAATGAAAGAAAAGATGAAAATGTTTATAAAAAACATACGTTTCTAATATCCGAAAATATCAAAGTAAGCGATACAATTCTGGACACTTCCCTCGAAGCCGGTGTCACTCTGCTCACGAAACGTACCTCCGTTCGTGCGCCTCCGATCCGGTTCGAGCTAATTTGCTTTTAATGATGAGGCGATTTTGGAGCTGACGTGCGGCGGTGGTGGCGTCGCTGCGTGGTGGCGATAAACGTGGTGACGTGTGACATGGTGGCGTCAGCGACGTGGCGGTCACTTCCTTGCACGCTCCTCATTGTTCAAAGCGCCAAAAGATTTGCTCTTTGCGCTCCGATGAACTGTAACCACGCGGACACAAAATCGGGGATCTGGCCAAAAACGTAAATTATTATAAAATAAATGAAAAATAATGACAAGCTGAGTGTAAGATGAGTGTTTAGGCACTCATCATGCACTCGATATGAAAAAGCTCGGGAGTTTCTAGAACTGAAACGAGGAAATATGACAATGCTTGAATGCATTGACTAGAGTTCTTGAATTAGCCATTTCATTGATGACTATGTGGCCACAGATATGGCCAAAGTGAGAAAGTTCGAGGATGGTCTGAAATTGTCCATTTGAGGTAAAATTGTGGGATTTCTCCTGCAAGATTTGGACTTGATGGTCAAGACAACTATGGACATTGAGCGGGAGGTGGATGATGCACGAAACATCTGGGATGCGGGTGTTAAAAATAAGAGGAGGGAGAGCCAACCTTCTTCTAGCTCAGGAAATAAACGAAGGAGTTCTCAGCGAGGGTTCCAGGGGATGAGGTCGCGGCTATCGGGACGAGGCCGGGGTGATCCTCGAGGTGGGGAGACATTTTGGGGTGCCTAGTGCAAGGGACATGTTTCCATTGCCACCAGCCTGGACACATGAGACGGGATTGCCCTTAGAGGCATGGATCTAGGATTATGGGACACCACAGTCGGTCATCGATGGGACGTTCACATACCCAGTTTTTCCTCACTTCTACCTGGCACCATGGTCGAGGAACCATGTCGATCCCAAAGCTACAAGCCCACCACTTCCTGTCGGAGCCAACGAGGCCAAGGCATGAGTCGAGGTTGAGGAGAGGCTCCTGACCCGGACTTAAGGGACCCGGGCGTGTACGTCCATCACGCCTCGGTGAGCTTGCGGATCGGTCGGTTATTGAGGAATTACATTTATGCCTACTTTCACTTATAGACAGAGTACTATTTGATTATGGTGCTCCCTCATTCATTCATTCTTGCATCATGTGTGATTTAGATGGGTTGAACCTTGGGGCTTGGATTGTATGTGCATTCTCCCAGGAACTAGGGTGGTGATCGGATATGTTAGGATTGTGAGTTAGAGATCGGGGATTACGCTTTCCATTGTGGACCTTCGGTCATCGACATGTTGAGGATTTGATGTTATCCTTGGGGATGGATTGGTTGGCGGCACACAGTCGTCATTTATTGTGATATTAGAGGTGTTACTACCTACCTTGGATGATGTTTGTGTTATATTTCAGGGAGATAAGCACAATGCTATGCCCTAAGCTGTGTACGATTATAGATGGAATGGGTAGTTGATGATTTGGCTAGCAAGCCTTACCCCGGAGAACGAGGCGAGATAGAAATTGAGTCTACCTTGGGTGGTTTGTTAGTATGAACTACTAGATGAACTATCGGGATTACCTCCACATAGGGATGTAGACTTCACAATTGAGTTGCACCCTGGTACATCGCCTATTTCGATGACTCCGCATAGAATGGCTTTGTTGAGGTTGTGAAACTCAAGGTCAGTCTGAGGAATTGTTGAATGAGGGTTTGTGGTGACTGGCTACACCTTAGGAAAAACAAACATTTGTTTTACGTGCCAGAAGAAGGACAAGACCCTTCGACTGCATGGGTGTCGACGATTGAATAGAACAAGCATCGACAATAGTGCTCTTTATAGAGGATTGATGATTTATTTGATCGGTGGGGGAGGTGAGGAGTTTACTCCCAGATAGATCTCGCACGGTGTATTCGTGTGCGATGGGTTATCTTAGAATCAACAAGAATTTATAACCTAAATTCCTTCTCACTGTACTTATAGCTATTGCCGAGTATAGTGGCACAGATTAAATCGAGGACGGTTTCCTTCGTGTAAATGATTCCTGATTAAGTTACAATTGGTGAATTTAATTTGGATTTTAAGGTTTGGTAAAAACAGTGGGGTGAAATGTTTTAAGCGAAAATAGGTGAAATAAAATATAAAGAACTCCTTAAAGCATTGGGCCACTGGATTTGAGGTCTGGGGAGTGGCGAAAGGTCGCCGAGTCCTTTTCATAGTTGGGAGGATGACATAGATCGTCGAGAGGCAGAGATCTTCATTTGGCTTTAAAAAACTGAGCCCTAATAATTTTCCTTTTGAAACTATAGCATTTGTGGAACCCAGTGAGAACATATCTCCTAAGCTTGCCCGTTAACTAATAAAGGCAACTAATAGATCTCAGTGGATCCCCAGCAGTAGCATCCGCTCAAACCACACACTTATCATCCTCGGAGGGTGTTTGGTAGCTGAGAAAATGAGAGAAAGGAAGAGAAAATGAAAGAAAATGAAAATGGCGGGAGAACTAGAAGCTCTACGCGCTAAAATTTTATTTAGTGTAGAGGAAAGTCTCCCTTTCAATAGTAGCCTTCAAACAAACTTTATATACAAAACAAGCAAAATTACCAAATTACATGAACTAACACTATTACAAAAGGGATAATTTGGGAAAAATTACAAAAATTGGTGAAAAGGGGGGGACAAAAGAGCAAACAATTCGCATAGTAAATTTATGTAGTGCAAAATTCCGCCTGATAAATTTCGCACCATGCGGTCTTGATTTTCTATTTTAACTTTTCTTTCCTTGAATTATGATCTTGCAATCTTTGAGTTTGACCGAATTCTTCGTGCTTGGTCGATTCAACAAATTTGGCATTGATAGCTTGCAAAAACTATAATATTAGCCATAATCTTGATCGATTAGAATAGCGAGACCTTAATATGCAAATCGGGTTAATTCGGTTGAATTAGTATACAAAAATGATCAAAACCTACAATAAATGGGGCTTGAAATAGCACTTTTGGGCACTAATCACTACATTGAAACATTTACTAGTCATAACAATGACGGTAGAAAAGAAGAGCAAACAAAATAATAACAAGTCGTTCTCAATGGTATTTTGAAAAGTATGTGGGTGAGTAATGCTAACCCTGGTAAGTCATGACCTACATGTATCATGAAGTGATGCCGCACAAAACCAGGTATCAAAGAGGTTTTCCTTCTTGAAATCCTTTAGAATTTCCCAAAATCTAGTGTTTATATGAAGGATTAGTTTTCTTGATAAAGTTTGCCCATTTGCACCTCACTGACCGACTACTGACCTAGTGTACTAATGGGCCTAAATAGATCGGGACCTCTTGTTCACATGAATTCTTTTTGTGTTGTGGGGTGCGATGCTTCAAGGAATCGACTTCACCAAGAAGTCATGTATCAACGGGGATCCCATCGATGACTCCGACCAATTAAGGCTTAGGGCATCAAGTTATAAGGATTTTCAACCATACTCTTGGGTTTCACCACCGGACTTGAATGACAGACTCCAACTATGCCTCTTCCTTTCTGACCTCACCCATCCACCCGTGCCAGCGATCACTAAGTCTGTGGCTCCCGACCCGAGTTGGCTTAGAATTTCCAGGCTTTAAGACTTTCACCCAGAGTATACCCCTCAGGCTGGGTGCTTGGGTTTCAAGGCAAAGCATTGCAATTTTCTTCTTTTTCTTTTTATTTTATTTTTGTTTTTTTTTTGTTTTTCTCTTCTTTTTATTTTGGAAGACTCATCGACTTTCTTCCTGGGGGTCCTCAACCTATTGAAGGTAGTAAATGAAACACGGATAGGCTTTTGCAAGATTTAGGAGGTTAGGCAGTTTTTCAGCTTACTGTTGAAACCTTATATGCACAGTGTGCGGTTAG
Organism: Tetrastigma voinierianum; assembly: GCA_016808115.1. Lineage (NCBI taxonomy): Eukaryota > Viridiplantae > Streptophyta > Magnoliopsida > Vitales > Vitaceae > Tetrastigma > Tetrastigma voinierianum. The sequence goes on from JAEQBH010005962.1 coordinate 71,232, forward strand.
ATAGAAGTGGAAGGAAAAGGTTGAAAGCACTAAGAATTCAATTGATCATCCACTTAATTAAGCATGGAACCAATCTAACATTAACAACATTGAATGATATTTCAATTTTTCAAGCTATGACGAAATGGCTCACAAAAAAATAATGGGTGTAATTTTGAAATTATAAGTGTGAGTTGTATGGGTATGTATAAGATATATGGCTATTTTTCCAACTTTACAAGAAAGAGCTAACATCTTCACAACCAAAACAAACAACTACACAAATAGAAACTAAGCAATGAGTCATTAATCTTCTGAAAAACTTTCTCAAAATAGCAACAAAACATAAATGTAAGTCACTTCCTTCTACTTTCTCCCCCCAGCAAATGTCACATTGTCCTCAATGGGACTTGGATTGAAAGTTAGAGGAAGTCTTCCCTCCTCAATGGCGGCATTTGGTGGTATGTCATCCTGCATGGGGCGGCGAGGAGGCTACATTCGCAGAGGAGAGCTCTGCTAGCGAAGCGAGGAGGTGGAGAGGGTGGAGGATTTATGCTACACTTGAAAACCAAAATACCAAAAAAAACAATGTGAGAATGTGCATAAGAGAATGAGAAAATCGGTCATAACTAGCTCTGACTAAAACTTGGAATAAGCAAATAAAATGGAGTAGCATTTCAATCTTAGTGGAGACAAAACCCGACTGAGTAACTGTTAGTTTATGGAGGGTCGAGGAGGGGATCTTCTCCTTATCTGGCACGTGTCTTTGTCTTGCATAGGGCTTTGAATCTGCGCCGTTGACCTTGAAGCATACATTATCCTTAAATTAGCGGAGGAGTCGCGATCATTAGATAGACTTGATGGATGATGAATGGTCTAGTCAGTCCATCTTGACTTGAGTTTGCGAAGAGGTGGAGCTTGAGTCATAACCTTACTTGGTCTCCTTGTTTGAAGTTTTTCGCAAGCTATGTTGATCATGCCACCCGCTTCTTTAATCACGTCTTTGTAATCTTGAGTTGAGAGTGGGCATCAGCTACCGACTCTTCTAGCTCAGTTATATCAAAGAGCCTTTTAAGGCCAGCTCTTCCCATATCCAGGTTCATCTTTTTCACTGCCCACCATGCCTTATACTCAATTTCCACAGGCAGCTGACACGCCTTGCCATAAACTAGGCGATAAAGGACATGCGAGGATGAATCTTGTATGTTGTTGTATGCCCACAAGGGTATCGTGACAGAGACTGAATCTTTTCGCACAGTCTCACTACTTTCCATGAGTGTTGTTTTTGGTTTTACGTTGGCGAGCTCAACTTGACCCTTTGGGTTTGAGGATGAGTAAGGGTGCTTTGTACTTTACACCATACTTAGCTAGGAGGTTCTCAAAAGGTTTGTTGCATAAATGTGACCCTCCATTACTGATTATGGCCTTGGGGACCCCAAATCTGGAGAAGATGTTCTCTTACAGGAATTTCAACACCACCTTGTGTAGTGCAACGCTCTACTTGAGCCTTTACTTCAACCCATTTTGACACATAGTCGACTCCCACCAAAATGTAGATGTATCCAAACGATGAAGGGAATGGTTGATTAGTGCCCAAAAAGTGTTATTTTGAGTTCTATTTATTGTAGGTTTTGAGCACTTTTTGTGTATCAATCAGAGTGCATTGCACATTAAGATCCAGGCTATTCTAATGATCATTTGTAGAAATTTAATTTTGTGAATTTTTACAAGCTATTTGTGCCAAATTTGAGTTGATCCAAGCACGAAGAATTGAGTCGAACTGCTTGTACGGATCGAATGAGAGGAAAGAAGTCACGAAGAGAGCCAAAGGAAAATGAAGCAATGCAGAAGATTGTGGTAGGCTGTGAATATTTCGCAGCTTGCGAAAATTTTGCAAGGAGTGAAATTGCCTTCTTGTGCCACTATTCACTTATCCTGCTTTTTGACTTTTTGACTTTCCTTTGTCACTTTTTGGTTTTCTTCCCCGTTTTGTCCCTTGTAAGAGCTTTTGGTTTTGGTTTTTTGGTATTTTGTATGAGGGGTTGGCTATAAAAGCCCCCAGACAAGCACTGTAAGGGGCCCTTTTTTTATCTCCTTCATTAATAAAGTTTCTTTTGGGGAAGCTTTGACTCTCCGCCTTTCTTTTTATTTTCTCTGCATTTCTCCCATTTCTCTCATTTTTTGGCGACACCCTCAGGGATGACAACTCGGAGGATGAGTGGCTCTAAACCCTTCCTCCTTGAAGGAAGGCATTTGGAGTGTAGGATCACGAAGACAGATAGAGGTTCCATGTTTTTCACTCAGGTATCCATTGTCGTCACTGTTATCCCTTTTTAACTTTAGGTTTTGATCCCTTTTGAGTCACCTTGAATGGTTATTACTTGGTAAGCTTTTGGGCTCATTGAATGCTTAATGTTAGATCCATTGATGTTTGTTAGTTATCATTTATGATCCATTGTAAGGTGAATCAAGGTGACTTGTGTTTCACTTATTTGAGAGCTTTAATGACGAGTGGATGCCATTTTAAAGAGATTTAATGAGGTTAGTTTTATAGCTAAATGAAGGTCAGAGTTCGAAATGACTATAGGTCATTCATCCCCCAGCCCAGTGACCACAGAAACCCTCGGTGCCACTAGGAATCAGGCCAGTGACTAACACTTCAAGAGGTTTCTCTTTTACATTTTATTTTATTTAATTTTCATTTTGCAACCAATTGACTCTTTATTTTTAAAAACCTTCAAATCCAAATTGAATTCACCATTTTGGCTTTAACTACAACTCATTTGTGTGAAACCCATCCACGTGTTCGACCTAGAGCCACTATCTGCGGTAGCTATTGATTAGTGTTCAAGGTCTTGTTTTGAATTTATTTATTACGAGGTTTGAGTGCTTTTTGTGTACTAATCATTTCTAATTAACCGATTTACTGACCCCCTACTATTTCTACGTCGCATTTGTGGCAAATTTTGCAGTTTTTGTGAGCTAATCGTGCCAAAATTGTTGAGTCGATCCAAGTATGGAAGAATTCGAGTCAAACTCGGCGCCATTAGATCGAGAGACGAGAGGGAAAGAAAGAGTAGAAAACAAAGAAAATGAAGCACATCAAATTTTGGTCACAACTTTGTGAAATTGCTCCACGCGCCACTATTCATCCGCCCTTTGTTCACATTTATTACTTGTTCACACATTTCACGCTTTTGTTGTTTTTGTTACAATTTTTTTGTTTCTTCCTATTTCAACCCTTGTAATAGTTATTGTTTTGTTTTGTTTTGTTTTTTTTGTAATTTCCCTTGCTCTGAGCACTATATAAGCGCAGTCAAGCTCCTGTAAAATCAACTTTCAATCAATCAATAAAATTTGACGGGAGAAGCTTTCAGCTTTCCCGCTTTTTGCACTTTCTCTCATTTTCTTTTCCGTTTCTTGGCTGCCAAACATCCCTTGAGGATGACAACTCAAGGGATGGTTAGCTAAGCCCTCCATTCCTTGAAGAGGAAATTTCGAGCGATGTTTTAAGGTAGATTTTGGTTCCTGACTTTTAACGCAAATAGTTATGGGTATTTGTGTTCCATATCTTACAATCTAGGTTTAAATCCTCTTGAGATCCTTGATTGACTGTGATGTTAGCAATCTTTTTGGAGTTCGGTGGATGCTTGTGCTAGATCCCCTTTGAGGATTAGTTAGTTATACTCTATGAGTCCTATAGGGTAGATCGGGGACGTGTGTTAAATTGTGGGGAGACATTTATGTGATAAATGCCATGTTTCCAAGAAGGAAAGTTTTAAGTCTAGGTTTAATGCCAAATGAAGATGCAGTTTAGGAAATGACATATGTCATCATTCCCAACAAGAGGAAAAGACAGGACATGTTGAATTACCTTAGAATCTACACGGTGGCAGAGACTTGAGTTCTCTTTTCCCAATTTTATTTCAAGTTATATTCAATTTACGACAACAACACAGATTTTAACAAAAACCTGAAAATCCAAAGAGAAAATACCATTTTCAATCAATTGCATTTCTTTTCTCACAAAGAAAACCCATCCCTGTGTTCGATCCTAGAGCCGCTATACTGCAATAGTTACGCTATGGCAGTAGGAGTAGTTTATGTATCAATATTGTTGATGGAACCCTCTTTAGAGCGCGATCAAATCAGCGTCGTTCTTAGGGGATGGTGCCCTAATGAGAAAGAGAAGCAATGAACTTGTGATCCACAGCACAAGTATTGGTGAATTCTCATTTCTTTTTTATTTTACCATTTTTCCATTTAAGTTGCTGCGAGAATTTGGAATTTTAATTTATTCGTCTGATTTTTTCCTTGTTTTTCTATTTTAACTAATATCAACCTTTACGGTAGCCTTGTTTTTTATTGGTTTCTAGCTTGTTGGTGTTGTGTTCATGTAGCGACTTATCACGATGGGGCGAGAGACACTGGGAGCAGTTGGAAAGGCTTAGTGCTCTAGTTGAGCAAGGGTGTGAAATCGGTTGCACGAGCAGCAGTCGACCGCTGAAGCGTGAGCGACGAGGAATTTGAGAACGATTCTGGTCAATGAAGGATCACATACATCCCCCAAGAGTAAGTGCACCCTCATGCATTATACCCCCTGCTAAAGATGTGGCAGTGAGGCCTTATCAGGTCCCCCTGCTTCCAACTTTTCATGGAATGGAAAACGAAAATCCATACACGCTGTCACGGGTTTTTCGAGAGAGTTTGCACGACTTTCAAAGAAGGTGAAATTGATATGGATTTGCTGAAATTGAAGGCCTTTCCCTTAACCCTCAAACACAAAGAAAAAAATTGGCTTAATTCAGGCGAGGACCATCGAGAAGCCCGGCGGGGCTGCTTGATGAAATTTTTGAATAAGTTCTTGATTGCACCGCAAGACGATAATTCGAAGAAGCAGAATCGCCTTTGCGGCTCATGGCCAGTAAAAAATTTTATCGATCTTTGAAGGAGTATCTTGGAAACCACATCAATGCATGCCCACCATGGCTTTGACACATGGATGTTGGTAAACCACTTCTACGATGGAATATCCCTGCTATGAAGACTCTTGGAACCCATTATTATTGGATGGGACTTCCTCGACCAAGAATCCGGATGGAAGCCGTTGGACTTCCTCGACTATGTCATTTTGAGACCTCAAAGCTTTAGGATGAACCAAATCCCAAGGGCGATAGACATAAAGTCACCGGTAAACCAAAGGGAACATATCTTACTCTTAGAAGATATGGGTGAAGGCTAAGATATCACCTTAAAGCTAGGAGGGTGGATGGCCCGGAAGGAAAAGTACATGATGTCAGACCGGTGTAGAAATCTGTACCAGGCCAAACCATGCATCAATTACCAATCCACGCTGGTCACGGAAGGCATTGTCGATTGCTCCCTCGGTGAGGATTTGATGCAGAGCGGGCAAACATAGTGGGTCAAGTAAGCCACCGACAAGCGCTCCATATGGCGCTTCTGGCATTTGGAGGAGGAACCACGAGCCTCTCACAGAGCCTCAACCTCCCGACATATGTTCCCCGGGGGCTGCGGCAACCACCCACCCTCTTTGTTGAGCAAGCCATCTTAAATTTGAAGCGGTGTGGGAAATTTAACCAGGAAGCGACCATAAATGTAGTGGAGTGAAAAAATTTAAAATGTGGAAGGCTCCTTGAGCGAACTCGCAGGCTTGAAGGTAGCCTCGACGGAAAATTGACCAACTTTGGAGTCATCTGCAAGGCGTCGTCGGCCGGCGGGGTGCGGGAGGCGGGAGATTCCCTTCCGGACAACTGCTCAATCTAGGAGTCCATGAGATAGGTTACGCATTACAACCACCTTTGAAAGGATGGATGAAGTAAAAATTTGTCATCACTTGAAATGTGAAGCGGGTTGACTGACCAACGCCCAAACACATTGAAAGAGACTAGAAGAAGAGGTGGAACCGGTACACATATTTATTAAAGAAGATTCAATGAAGAATAGCATGCCTCCTCCATTTCCCCAAGCAGAGCGAAAGAAGGCATCGAGAGCGGGCGTCCACAAGTCTTCAAGGCGGGTGAAGGTGTATACCCACATGACATGATTAAACATGTTCCAACGTATGCCAAATTTTTAAAGGACCTGTGCACAGTCAAGAGACGGTTGGGCATTGACAAGAAAGCCTTCCTAACAGAACAGGTCAGTGACATCATTCGAAACGAGACCACGTTTGAAATACAAGATCAGGGTCCCAGCCATTTCGGTCGACATTGGAGGGACTTGTATAGATAAGGCCTTTCTTTGGATTTGGGGAGCTAGTGTCAACCTCTGCACCATGCTGGGTCTTGCAAGCGAGTTAGGTTTGGAGCTAAAGCCTACTAACATCACTCTATCCTTAGGCGATCGATCGGTAAATTCCTAAAGGTATAGTTTAAGAGGATGTTTTGGTGAAGGTGAAATGATTTTATTATCTAGTGGACTTAGTGATTCCTACGTCTGACCGGTGAAGAGCACTAACGGTGCCCATCATACTTGGGAGGCCATTTTTGGCCACATCTAATGCCATAATCAATTGCCTGAATGGAGTCATGCAACTTACCTTTGGAGCTTAATATTTTCCACCTAGGTAGCAAGCCTGAATCGGGAGAGGGCTGAGGGCAGGAATCAGGTGAGGAATGCACGATTGGCCCCGAGTGCAGCCACAGTGCTCACAAGCGGGAGGAATTGATGAAGAAACGATGAAGCGATTGATGAAGAATTAAATACTTGTCGGTCCACTCGTCGACTCCATGATTCCCAAGCACCACCGGATGATAAAATGCTCGACCTGAAGGAAATTTGAGCATGGAGCTGCCGACACCTCCTTTGTAGGCGTGGGGAAGGGCTCCCTCCTCCTTGACCTCCATGAACTAGAAGGACTCTGAGTAGGAGTGGTTTCTACAGTAAATTAGAAGCCACTCCAATTTTTGTTAGAGTTTTATTTTCTTTATTTTAAGTTTAATTTGTAGTTTTACATAATTTTCTTAATTTTAGATTTGTTTTATGTAATTTTCTCATTTTCAATTGCATTCTCATAATTTTTAATTATTTTGTTTTTCAGGTGCAGCGCTCACAGTCTCCCCACTTTTTTATTTTGTTTTCCCCATTTTATTTTTTTATTTTTAGTTTATTTTGATTTATTTAATTTTTCTTTTTAGATTTTCTCTAATTTTTAAGTTAATCTTTGTTCTAGCTTGTTTTTCACTTTTCTGCAATTTTTCTTAATTTTTCTTGTATTAATTTTTGCAGTTTGAGTGAAAATTTTGAAGCATAATGAAGATCGACTTGAAGAGGAAATTTCATACTAATAGCGAAATCCTCTATTTGCCTCTGATTTTTGTTTTGAGTATAACTTTTTCATATGATATCGGTTTTGGGTGATTTTCGTCTCATTGGAAAGCTTAGAGAGTGTAGAATCTAAATATAGCTAGAAAGAACACAATTGAAATTTTGAAAAATGAGTAATATTCAAAATGTTCCAACTGGTCCCTTTTTTCCTCTCTTTTCTTCTCTTAATTTGTTCATCTTAAGCCCAAATGGAGTGAATAAGGTGTCGATGGAAAGCTTGCAAAGTCTCCTATCCAAAAGCAAGCACATATTATCAAGGAGGTAGCACTTCCTTCTCTAACTTTCCAATCCGAGCCCCATTGCGGACAATGAGACATTTGGTTGGGAGGGGAGAGTTAGTGAAGGAAGTGGCATTAATTTATGTTTTTGTTACTATTTTGAGTAAGCCCATTTTATGTTCGTGGCTTCTTTGGTTTTCCTTTGTGAAAATTTTGTTATACTATACAGCTTACTTTTTTCAAGAATTGGACATTTTGCACCCCAAATTTTTGTGATGCAACTTTGTGGTTTGAAAAAGGTAAACTTTATTCCAATTCTATTGATGTTAGATTGGTTCCATGCTTGGTAGTGGATAATAGTTGAACTCTTGTTGCTTTCGACCATTTTTTTTCCACCTTTAGCTAACCACACACAGTACACATCGGAGTTTCTTGATAACTTTGGAAAGCTGCCTAGCCTCTAAGCCTTGCAGCCAACACCTACCCTAGTTTAGGTGACCACCTTTAATAGGTTAGGACCCATGAATAGAAAATGACTTCAAAAATAAAAGAAAAAGAAAATCAAAAGAAAAAGAAAAGAAAAGAAAAAAAATTACAACGCTTTGCCACGAGGCTTAGAGCACGGTCAGGGGTATATGGCGAAAGCCTTCAAAGCTCGGTGCCCTAAGCCAACTGGTTGGGAGCCACAGACTTAGTGCTCGCTACATGGGTGGATGGGTGGAGTTTAGCAAGTTGTAGGTGCTGGAGTTTCAAAATCATTCGGAGTCCGAGATGAAACCTGAAGAGTTTGTGGTTGAAAAATCCTTATGACTTGGTGCCTAAACCTGGCGGATTTGGGACCTTCAGCGAATCCAGATTACATGGACTTTGGTGAAGTCGATTCCACCAGGCATTGCACCTACGACCGCAAGAATTGTGGAATAAGGGTGGTCTGATCTATTTAGGTTAGTTCGCATACTAGAGTTGTACCCATTAGCTTGGTTGGGGGGAGAGTGCAGTTTGATAGTTTATTGTTGAGAACTGATCAAACAAACACTTAGATTTTGGTGGAAGTTTCTGGTTGATCCACTGAGATGGAGGCTCTTTTGATACTCAATTTTGTATGGCATTCATTATCTTAAGATAGTTATTAGACGAGGTTTGATGATTCTTACTTAGGGTTAGGCATTACTCATTCACAACCTTTTGAAATAGCAATTTGTGAACATAATTTTATTTTATTGTTTTGTATGCTCTTTCTTTTTTCTTTCTTTCTTTCATTGCTAAGGGACTAGCAATGTGTAGGTTGGGGGGTGTGATTAGTGCTCAAAAAGTGCTATTTTGAACCCTATTTATTATAGGTTTTGAGTGTTTTTTGTGTACTAATCATTCTAATTAACCCGATTTGCACATTAAGGTCCCTACTATTCTATTGATCGCATTTTGTGGCAAAATTTACAGTTACGAGCTAATTGTGCCAAAATTGTTGAGTCGATCCAAGTATGAAGAATTCGAGTCAAACTCAGCATCGTAGATCATAGACCAAGAGGAAAGAAGAGTAGAAAACAGAAGAAAATGAAGCACTTCAAATTTTGGTCACAACCTGCGAAATTGCTCTTGCCGCCATATTCATCTGCCATTGTTCACATTTAAGCCTTGTTCATGCATTTCACGCTTTTGTTGTTTTATTTACAATTTTTTGTTCTTCCCTATTTAACCTTGTAATAGCTTTTTGTTTGTTTTGTTTTTGTAATTTCCCTTGCTCACGAGCACTATATAAGCTTAGTCGAGCTCTGTAAAATCAACTTTGATCAATCGATAAAATTTGATGGGAAAAGCTTTGACTCCCCGCTTTTTTACTTTCTCTCATTTCTTTTTCCCTTTCTCGGATGCAAACATCCCTTGAGGATGGCTTGACTCAAGGGATGGTTAGCTAAACCCCCTCCATCATGAAGGAGGGCATTGGCTGACGGTTTTAAGGTAAGATTTTAGTTCCCTTGTTTTTAGCATAGCGATTATGGGTATTTGTGTTCCATATCTTACAATCTGAAGTTAAATCCTCTTGAGATGCATTGATTGACCAGTATTTGGCAATCTTTTTTGGGTTGGGAGTGGATGCTGGCGTAGATCCCACTTTGAGATTGATTCAGTTGTCTTATGAGTCAAGTAGGGTAGATCGGGACGTGTGTTACGATTGTCGGGGACATTTTAACATGCTTAATAAATGCCATGTTTCAAGAAGAAAAGTTTTAGGGTCTAGGTTTTAATGCCAAATGAAGATGGGTTCGAAGCATATATGTCATCATTCTCAGCCACGAGGAAAAAGACAGGGGGACATGTTGAATGCATAGAATCCACACAGTGGCCGAGACTAAGGAGTTCTCTTCCCAATTTTATTTCAAGTTATATTCAGTTTACAACCAACACCCCACCTTTATTTTAGCAAAACACGAAAATCAAGAAAATACCATTTTCAATCAATTTGCATTTCTTCTCTCACGAAGAAAACCCGTCCACTGTGTTTGATCCCTGATGCTATCTTTGTAGTGAAAATTACGCTACCTGGTAGAGTAGTTGAGTATAAATATTGATTAGATACACCTACGCATCACGAATCGGCTATGCTCTAGACGAGTAGGAGAATTTGAGTTATAATTTTTTTTATTTAGGCACACATCTTGGCTGATCAATGGTCTGTGAAATTCGTGCTTTGAACGTGACAAAATCAACTACCAAGATCGGGTTGGGAAATCATGCGGCGACAGAGATTTTCCCAATCTTTGGCATTTATCATCTGCATATGGTGTGGGCATCCTTGAAAAGAAGGCAATCGAACCCAGTTAACACCTTCATGGCAGTTTCACGGGAAGCAGTCGGCTTCCACAGCCATTCTCATGCGTTAGGTGGTATCCTGCTATTCTCCCTCGGGCATACTCCTTGATTATCTGGTCGGCATAATATTTGTCTGAAGGGCTCTTCCAATGGTAGGGTGAATTTTGTGAAGAAAAACTTCTGTCTTGGTACCGCTTCCCGGTCTGTGGCCAACTCTCCTGTTCTTAGAAATTGTGATCTTCAGACATCTGTGGGGCATTCTCTACCAGGAGTAGGGACTCCTCAGGAAATTCGTCATTGATTGGAGGGTTGTGAGTGTTGTGTGTTATTGTTAGTCTCGAGAGATGATCCATAACAACATTCTCTACACCCTTTTTATCCCTAATATGCAGGTTAAACTCTTGGAAGCGAGAGGAGCCCATCGATAAGCTAACGGCATTTTCTTGGTGAGAAAGGCACTTATTAGAATGGTATTGTGTGAAGATTACAATGCGGGCCCTACCAAGTAAATTTGTCCAAGGCATGCACCACTACCGCCAGCCAGCCTCTTTCTCCTCGTGGTGGTGTAATTCCTCTGTGCCTCATTCAACGTTTTTCTTGCATAGTAAACCACATAAGGTTTTCCTTCTTCTCTCTCCTCGAGAACTACTCCAATGGCGAGGTCTCTTGCATCGCACATAACCTCAAAAGGTAACTTCCAGTTGGGGGCTCTCACTATTGGCGCAAAGGGTCAAGCAGCCTCAGTCTCTTAAAGCTCTTATGGAAATCTTCATCCCAAACGAATTTGCATCCTTTCGTGAGCTTATAAAGAGGTTTGGTAATTTTAAAAATTGTGATGAACCTCCCGTAAAAGCCTCATGCCCTAAGAATTGCCTCACGTTTTTACATTCCGTGGGAGAAGGCGCTTGGAAATCGGGCTTCACTTTTTGCCTCACAACCTCAATTCCTTTGCTGAAATATGTCCCAAAGACAATTCCTTAGTTGACCAAACGACATTTTTCCCAATTCATCACCAAGTTCTTCTCACTACACCCAGGACTCAAGCTTTCCAAGTTGATCAAGCATTCTTCAAAGCCCTCCATAAACCCGCAATATCATCCATGTAGACTTCTATAATGCGCTTTACCAAATCAATGAAGATACTCGAGCATGCAATTGTTGAATTTTGGCGTGAGGCATTACACATGCCAAAAGGCATCCTCTTGTAGGCATGTGCCAAATGGGCAGAGTGATCATTTATTCTGATACACTATTTAGTATCAATGAATTAATCAGGCACTGAATTCTAGAATGGTCTATGAGTGGAGGGTGGACTCTATCTGCTTAATCTTCTATAATCAATACATACCCTCCAACTTGTGGTAAGGCGGGTGGGCATTTCCTCTCCCTTTCTCATTATACAGGCCACCCTGATTTTTTTGGCACAACTTGGGTTGGACTCACCCAAGTGCTATCGGATATGGGGTAAATGATACCAGCTTGTAGCAATTTTAAGACTTCTACACGTACCACCTCCTGTATGGATTCAATCTCCTCGCGCTCATCGACGGTTTTCCTCCTCCAAATATATGATGTGCAAACTGGCTAATTCCCTTTAAGTCAATGATTTTCCAATCTAATAGGCTTGTTCTCCTCGAGGATGTCCATCGTGCCGTTTCCTACAAGGTAATCGGGAAAGCAAAGAGGATATGACCCATCGGGCACGCCCATGTTCTTCTAAGTATGCATATTTCGCCGCAGTGTGGGCTTCGAGATCCATCTTTAAGGCTCATTGTTTCTCTCAATCAACAAAGGTAGAATTTATTCTTTTTTCTCCATTGCCCTCAGACAATATTCAAGTCTCTTGGGCTTCTCAGAATTCCTTCAAAACAAATGTACAGCCTCCCTCAATTAGCACATCCCGCATTTGCTGCTGATCATCTTTGTTTCCAAAATTGTATCGATTATGCAAACTTCCTCTAGTTCCTCTTCCACTGGTTGCATTTTCTTTTTACTCAAGTGGAAGATGTTGAGTTACAAGGTCATGTTCCCAAACGTAAGTTGCATAACTCCATTACAGCAATTGATAATTGCATTAGAAGTGGCCAAGAATGGTATTCCGAGGATGATAGGCACATAATTAGTCCCCACTGCAACTGGCTCTGTAACAAGCACAACAAAATCTTGCAGAGAATGACTTGTCCACTAGATAAAACATCCTCCATGCTCCTTGTATTTTTATGGACTTATCTCGCAAGGGACAATGTGATGGGAGTGGGTTTTAATTCTCCAAAACGAGCCGCAGACATCGACAGTGCAAAGAGGTTTACACTGCCCCCAAGTCTAGCCGTGCCTTTCTACACAAGTGCCTTGATATTCACCGGTAGATGGTAGCAAACCACCCCAGTACTTAACGAGTCTTGCATTGATGATAGCACTGCCTTGTTCCGGCCAAGAAGGCCTTCACAACATTTAACCATTTCTTTACTGTGCACAAGTCCTTCAAAAACTTGGCATACTGACTTTTAATCATGTCGCCAGGATGCTGACTTCTTCACCCGCTCTTAGCACCTCTAATATTTCACCGTTGATGGCTTTTCATGGCTTTGCTGCTTAAGTGAAAATGTGGGGTGTGCTCTTTCATTGCATTGATCACCTCCTCCTCCGTTCAAATTTTTGCCTCATAGCCTTCTTCTACCGGTCGAGGATCGCTATTTGAACCTCCTACCACTTCTCAAAGTGATATCCGCTTAACTTCGCTTATCCCTGGATTCGCTCAGTTGAAGAGCTTACATTTCCATGCACCCCCTAGATCGGGATGTGTATGAGAGGGTGGGAAATTTCCTTTATCCTTCACTCGTCAGCCGTTGGTTAACCTTGAATCGGAGTACCGCAGCTGTCAATTTTGAGAAATTTCGCATCGCAGTTCTCTAACTTCGCTCAACGTGTTTCACTTTATCAATCCTCTGGTTAGCCTGGGCATTCACTGCCTTCTGTTCTTCCACAAAGTTTCCCACCACTTTGCTCAAGTTCATGATAGCTTGCTCAACTGGGGATGAAGATGGTAAAATGGGTCGGGATGTGGAGGATCCATATTATTGGCCAGGCAGTGTGTCACATATGGTGGAGGTTTTCGTTTGTGAAGAGGTTCGGATGGTTTTTCTAGTTAGGATTGTGTGTATTGGGTTGTATGGGGCAAAGGGGTCGGTATTTGTATCGGGCCCACAAGATTGGCTTGTTCAGCCATCATATATCCCTTACTCGAAGGAACAATTAGGCAAGACTCTCCGTGCCTGGAGGACAAATGAAGTAAGGTCAAGCAGCATAGATGCCTCACTACTACTCGCACCTCATGGTGATTTCACATTTGGGCCTCTTACCTTCTAGCCAAGGTGGATAGCTTTGCCTTCATCTCCATGTCCTCTGTGAGTGACTACATGCCTCCCCTTGAATTGGATGTAGGTCTTATCCTCTCTGCCTCTCTGCCTCTCTGGGGTTGGGTTTATCCCAAGAAGTCCATGGCTTCCTCTGGATGTTTGCTCATGAAGTCCCCTCCATACATAGTTTCCAACAACTGCTTCATAGCAGGGGACATTCCATTATAGAAGTGATTAACTAGCATCCAAGTATCAAAGCCATGGTGAGGACATGCAATGATGGTCTCTAGGTACCTTTCCCAGCACTGGTAGAATTTCTATTTTCAATAAAAGGTGTAATCGTCAAAGTATTGGTTTACGGGTGCTCAAGAATTTCTTTAAAATTCACCGCATATCTCCCCAATCTCTAATAGTTCGCCTCGAGAGTTGAGCCGCATTTAGCCTTGTCTTCGCAGTTAAAGGAAAGAACTTCGGGCCTCATTAGACTATCGAGATGTCTTCTTCATGTATCAGATACTTCCTCAAATTCCTGGATGTGTGAGTATGGATTTTCACTCTCCATTCCATGGAAAGTGGGGAGTAGGGGCACAATGTATGGCTTGTTAATTATGTCCTCTGAAGGAGGAACAATGCATGAGGGTGCACTTCACTTTCGAGTGCAGAGCATGATCCCTCATCGATCTATACATCGATTTCTCGTGGAACCCCCGGTGGCTTTGTTGCTCCTCGTGGAGGCTCCATTCACCATTGTACGCTCACTTCACAAATTGCTCTTGTGGAACACCGGCCTTCAATCTGCTACGTGAATCCTATCCCAATGGTTCAAAACTCCTATAGGTCAGCTTGATTAAGCACTCCAACAAGGCAATTTCAAGCCTCGCTTATAAAGTGTGCTCTTATGCGCCTTTGCGGTACTAATCGACTTATTAACCTAATTGATGCATTGAGGTCCCGCTTTGTCACCGATCACATTTGCAGCCATTTTGCAGTTTTGCGTCAAATGCCCCATTATCTTCAATTCGATTCAAACATGATGAACCCGGTCAATTCAAGAGCGCATGGTCAATAAGAGGAAATTGGTAGCAAAAAATAATCGGCGAGAAGGAGCGAGTAGAAATTTTGTGGCTTTAAATTAAGAATCAAGAATTTGCAACTACGAAATTTTGCGTTGCCACCAGAATCATAAATTTCGCAGTCAGCCAATTTTCGCAACCTCGCTAACATCGCCACCGTGCCTTGACCGCTTTTGACCCGCCGTGGTTTTATACAAGTTTGCCCTCATGTACGTTTGGTTTTTAACACACTTTTTGTACTTCCTTTATACTGACACCTTATAAGCTCGCCTTGCTGTAATCAAATCAACTTTTCACACTCCATCAATCAATCAATGAAATTTGGCACGGCTTCCTCTCCCTTTGTCAGCTGTGATTTTCTTCTTTCTCACTTTCAAGATCTTTTCGTAGCCAAACACCCTTGATGATGACAAATCAAGGGATGCGTTTCTGGCTTAACCCACCCCGATCCTCAAGGAAAAATACCGGTGCCGATTTTCGGGGCTTAGCTACATGTTCACATGCTCTTCATGTAGGCATTTAAGGGTATTTGTGCTCTTGCTTCTCACCTTAGGTTAAAATCTCCTAGGCCTAATGTGTATTTGGCAAGTTAAAGTCTCAAGTGATACTACTCAGATCCACCGATGTCCAGCTATTAGTTCCTATTGTTAACAGAAGGTAGGTTTTGAGATATGTTTTCAATGTTGTGACATTTACGCCATCAAATTTACCTTTCAAGAGGAAAACTCTAGGTTTAGGTTCTAAAGTTAATGAAGATTCCTGGGTTTGGGGAAATGACTATATGTCATGCTCCCCAACGCGAGGAAAAAGACCAGTCACTATTGCCCATAACCTAGGAACCCTAAGACGCTGGCCCGAGACTTCAAGGAATTCTCTAATCCTTATTTCATTTATTTAAGTTTTCAACCATTCACACACATTGTTTCCCACAAACCCTATAATTCCAACGAGAAACACTATTTTCAAGGCACTTAACTCACGAAGAAAAAACCCATCCCCAGTTCGACCTTGTATAATTATACTATAGTAGCTTTGCTACGTTAGTGAGGAATCCCAAAGTTATAAATTTTGTTGATTCGAACACCTACTGCCTAAACGAATCTAAATGTATACTGCTGTCTGGGAATGGTGCTCAAGTGAGAAAGAGGGCAGTAAAGGAACTGTGATTCACATCACAAGTTTTGTGTAATCTCATTTCTTTTATTTCCTACTTCATTTTTCCCCACTTGCGCTCACTATAGGAATTTGAAAATTTCACTCCGCAGTGGAGTTTGAAAACTTCCACCGTGCACTGTTACTCCCCTCGTTTTGATATTAGCCAACAATAACCTTTTGTTAGTCTTGTTTTTGTTGGTTTCTTGCTTGTGGTGTGTTAATAGCAATTTATGCAAAGGGGGGACGTAAACACCGCAGTGCATTGAGCGCTAGGTGCCCAATTGAACAAGGCTGCGAGGTTAGCCTACACACCAACTAGATGGAGACCCCACCTGAAGAACAGCAGAGCCAACAGGGGGTTCATCGGAACCCACGCCTACGACGATGAGGATCACATACACCCCCCAAGAGTGAGTGCACCCTCATGCATTATACCCCCTGCAGAGGATGTGGTAGTGAGACCTTATTTGGTGCCCCGTCCCACTTTTCATGGTATGGAAACGAAAATCCACACACATATTCGGGATTTAGGAGGTTTGCACTACTTTCTTACAGGTGCATTTGATATGGACTTGCCTGGGCTGAAGGCCTTCCCTTTGATCTATAAAGACAAAATGCACCAGGCTTAACTCACTAAGGCTATGACCACCGAAACCTGGCCGAGCCGGGCAGCTAATTTTGAAGAAGTTCTTCAGTGCCCATAAGACCAACAATCTGAAGAGGAAGATCTACACCTTTGCAGCTCATGATAGTGAAAGATTTTATCAATGCTGGGAAAGGTATCTTGAGACAATCAGTGCATGCCCTCACCATGGCTTTGATACATGGATGCTAGTGAACCACTTCTACGATGGAATGTCCCCTTCCATGAAACAACTCTTAGAGACCATGTGTGGAGGGGACTTCCTCAGCAAAAATCCTGATGAAGCTATGGAATTTCTTAACTACGTGACTGAAACCTCCAAAGGATGGGATGAGCCGAACCCAAGGGAGGTAGAGAGAATGAAACCAACAGTAAACCCGAGGGGAGGCATTTATTCACTGACGGAGGATGTGGAATTAAAGGCTAAGCTGTCCACCCTAAACAGAAGGATGGAAGAACTTGAGCAGAGAAATCACTAGGAGGTACGTTGATCGAGGTGACTATGCTTTAGCCAAACTTAGCGGTTTAAATTTGTCAATCTACCAGTCATCAAGGAGAGCATCGTCCAATTTCCCCCTCAGTAAGGGATTTGATGTTTGAAAATGAAAATGTTGTGGGCCAAAATAGGCCACCAACTGATGCCCAATATGGCAACACTTATAATCCCAACTGGAAGAACCACCCCAACCTGGCCTGGAAGCCTAAACCTCCCCAGATATGTTCCCCCCAAGGGCATCAGCAAAGAATGCAGATGGGTCCACTCTCTCAAGAAGAAGAAGAGCCTGGCACTAAACTCACTCACCCGGAGTAAGCTATCATGAATTGAAAGGTGGTGGGGACCATAGAGGAGCGTAAATTATCAATGCCTAGATTAACCAAAGAATAGAAAAGGAGAAAGTTCCATGGACAAAAGAATTGATGGGCTTCACAAAAGCTTCCAAATCAAAATCGATACCATGCACCATCCATCAAGAGCCCGAATAATCACCACAGTAATCGGAGAAAGGGAGGTTCCCCTCCCGCATTAATCAGCTTCAACTTGTGGAAGTGCATGAACTAAGCTTTCCCAATGAGCCTGCGAAAAGAATGGATGAAGTCCAGGTGAACATCCCACTTCTTGATATGATCAAATAGGTTCCAACCTATGCTAAATTTCTAAAGGACTTGTGCATCGTCAAAAAAGGGTTGGGCATTAATAAGAAGGCCTTCCTGACTGAACAAGTCAGCTCTATCATCCAGTGCAAAACCTTGTTGAAATACAAAGATCCAGGATCCCCCACCATCTCAATCAACATTGGAGGGACCTGCATAGACAAGGCACTGCTGGATCTGGGAGCTAGTGTCAACCTACTGCCATACTCAATGTACAAGCAGTTAGGTTTGGGGGAGCTGAAGTCTACCAACATCACCCTATCCTTAGCAGATCAATAAGTGAAAATACCAAAGGGGATAGTTGAGGATGTCTTGGTAAAGGTAGATAATTTCTATTATCCGGTGGATTTTGTGGTTCTTGATACAGAGCCAATGGCAGAGAGCACTCACCAAGTGCCCATCATACTTGGGAGGCCATTTTTGGCCACAAAGGCTAATGCTATAATCAACCCGCCACGGGTTATGTACCACCTTCTAAGAACATGACTTTGGAGCTCAACATTTTTCACTTGAGTAACAAGGATAAGCCAGCTGAGGATAAGGAGAAGAAGTCAGAAGAAGTCTGCCTAAGTGGCATAGGTGAAGGAAAACACAGTGTTCAAGAACTGCAAAAAGAATTAATAGGAACTGTTAGCGCTTGATTTAAGGATCAATCGCATCGGGCCACCCTTCCGTGATCCTCGTCATGCCACCAGCACCACCAGAGAGCATAATGCTTAACAACCAGGAGCAGAAGTTGAACTCAATTGCAGCACACCTCACTGCAAGCATAGAGGAGCTTCTCCTCCTTGACCCCCCATGAAACCTCTTAACAACATAACATGGAGTGGTTCCTGTAGGAACTTGGAAACCACTCCAAATTTTAATGAGGTTTTTGTTTTGTTTTATTTCAATTTTCAAATTAGGATTTTCATTAATGTCCTTTAATTTACAAATTTTATGAATTTTCTTATTTTTCTAGCTTAACTTCTCATAATTTTTGGTCTTGTATTGTTGTTATTTACAGTGTGTTCCAAAGACAGATGAGGGGGGTGGGGGCAAATTTCGCTCGAGAATTTTCAGTTGTGAAATTTTCGCACCTGCGGGAAATTCGCAGTTGCAAAATTTCGCAACCCGCAAATTACTCAATCTTCTCCTCCCCGCAACTCTTCAAGCCCCGCGCAACCCTCCTTTCATGCTCCCGCAATTAAATTTTATAATCTTTTGAGCCATTCAATTAATGGTCACAAGTTTCATTTATTCTTCATGTCTTCCCACCCTACCCCTCCTCCCCTTTATAAACCCTCTTGTTCCTTCTTTCATTTTCAATTCACATCTCCATCCTTCCGCCTCAAAAACCCTTCTCCTCTCAAGTTTGCTCTCCCTCAGGCCCGACAATGGCGAAGATAAGAGGAGCTCATTCTTTCAGGCCGTGGGTGTGCCAGAGCCTCACTCCCCCTGCCGGGACCTCCACTCCAGGCCCTAACTCTGCCGCCGCTGTCCCCTCTGCAGCTGGCGCCTCCTCTGCCACCGCCGCCCCCTCTACCGCCGACGCCTCCTTTGCCACCGCCGCCCCCTTTACCGCCGCCCGGCCGCCGACCCTAGCTTGCCCGTCGCACGCGCCCTATCGTCGCCGCTCCCCACCCCACCGTCGCACAGAGCCCCGTCGCAGGATGCTCGAGGGTCCTCCTCCGTGGCCCCCCGCTCAGAGGGAGGATATCACTCTGCCAGCCCACTCCACCCGCTACTTCGCATCCCAAGCCAGCCTAGAGGGCCCCACCGACCAAGAGGGCCTTGACTTTAAGCCCAGGGGGGTCATCCACTTCGAGATCCAGGGCGCCACCCTCTCCACCTTATCAAGGTATTGCCGGAGCCCCAAACTTATCTTCGGCATCCATCATCAGGTAGCCTTACTTCCCCTACGACCCCATCCCGGGGAATGTTAACTGCAGAGGGAGAGATTTCCATGGAGAGGTTTACTACGATTTCCCAGCATTTGCAGCAGACCCGGGGCTCCGAGACTCCATGCTCCTCATGCAGCGATACCATCTGGAGCCATTCATGGTGCAGCCTCAGTTCTATTATCCTCGGGTAGTCATCGAGTTCTATCATACGATGACATCTAGGCGTGAGGCCAACCCGACTGCTCTGCACTTTTCTATCGACGACCGACCAGGGATACTTCGTGCCTCCGACATCATACCGCTTCCATCTACCAAAGGTCCTCGCCTAACGAGGTCGACATGTACGCTTAAGCCCCATCCCTCCACCGGTGAGATCCCGCTCTCTCCATGGATGCTACCGGTGGACGATATTGTTCAAGACCTCCCGCAACAGATGCTTCGATGTAATTACTACTCAGGTTCAATATGTTTCCACTTCAGCATATCGTCTCGCAGGAGACGAAGCCATCTCTCGAGATTTTATATAGTATTTCTGAGGGATACCGGGGTTCGTGAGCGCGTAACTGGATTATGACGTCCTTATTTCATTCTTCAAGGACAGGTCCACCGCGAGTCCGCCCACAACAGTCCCCGCCTTCTATTTCTCGACTTCTTTATGTCAAGTGTCGAAAGCACACGAGTCTCCTACGAGCCTCTCATTAGAGCGCCGTCAAGACTGCGGAGGGGCCACCCTTACTATCGATAGGTGGCAGCTAGGCTCAGGTTTTCATCTTCCTTCTCTCCGGATCGACGACGAGCCGGCCGATGAAAGTCCACGAGGACTGCCCCATATATCAGCACAGCACAGCTGGGATCCTCCAAATTCCAGCCTTCATCAAGCATCCCCCACTAGTCTCTTCAGCCCAATCGACCACAATACCGTGAGCCCAAAGATCGCACCAGCCCGATGCCCTCTCGGGCCCTCCAGAGCCTTCGCCCCGCCTCCACTCGGCCTGGTCGGGATATACCGGGTCGAGCACCTCCACACCGCCCCACATTACATTACCCTTTCCAGTGGATTCCTAGCCTCATAGAGACTCGCCCACACATTCTCACCACGATACCTTCATTTGCAAATTCTTCCCATGCCATTAATTTTGCAGAGATGATGACCCGCACCGAGCCAGCCAGAGCACTGCATCCAAGCCATCGGGCCATGCAGCCTACGCAGCCACTCGGGGCCTCCCGTCGCCTCCCTACATACCCCTACTCGTGCCCCCCATCCCTCCCCTACAGGATCGTACCACCATCTACCGTAGCTTCCCTTGATGTCGGGCAACAGAGCAAAGATCACCCACTTCACTGAAGAAGACCTCACCGCCTAAGCCGAGATGATCATTCTTCAAACAATCGAATAGGAGGTGTCACTTCCTCCACTAACTTTCGCTCCCGTGCCGACGCTAGTGTTGGAAGTAATGTTCATACTTTTGATTTTAGTTTTGCTTGTACCACATGCCCAACAAAGCCCATTTTTGTATATCTAGAGGCTTGCTGTTTACATCTTTTTGCAAAAGTCGAAAATTTTGTAAATTCACCGTGATATATATAATACAAATCTATTTTTCTACACTTTTGCATCTCATTTTCCCCCTTTATTGTAGTGATTTTGCCTTTCCTGTAAATTGAAAAGTTGAAGCACTGTATGATACCAAATGCTAGAATGGTTCCATGCTTGATTGAGTTGTTGGTAAGTTAAAGACCCTGAAAATTAACCCTGGTCTTCCACCATTCTCTACCCACACACACAAGGCACATCGGGCCATCATTAGGTCAGGAGTCGCATATTCCTCCACTTGCAAACCAACCTTAGCTTCGTTGACGACCCATAATAGGTTAGAGTTCCCCACGAAAGAGGGCCAATGTGTCTTCCAAAAGAAAAAGAAAAAGAAAAGAGATAAATAAAGCCGCGGCGCTATGCCTTGAAACCCGAGCACCTGGGCCCGAGGGTATATGGCAAAGCCTGAAAGCCCAGCCCTAAACCAACTAGTCGAGTCACCACTTCAGGCTTACAGTAGTGGATGGGTGGAGCGAGGCAGCTGTAGGTGCCGGACTTTGAACATTCAAGTCCGGTGAAACCTGCGGAGCTCAGGGCTGGAAAGATCCTTTAACTCGATGCCCAAACCTTAGTCGTTTGAGTCATCTATGATCCCCATTACACTGACTTTGGTGAAGTCGAAGCCAAAGATTGCACCCTGGGCAATACAATAGAAGGAGAAATAAGAAGTGGAATTGAATCTATTTAGGTCGGGTCACCGCCCAAGGCATCGCAGTTTGGTCGGGAAGTAGTTTTGCGTGACATTGGTGCAAACCGATCACTAAAAACACTTCTATATTTTGGTGGAATTTAAGGTTGATTTTCTTGGAATGAATATTGCTCTAAAACTTGTTCTGTGATGGCACTCATTCTCCAAGCCGGTTTTATACAATGTCCTAAGCTTTCATACTAAAGGTCAGGCATCACTTTTACACACACTTTTTGAACAGACAGTCCATTTTTACAAAAACATATCCTACATGGTCTTCCTTCTTGTTATCATTGCTAAGGGACTAGCCATGTCTCGGTTGGGGGGAGTGATTAGTACCCAAATAGTGCAATTTCAAGCCTTGTTTATAGCAGGTTTTATGCGCTTTTTGTGTACTAATCGACTTTATTAACCTAATTGATGCATTGAGGTCCCGACTTTGTCACTGATCACATTTAGTAGCCATTTTTGGTAGTTTTGCAGGTCAAATGCCTCATTATCTTCAATTCGATTCAAACATGATGAACCTCGAGTCAAATTCAAAGATGCATGGTCGAATCAGAGGAAATTGGTAGCAAAAATACTAAAGAGAAGGAGCTTAGTAGAAATTTTGTAGGGTTGCGAAAATTCGCAACCTGCAAATTTCGTAGGTTGCCAATTTTCGCAACCTGCGAACACTGCTCACCTGTATGCCTTGACTGCTTTTTCACCCGCCTTTTTGGTGGTTTTATACAAGTTTTCCTCATGTAATTTTGGTTTTTTAACACACTTTTGTAATTTCCTTATAATCGAGCACCTATAAGTCGCATGCTTGTAATCAAATCAACTTTTGTCACTCCATCAATCAATCAAAATTTGGCACTAAGCTTCCTCTCTTGTCAGCAGATTTTCTCTTCTCCCTTCACTTTCTTGCACTTTCTTGGTACCCAAACACCCCTTAATGATGACAAATCAAGGGATGCTCGGCTAACCCCCCCTGATTTGAAGGGGAAGGCCACTAGGTGATGATTTTTGGCTTAGCTACATGTTCTCATGCTCTTCATGTAGGAGACATTTCTAGGTATTTCAGGTTCGCTTCTCACCTTAGGTTAAAATCTCCTAGGCATGCTCTCCTTAATGTGTATTTCAAGTGCTTTTGGGTTAAGTGGATACTTCTCACTAGATCCACCGATGTCCGCTTAGTTGTCTCCTATTAGTTGGCTTGTAGTGGTAGGCTTTGGTGATATAAGCTTTACACCGTTAGTGGGACATTTATGCCTAATCAAATGTCATCTTTCAAGAGGAAAACTCTTAGGGTTTAGGTTCTAAAGCTAAATGAAGATCCGGTTCGGGAAATGACTATATGTCATGCTCCTCAATGCGAGGAAAAAGACCCGAGCACATGTCGGTTAACCTAGAACCCTAAGACCAGTGGCTCGAGACTTCAAGGAATTCTCTTAACTCTTTATTTCAGTTATTTTAATTTTCAACCATTCACACACAGAGTTTTCCACAAACCCTATAAATCCAACGAGAAAACACCATTTTCAATGCACTGTAACTCTTCTCTCACGAAGAAAACCCATCCCTGTGTTCGACCCTAGAGCTTGTCATGTTCACAAAGAGCTTACACGCCGTAGTAGGAATCCTAGGTTATAAATTTTGTTGATTCCGAACACCTACTTGGCCTAAACGAATCAACTGCACAAGACATAGGAAAAAAAAACAAAACAGGCTACCAAAAAGATTAATGTTAGTTAGAAATAAAAATAGAAATTGTATATTGTCGCATAAAAACAAGCAACCTAACAAAGAACCGGCTAGGAAATAACAAGAAAGACAAGGGATGAAAATTCACCAACACTTGTGATGTGGATCACAAGTTCAACAATTCATCACTTGCACTTAGGCACCATCCCCGGCAATGGCGCCATATGATTCGTGTCGCAAGTAGGTTGTGCCGGAATCAACAAAATTTATAACCTAAATTCCTCCTACTTCCGTAGCATAGCTACTGTAGTATAGTGGCTCTAGGGTCGAACACAAGGATGAGTTTTCTTCGTGTAAATGATTTTCAGTTAAGTTCTAATTGGTGAATTTAATTTGGATTTTAAGGTTTGGTAAAAACAGTGGGGTGAAATGTTTGCAACTGAAAATAAGGTGAAATAAAATATAAAAAGAACTCCTTAAAGCATCACACCGGATTGAGGTCCTGGTAATCGAGAGGTCCCTGTCCTTTTCCCCTCGCATTGAGGAGGATGTCCTATAGTCATTTCCCGAATCGAACCTTCATTTGGCTATAAAAACCAAACCCTAATAATTTTCCTTTTGAAATATAGCATTTATTAGACATTAATGCTCCCTGACAATGAGAACATATCTCCTAAACCTACCCTACAGTAATTAATAGAAGGCAACTAATGGCTTCAATAGATCTAGCACAAGCATCCACCGAACCTAAAAGCTTGCCAAATACTGTGTTAATCAAGATACATTTAAGAGATTTAATCCTGTAATGGAGAGGAAACATAAATGCCAATAAAAACTTACGTTAAAAACAGAACCAATAGTTACCCTAAACCCTAGCTCAAAGAACCCTTCTTCAAGGAGAAGTGGTCTAGCCAACCATCCTAAGTTGTCATCCTCGGGAGGGTGTTTGGCAAACGAGAAACAGAGAAAGGAAGAGAAAATGAAAAAAAATGAAAATGGCGGGAGAACTGGAAGCTCTGCGCGCCAAAATTTTATTCAGTGTAGAGGAAAGTCTCCCTTTCAACAGTCTGTACAAATGGCTTATATAGCCATCAAAACAAGAAAAATTACTAAATAACATGAACTAACACTATTACAAAAGGGTTAATTTGGGAAAAATTACAAAAATTGATGAAAAGGGGGGGCAAAAGAGCAAACAATTCGCACAATGCGAAATTTCGCACCCTTCTATAAAGTGCTCGATTTTCCAACTTTTTCTGCTCTTCTTTCCTTCTGAATTTTGATCTACAATGCTGAGTTCGACTCAAATTCTTTGTGCTTGGATCAATTCAACAAATTTGGCATCGATAGCTTGAAAACGATAAAATTAGCCACAAAATGCGATCAATAGAATAACCGGGACCTTGATGTACAAATCAAAGAGATCTTGGTTGATTAGTACACAAAAGTGCTCAAAACCTACAAGAAGAGGGTCTAAAATAGCACTTTGGGCACTAATCACCGGCACCATTAGCCGAAGGAGGCGTGATATCCCTAAGACAATGTTTAAGAAGCTTGTGATGACATTTTTGAAGTTCATAATGATAAATTATTCGATTAACGAATGCTCAACGACATTCATGGATCTCATGCTTAAGGTGTTCCAACCTTACTTTAGATAAGTTTTTGAATGGTGGGTATTTGTAGATCTATATCTTGATCTACTCCAAGCCTGGAGGAGGAACATGAGGGGTCACTCAGGATTGTTATCCAGTTCTGAGACCATCAATAGATGCCAAGTTCGCAAGTGTGAATTTTGGCCATCGAGGTGAGATATTCTCGGGGCATGTGGTGCCGCCTTGGGTGTATCCGTGGACCGTGAGAAGGTCGGTGCGCTTATGAGTTGGGAGAGACCAAAGCCACCTTCGAGATAAAGTGCTTTCGATTTTTAGTATTATAGAGGCTCATTGCTGACTTTTCTCGATTAAGAATTACATGAGTTTGACCCGAAATGAGGTCAAGTTTGAGTGGAATGGCTTGTGTGAGAGGGCATTCCAGGAATTAAAGAGTAGGCTTATTTCAGCTCCTATTCTAATAGTCCCGAAAAGGGGATAGAGGTACACTGTATTGTGATGCCTCTAAGGACGGACTTTGATGTGTTTTGATGCGCTTCGTAGGTCAGGCCCAGGAGCTTTAAGGAGAATTATTGAAGGAGCATTTCTGACGCATGATATGGAGTTAGCGGCCATTATCTTTGCCTTGAGATTTGGCTCCACTATCTATATGGTGAGCAGTTCGAGGTGTTTTCAAACAACAAGAGTCTGAAGTACATTTTCACACAGTGGGACCTCAACATGAGGCAACATAGGTGGATGGAGTATTCGGAGGATTATGAGTTCACTTTGCATTACCACCTCGGTAAGGCAAATGTGGTGGCTGATGCACTTAGTCGGAAGTCACAGCGAATGTTGGCTACTATAGCTTCCTGGGAGTGGCAGATGCTCAAGATTGTGAGACAATTCAGACTACACTATAGGGGTTAGGTTCAGGATACTTTAGGGAGTTGAACGACTATGCCTTCCCTACTGAGCAGAGTAATCGAGTCCCAAGGATAGGACACAGAGATATCATCCATCGTGGATTATGCGCTTTGTACAGTGACGGAAGGCCGGGCTATTCACTCCTGATGGTAGTCTTCTGCATATGAAGAGTCAGGGGTTCCTCACTACAGATTGAGAGGAGATCCTGGCGGTTCATTGTTTTGTTTTACTGTATTCAAGTGACACAAAATGTACCATGATCTTCGCCGCCAAAGATATCGGAGTGGAGCCGAAGAAACACGTTGAAGATTATATTCCGCTGATGTCTCACATGTCAGTAGATAAAGGCTGAGCACCAGAGGCCAGTAGGATTACTCCAACCATTGGAGGTAATTGAGTGGAAGTGGTGGGAACATGTCACGATGGACTTTGTAACCCACTTACCATGGACATCGCGAGGGCATGACGCGGTGTGGGTGAAAGTTGACCGACTTACTAAGTCAGCACAATTTTTGGCCATGCGGATGACCTTCACTCTGGAGAAATTCGGTGGGTTGTATATACGGGAGATTGTCTGATTACATGGAGTACCAGTATCTATTGTATCAGATCGGGATCCTAGGTTTATGGCTCAATTTTGGAAGAGTTTCTAAAGAGCCATGGGGATACAGTTGATGATGAGCATTGCTTTTCTTTCCCAGACGGACAATCAGTTAGAAAGGACCATCCAGACGTTAGAGGACATGCTACGGGCATGCGTCCTTGATGTCAAGGGTAGCTAGGAAGAGCATTTACCCTTAGTGGAATTTTCCTACAACAACAGTTATCAGGCTAGCATACAAATGGCACCCTATGAGGCACTTTATAGGAGGCATTATAGATCTCTGGTTTGTTAGACGGAGGTGGGAG
Source organism: Tetrastigma voinierianum (assembly GCA_016808115.1). Classification (NCBI taxonomy): domain Eukaryota; kingdom Viridiplantae; phylum Streptophyta; class Magnoliopsida; order Vitales; family Vitaceae; genus Tetrastigma; species Tetrastigma voinierianum. Next base: position 98,248 of record JAEQBH010005962.1, read on the forward strand.
AGAGACCCTCTACGGGTCCGGACTTGGTAAGAGACCTCTGAAAAGGTGGACTTGATACGAAAGCGTCTTCGCACGGCTCAGAGCCGACAAAAGAGTTACGTGATTGTATTTCCACTCCACAACCCTAGAGCCTGAGGAAAGGTGGATCACATTCTCAAGGTGATGCCTAAGAGAGGAGTGGTCAGGTTCAGCAAGCGGGGAAAACTATTGCTGAGGTATGTCGAGCCTTTCAAGGTACTTAAGAGGGTAGGTACAATTGTTTATTGGTTGGCTTTATAGCTAAGTTTATCGGGTGTTCATGCGGTATTCCATGTCTCTATGCTCCGAAAGTACACTCCTGATCCGACCCATGTGATGGATTAGGGTGAGCTTGTTATTGATGCAGACGAAACCTTTGAGGAGGGATCAGTATGTATCATGGATAGTCGGGATCAGGTTTTGCGAAGCAAGACCGTGAGACTAGTAAAGGTGTTGAGTGGCAATACCGAGGAATGGAGGAGGCAATATGAGAACGCGAGGACACTATGCCAAGACTAACCATCTTTCTTATTTGAGAACGCGGGTATGTTTTCTTGTCATTTTGAGATTAAAATGATTGTTGCATCTGCATGTGATTCTATGTATATGTGTGTGAATTTCGAGGACAAAATTCTTTTAAGGGTGGAAGAATGTAAAACCCGGGAAAAATCGATTTTTTTATGAAAAATGGCAAAACAGAAATTTTCCAGTACAATATAGGTTGAAACCTTGGAAATTTTCTAGATTTCTGATGATGAAATGGACCGCACCATTGGTTTCATCTCGCGAAATCTAGTTACCCAAACGAATTTCGTTGAATTCCGAGATGGTCGGAATTTTCATGTATTTTGGGGTGGAACTGTCCAAAGGCATGGTGACACATGGCGTGATGCCACATGGCATAATGAGATCCGTGTGAATATCACACGGCATGATGGGAGTCATGTCCATGGCATGAGATCCATGTGAGTAGGATGTGCCATTAGAGCATGTGTCCATGTGACACATGGAAGGTGAATCATGTGTCATGGACATGTGGGTGACACATGGCATGATGAGAGCCATGTGTCACACCACAAAGAGGGAGATCAGTTCAAGTGGGGGAGAAATGGTGGGGAGAAAAGAAAGAGAAAAGGAAATGGAGGAAAGAAAAGGAAAGGGAGGAAAGAAAAGAAAAAAAAAAAGAAAAGGAAAGGGAGGAAAGAACAGGAAATGGAGGAAATCAGTTCGAGTGAAGAGAAAAGAAAGAGAAAAAGAAAGAGAGAAAAGGAGAAGAGGAGAAAGAAGGAAAGAAAGGAGTAGAAGGAGACCGGTTGTTTCTTTATCTGATCAACGACGTTTCAATATTCAGAATTCGTCGGACCAAGGAGTGAAGTCCGTCCACATGATGAGGGCTACGCTCTAAGAGGTAGGTTTTCTTTCTACCTTGGTTTATTTTCCACCTAAGGGTTGTATGGTTATGTTTTTTGCCCACTGAAATTTGTTTTGACCAAATTTTGGAATGAGGGAATGCTACCTAGTTTTGATCCTACACACTAGAAGGATTTTGGGATAGGTTTTCAGTTGGGAAACAGAGGGATTTTGGCCTCACGTCCTTCATAAAAGTTGTAGCTACATTTGTGAACTTGATGTTGGATTACCAGTCACCAAAATTGATTTTAATGTAAAACCCGAAAATTCAATTTTTCGAAAGAAATTAAAATGGTAATTTGGTTGAAAGCGGAAATTCTCTAGATCTCGGATGTGAAGCGGACTACTCAGTTAAATTTGTCTCATGAAATCTAGTGACCTAGAAAAGTTCGTCAGTGCAGACAATCAGAATATTCACGATTTTTGGGTGATAAGTAAATTGATGACTTGGGGACGAGATTTTTACAAAAATCTCAGAAGTCAGGAAATGACTTGTGTTAAGTTAATTTAAAATAAAGTGAACTGAAAAGAAATAAATTTTTTCGGGGTAAAAACGAACTCGAATGAAGCAATATGAACCAGGTATTCAAAAGAATAATAATAATAATAATAATAATATTATTATTATTATTATTATTATAATAATAATAAAATGAAAAAAATCAATCAAAAGAGGAGAAAGGGATTAGTCGGCAGAGAGAGGGCGTGAGAATAGGTGGAGAGAGATTTTATTTTGGCTACATTTTTCTTCTCTTGACTTAACTACCGGTCCTACGAAAATCAGGCCAGCGGGTTTCGTCGGGGCCCAGAGAGCAAAGTTGATATACGCGATGAGAGCCTCACGACGTGGACATGCAAAATCTTGGAGTTTGGGTCGGCTCACGGTGAGGAATTTTCCTACTTGTATTATTTACAGCCTAAAGTCCGTATAATGGCTTGGGATTAGCTTAGAGACCGTGAAAGATCGTAAATTTCGGTTCTCAGAATTTTTGGGCCCGAGTATGAATTTTAGAAATTTTCCGGGATTGTTTCGAGACGATCGAGCTTAATTTGTTTGTTTTCGAGCAGGTTAGGGCTGAATTTTCGAGACTGTTTTTAGACAGTCATGACAAAATTTTCGGGACTATTTTCATGCAGTCTCGGACTATGTTGAGGTTTGGTTTTGCTCCCGAGACTAATGTCTTCGGGTTTTGTGGTGTGTTTTGGTATCATGATATTCGGTGATGAACCGTGAAGGGACCAAGAGGTACCCTGTTTTATATGGGTCCGAGATTTGGGCCATTTTGTGTGTTATTACTAGAAAATGTGTATGGTTGAGTGATTCAAATGAATTCTTCAGTGTTGTTAATTAAGCAAAGTAGGCTAATTTTGGTGTAATTGATTGTGAATTTGCATAACATGTTTTATGTGATATAATTATGTTAATATATATGCATGTGAATATATTAGCATGAAAATGTTGGAATTGGCATCATGCATTCCATATGCACTGGGGTAACCTAGAAATTAGGTGTGAGTGCATAGTTGAGATCGACACTGTGTTAGGTGTTTGATGGTGTGTCAGTGATGCGGGGTTGTGGATCAACACGCGTAGGGTGTTGATTAGTGAACTTGACGCTAATAAGACAGCGTCGAATAGATACATACGGGTTAAGAAAATGAAATGGCTCATTGCATTTCATATGCCTTTGGGGCACCACAAGAGCAAATGGCGTGAGTGCATGAGGTGGTTTCTTGAGAGAATTGTTCGGAGGGTTGACCAAAAATATTATTTATCGGAGTGTGTCCACTACAACATCGGAGGGTTGTCCATATAATATCAATCGTCGGAGTCTGCCCAATTGATATACATTGGAGGGTTGTCCACAAAATAGATTATCGGAGTCTGTCCACGCTCTTATATCGGAGGTTATCACAATTAAAAACAAATACCTTTGTTTGAAAGATAATGTTTCTCATACGTGGCTTAGGCAAGTGTGAAGTGTTGTCAATTTCGAGGCGTATGGGTGTAGGGCCGCGTATCATAGTTACGTATGGGTGTAAGGGCACAACGGTATCACCCGAAGGGTTATGTTACCCCAGAAGACACACGGTTATGTTTATCACATAGACTTCGGGTTGTGTGATAGGAGTCGGGATGACTTGTGATTTGTTGCTTAGTGACACTTGCATTGGGTAATGGAGTGATTGAGGGCTCGATACTTGGGTCATTAGTAATACCGATCTGAGAGTTGTCATGTTGGCGATATGCGTAGTGAAAGAGTGGGTGGTACTGGGATATATTACTCAATGACATATTGAGTGATGGAGCCGGCGAGAGCTCGGTACATGGGGCATGGTGAGTCGAGTCTCATTCATGGCATGTAAACATTCAGGTAGACATGTGTATGTTGCACTTGGATGTGTGTTTAATTATTCGACCATTGCATATGCACTTAGGTGGGGAGTAGCCCTTGTAAGAGATTATCACTACTGGGCTTTGCTCACCTTGTCGTGGAACCCCCCTTTCAGGTACAAGTCAGGTGCAGACGGTCGACCTGCATTTAGGACCGCACATATAAAGAAAGCCGACTTGTGGCTTTGATTTTGTATAACATGTATTAGAATGTGGTAATTTTAATATATGTTTTGTATAAAGAGTAATTTATTAACTCTTGAACTATTGTAGATAGTTGATGTATTTGGGATATATTTTGTGAGTATGATGCAGGAGCCCAAGTCGCCATTATATTACTCGCATGTAGACCTTGTGTGGTCATTATGAACTATTTGGGACAGGTTTTGTATTTGGGTAAAGCTCCCCGTACAAAGGAGACTCTGCCCGATTTTCGTGAATGTTGGGTAGGTTAACCGACATCCATGAGTATTTCGCGGGTTGACGGGTTATCAACGGACACCCCGGTTTTGGGGCGTCACATTTACATCCCAAGTTATGGTCCATTTTTCGGGACTGCCGTAACTTAGGCTATTTATCAGTTCGTGTCCAGATTTTTAGACTGGTTTTCGGTGTTAATTTCGTACTAATTTTGGGATTGATTTGAGACTGTTCCATGGCTGGTTTTGTGGCCTAACTATGGCCTATTTGAGGCCGACATTGTAGCCTGTGTGTGAATTGTGATCTGGATTGATTCTATGGCCTTTGAGAGTCATGGTTGAGGTCGGGTTTGTGGTCGAGTGTATGGCCTGTTTGTGGTCCCTTGTGACCGATTTGTGCAGCTTGCGTATGGGCTGATCATGCTATTATGTTGTATAAATGTTAATTTATATGTGCTATTATATTGACTGTTAATATATGTGTGCTATTATATTGACATTAAATAAATGATGTTTGGAAATTATAAGCATGTGTTATAATATGAATAAATTAAATTGTCTATAGCATTCATCATATATGTGACATGGTATAGACATGCAATGACACATCACCATTGCATTTATGCATGGGTGTAAGTGCATGATATGAATCAATGTTGTGTTTGGTGATTGATTAGTGGACTTGATACCGTTGGACGAAGTCCAACAGAGTTACACGGTTGCTTACATGAAAATGAAAATATGTGTCGGGTAATATCAAGCGGGGATAGACACCCCCTTGGGTGAAAGACCCAGTACATGTGGTTATACATATTTCCAAGGCGAAAGCCCGTGAAAGTGTAGGGAGGCGTGCGAAGCCTGCGGTGGGACCCTAGAAATTCGCTGCCCACAAAAAGACACATGGTTTCGAATATATAAATGATTATTAAGGTGTAACATCCAAAAAGCTTTTGGTTTGAAACAAATGAATTTGTTTTGTAAAAATGATCATTAGATGTAATCCACAAATGATAGATTTTATTACTCTTGGGCTTTGGCATTGTGTGATAGGAGTTGGTAAGGACTTAGGGCATGATATGATTGAGTCTCATCTCATTTCATGGCATGACATGTAGGATTCCATAGTAGAAATTGCATGTTTTTACTTGGAATGTGAATTTGAATGTGTGGAACATGACCATTGCATGTGCACTTAGGTAGGGAGTAGCTTTTGTATGAAATAATCTTTACTGGGCGTGGCTCACCCTTTATGGGAAAACATTTCAGGTGCAGGGTGTACACTGGTGGACGACGCTCATTTGAGGCTGCAATTTTGAAGAAGGCCAACATGTGGCTTTGATAAATCTTTTTGTAGAAACTTTGTGACAATCTAGTTCTGGTATGTAATAATGGTAAGAGAGTCGTGATCTAGCTCTTACGGATTGTCTTAAATGTAATTTCACATATTTTTAACTTAAATATGGATGAATGGATCTCGATGAATGGGACTTAACAGGTATCGATACTGCCACCACTTCCAGTATTTGATAATTAATTAGTATCAAACCCAGCGCCACCATTTACCTGCTGCAAGATTTCCGCGGTTACATCTTGCGCGTCGGATTTTGAGGTGTCACATCCAACATCAAGTATCCATCAGATCAACTCTGTTCTTACTGGCTTCTTTAGTCCCATTCCCTTTGATGATTTTTCAACAAACTTTTTATTTACCCTCCGCGATGATATCCCATTTACATAATCTAGAGATAATCCAAAGCTGAGAGAAGTTGTAAAAATAATGGTATTGTGTTCATGACGACATAGATCACATTGTACATACTACAGCTCACCAATAGCGTATTGACTAGGATAATGTATGCATATGAGGCACAGGTTTGCCACTTTGAATATTTAGAAGTGGCGTAGCCATTTTCGCCTTTCCCCATTTGTTCATAGGGCTATAAATTTAGATTCCATTATGGATCGCAATAACCATTTGTTTGAAAAGATTTGCAGACTATCGTCTCCCAATGGAAATTACATAACCACCAGATTTTGAGTCTTTAACATTTGATATCCAATTAACATCACTATATCCTTCTAATACAGTAGGATATCTTGTATAATGCAACCCATCATCACGAGTAAACCTTAAGTATTTTAATACTCTCATAATTCCTTGTCAATGCTTGACTCCAGGATTACTCATATAACTACGCAATTTACTAACTGAATAGGCTATGTCTTGTAAAACCGGGTAAATTTGAATTTTTTTCAAAAATGGAAAAACGGTAAATTGCTGCTACAATATAAGCTGCATACCTGAATTTTTATAGATCTTGGATGATGAAACGGATCTCACCGTTGAATTTGTCTCGTAAAATCTAGTTACCTGCATCAATTTGTCAAATTCCAAGATAGCCTAATTTTCATGATTTGGGGCGTAAAGTTTGGTGGACAAAAACAAGATTTTAATAAAAAATCGGAAAGTGGAAAATAAATTAAGTAAAGTTCATTTAAAATAAATTGAACTTGAACCAGGACGAAATAAATTGTTTTGGGGCAGAAACTAACCCGAATAAGTCAATGACACGTGGCGCGATGTGGGTCAAGTATCCTTAAGTGACAAATATGGCTGAAAGAGAGGGGGGTGTTTGGCAAAACACCTCATTCTGATTTTCTGGTTCTAGGGAGGGAGAGAGAAGAGAAAGAGAGCATCTAAGCTTCTCTCTTCGATCCTCGGAGTTTCGTCGGTTAGAATTCATCAAGCCAAAAGTGAAAGTTCATCTACTCGACGAGGGCTACGCGTACATACCAAAAAATAGGGATTTCACCGCAGATTCAAAGGAGGAGATTTCAGGAAATCAAGGATTTCGGGCTAGGGAGGCTTCCTACCCATGCTACTACGCTTCAAGAGGTAGGGATTCTTCCTACTCTGGTTTATTTCCACCATAAGGGACTAATTTTAGGGAAGATGTGGTGTAGAGGTCCTAAGGCCCTGTTTGACTAATTTAGGAACTATTCAAAACTGTTTTTATGGATTATTTGTCGCCAGTTTGTGAAGTGTCCATGACATGCTCAAAGCATGGTTTAAGGGCTGTTTGGTTGAAATCCTTGCCCTTAGGGACTGTTTGACCGTGTTAAAACGACTTTAATGGCTGTTTTGCGGCTGATTGTGGTTAGCTTTGTAAATTGTTTTGTGATTGTGTGTAATATGTCCCAAAAAGTGTTTAGGGGTTGTTATGGATTAAAAAGAATAATCTGGGATGTTAAGGGAATGTTTTGCCAGTTTTGAGCCCGGGTTAAGGGGCTGTTAGGCTATTGTTGTGGGCATCCTATATGCCACATTTTGGTTTGAGGATTAAGTGTGGTGTTGCTTGATATGTGATAGCATGCTTGTTGTTGTGATTGATAAATGTTAATATGTGTTTTCTAATGTTTTAATATTGTTATGAGTGTTTAATTGGAAATTATATGCATGTTATATAATTGTCCATGATACATGGTAAAATGTATGGTTTAAAATTGTCCATATGACATTCATTACATATGTGGCATGACATTAACATGCAATGGTACACTACATTGCATATGCATGGGAACATCGCATTTGGAGCAGCGCCAGTGCATGGTCGAGGATCAACATCACAATTGGTGATTGATGAGCGGGTTTTGCATCATAGCCAAGTCCAACAGAAATGCACTATTAAAATGAAATATAAAAACTTATGTCAGTAATAGTACATGCGGCAATACTCCTCGGCGCAAAAGACTCGAACTCGGTTCAGATACTCCCTAAGTGAAAGTCCAAAAGTGTCGATGCGAGTCTGTGAGGGTCCCGAAAATTCGCTGCCCACAAAAGACACATGGTTTTGTAAATGAAATGATAATTCGAGGTTTAACATCTAAAATGCTTTTGGTTTGTCAACAAATGATTTTGGTTTCAAAAAGGATCATTAGATGTAATTCATCAATGACGGTTTATCACATGTGGGCATCGCATTGTGTGGTAGGAGTCAGTAACAACTCGGGTAGGCTAAGAGTTGGTAAAGATGCGAGTATGGTGTATGAGTGGGTCTCATTTCATTTCATGTCATGATATGTTGAATTCCAACATAGGATTGCATATTCTTGCTTGGAATTGTTGATGTGAAAGTGGAAGGTGAACATTACATGTGCACTTATGTGGGGAGTAACCTCTATAAACTCTATTGGGCCGTGGCTCACCTTATATGGGATAACATTTCAAGTGCGGGAAGTGCGCTGGTGGGCGACTCTCATTCGGGGCCGTGAGAGGGAAGAAAGCCAGTTTGTGGCATTGTGATTATTTTTTTGTAAATTTTTTTGGAGTAAATCTATTTGGTATGCATTATTGTGTAAATGTGTGAAATTGAACTCATATGTATATTTTCATGTAAAAGAGTGTAATTAAACTCAAAATGGACTTTCTTTTATGCAATTGCCCTATAATCATAGACTCTGCCTCACCTAGTGACACTGGCCTCGGCGAGCCCGAGGCCGTCTTAAAAATTGATTATGCCTCGCCTAGGCGAAGGTAAATCCGCCATGCAAACCCGGGATTCTTTACATCGGCTTCCTACAAGGCCGACACAGTGTGTTGGTTCTTATGGTGGAACTCCCCGTGCAAAGGGGACTATGTCCTTTTTTGTAAGATTGTGGGTCCCGATAAATGAGACACAACGATGTGGTATCGGGTTACACGATATCCACATGATTTCCGTGGGTTGATGGGCGATCAACTGGACCCGGATTTCGTGGCTACTACGGTCCGGGTCTCTCAGAGTAGCTAATTAGGTACATCAAACTCCGTCTATTATTTGTATATTCTACTAAAAACCACTCTCTCATTTATTCTTGGATAGATGTAGTGTTGCATCAACTAGTTTTCTAGAAATCAAGATTATCTTTATCAAACTTTTCAAGATTATTGTCAACATAGTGTGACTGACTTAGAATGAGTCCATCTGAAGTTCTTTTGGTTTTTATTCCCAAAATTACATGAGCAAGTCCCATGTCTTTCATGTTAAACCTAGACTAACATGTTCCTGGTAGATGTGATCATCTTATTATCATTACCGACAATAAGCATAATATCCACGCATAAGCATACAACGACATATCCATGTTCCACATCTTTGACATAGACACACTTGTCACATTCATTGATTTTGAATCCATGTGACATCATAAAGTTGTCCATTTTTTCATGCCATTGTTTCAATGCTTGTTTTAATCCATACTAGGATTTCACTAATTTACAAATCTTTTTTTTTTCCTGGAGTAGAAAAACCCTTAGGTTGCTCCATGTTGATTTTTCACCCAACTCATTTTAAATATATTTTTTGCATCCATTCATGTATTTCAGCACTCCTCCTTAGTACCGCAATTGCACCATCCTTTGGTTATTTCATCATAGGAAAATATATATGTCAGCAAGTAATCTAGGTCTCGCTTATTCCTCGTAGTATCGATCACAAGTCTTCGCTTGTGTATTTGTCTGGCTGGATTCCATGTACTTCCCTTTCCTCTCAATCGATTCGGGAGCTTAAAGGTTTACATAACCCGTGGAAGATCCACTAGTTCCAAGTGAGCTGATGATGCAAGGAGGAATCAATATCACTTATAATCTTCCTAAATGAGACCCTTTGTAGAGTTCATTATCTCCTTGAAAGTCCGAGGTTCCCCTTCAAGCACATACTTCAGAAAATTTGAACCAAAAGATTTTTCTGTCCTTGCTCTTTTGCTGCGTCTGGGTTCTACCTCACCATCTTAATCTTAACTACTTTGATTAATAGTCTCAAGTACTGTCATGAACTTGGCTCTTCTTTGGATTTCTGAGGGAAATACATCTTCAAAGAGCAGAAGCATTCTTGACCTCCATTATTGTGTTCTTGTGAATCTGAGGAGTCAGACCATGAACAAGAAATCGATATGAGCATTGGTTTATATGAAAAATGCAATCCAATAGTTTTAGGTCTTATTTTCAAACTTCTTTAGGTGGAGGAATTGCTACTTGGCCGTGACATCCCCACACACTCGTTGGGCATTTAAGGGGATAATCTGTCCCTCCATAACTCAAATGGAGTCTTCTCTACTTTCTTTTTACGTTCCTTAGTCAAAAGATAATTAGCAGATAGAATGGCTTATCCCACATGTTTTGTGGTAGACCAGAACTTATCAGCATTGCATTCATCATTTTCTTTAGAGTGTGTTTTTTTTGCTCAACCACCCATTGATTGAGTGCGCAGCCGTGGTTTCATGATAATCCCATGTCGAGCACAAACATCAACAAATGACGATTCATACCGCCACCCGATCAGCTCCTGCACTGACTTTTCTGTTGAGCTGATTCTCAACTCTGCTTTTATAGAGAACAAATTTATTTATCACCTCTGATTCATTTCTTTTAAGTGGTACACATAATGGGCATTTAGTATATATCACTAACAAAGGTACTAAAATGATTTGACACACCTCTTATTTTCAGGGCAAATTTCAAATCTATCACATATATCACTATGGATTAAGTCAAGAGGTTCATTGTGTCTTAAATTACTTTATAAAGATGATCTGTCATTAAGCCTAACATAGTTTCACAATTTATGCTTTGCATCAATTTGGGAAAAGTCGCGCATATGATTTAAGGTAATTAATATACGAATGTATCATAATTAACATGTCCTAATCTACTCATGCCAGGACAGAAGACCAAAGAATATAGTTAAGTACTAGCTTTATTCATATCACTTAAGGATAGTCATTACATTAAGCTCCATATGCCACCACTCATATAATTCTCTTTCCTCATTCCAGCTTCTTTGTATAAAAAAATATATCTCGACTAAACACTAATCAAAATCCATGTCTATTCAATAATGAATCAGACACAGAGTTTTGACTGATTTCAGGCACATACAAGACATTTTTCAAAGTCAGGGCTCCTTTCCGTATCGCCATCTTCAAGACCACTTTTCCTTTGGCCTCGATGTCCGGGCGGCAAGAAGTTCCCTGGCGAACACCTTGTCCTCAGCCTCAATCGCTCAAAGGTCGAGGAACATATTCTTCTGCCGAGAACATGACGGGGTAAAGTACTTAGTGAATAATCCACCATTCCTTAGGATTAGATCCCACTAAGTTCACCTCAGAGATTACTACCGTGAGGTCAATGTCAGACACGTCCTTGGAGATGTTGTCAATCACATTGACTTCCTTGGGTTTGTTCCTCTTCGCAACAAGAATCAAGATCAGGATCTACTTCCCATAGTTGAAGCATTTCCTAGGAACTTTTTTTCTTCTGGAGACCCTTTAGGTCCAAACTTAGCCTTCCCTTTGTTGCTGGCTTTGAACTGTAACTTTGACTATATTCCACAAAGTTAGCTTCTTAACCTCATTCGAGATTACGTGTCATTTTCTTCTCAATTCCTCTATTGCCTTCTTCGGCGAGAAGTCAACAACTGCACTGATGCTCATCTCCTTTCTTTATGCTTGAGTGTAGTTCTTGAAATCTTTCCACATGAGGCAGCTAATAATAAATTACCACTTGAAAAGTTTCGCCAACATCATTCCCAAGATGGATCCCGCTGGAGGATTACTAAGTTCTTTGACTTAATCGCATGGTCTTGGAATCTACCATTTTATAATCTAGGAATCGTGGAGGATTACTTGAAGTTCTTGGACTTAATCCATATGGTCTTGAATCTACTATTTTATATCGAGAATCGTCCACGACAAAACATCTGCCCCGACATCCTCATTTTATACTCCGGCCCAGTGATTCTATAGCTCCTCGTTGCTTCTTTATCTATACACATTGTATAGAGAATCGGTCAAACATTCACATGACGTAGTTTGCACAGAAAGTCAGAATGGTGTCTTACATCTACAACATCGGATGACTTGATTTCACGTTCATCTTCTTTGAGCTCAAGCCCTTCTTCAGTCAAGAATCTCGCAAGATCACATGGTTAGATAGAACACTCATACAATTTTTTGAAATCAAGTCCAATGAAATTCTTCTGTTTTCCTCCAAGCAAACAGAGATAATATTGCAGTGTGCATCACTAGCTTGTGTCGTATAGGGTTGCCACTTGGGTAGATGCAATGGGAACGATAGTGCCTGAACCAGAGTCCATTCATCTGCAAAATTGTAGACAGTGTGTCAATTTTTCTATTCCCAAAACCAATTCTCAGAAATTGAAAATAACAAATAATAGAGTATTCCTAGGAAAGACTAGTAGGGTATAGAAACTAGGGCCAGAACCACCCTCCTTAGATAGAATATTTAGTTCACAGGAAATATTTAAGGGGTCACAAGTGGTCTCGCTTAAAATCCAAACTCCTGCATGCAACTCTCCCACGTATCGTAATTTCCACCCCAAGACCATAAAGGAATTGGCCTAAACCCACAAAGTGAGTGTAGAGTTTTTTGCAAAGGTCTCTCTCTATCATATTCATCACAATGAAACCATAACTAAGCATGTAACCTAGTGAAAGCATTTCCCCATGCATCGTTAGGTTCAGAGTTCAAACCCTTTCTCAGTAGACTTCTTTATCACAAGGATTTTCATGTCAACAAAACCAATTCTGGTTTGTTTGTATTATAGATAAATTTTCCTTTTTTTTTTTCCACTAATAAAATCGTGAAGTTTTCCTTCAACCAAGGTGTTAATTTCTAAAAACTTCTTTTCCTTCAAAACCAAGGTGTTAATTTCCGAAACTTCTTCCAAGTGAGTGTAGAGTTATGGTTTTTTTTTCCATAAACAAAAAAAAAATTCCCCTTTTTTTTTTGTTTGTATGTTTGATCAAACAAGGATCCCAAAAATCTTCAAAAACAACTTTCCAAAAGAGGAGATATAAGCCATGTTAACAAATAAAAATTAAAAAAAAATTTTCAAAATTTTTTCCGTTTTAGCCTGAAGACACCTGGAAAACTTTTCCTTTTTTTTCCACATCGCTTCCTCTCGATCACTTCACTCATTTTGTCCTTCTTGAACTCAATTGGCCGGGTTTTTCACCCCTTAGAATCGCTTTAAGCTGTTACAATATTTCGTGAATAATAATCGGAATCAAAGAAGGCTGCAGGTTAAACATTATAAATAAACTAACATATAGATCAGAAAATGTCAAGCTTTGTTACACAACCTCTTTAAAGCAAGATCCACTTTTGATGGTGCTTTGAGATTCAATAATCTTCTTCTGTGATGGTGAATATTTTTGCTGATTACGATAACACCTTATTAGTCACCCCAACGAACTAAATAATGTCCATATTCTAATGCATAGGATGTTACTCAAACCTAATTAAGAAAATTTAATGTATTCATCTTCCAAAAGAGTCAAACTTCTGTTTTAAATAGACCTCACCAATTGTATATCAAATATCTTCCTGCGCCTATACGATGAAAGAGTTAATAAAACTCATGTTAAATTGAAGGAGATCAATCGCATAAAGCAAATGTTTGAAAACCAAACGCTTCAACGTAAAAGGAAAAATAATAATTTATTCCAAATGAAAATAAAACAATAATCCAACAAATACATGGTATATTTATCCGAATGAGTCGCTTTTTAAGAAAATACATGGATGTTACACCAGTAAAACTTAAAAGAGAGTGATATACCATGAGGACCATATATGCCTTGAATCTCTCCCTTGAAATAAGCCTTATGTTTTTAATTAAAATCAAAGACCACTTTGTGGATCTGTGTGTTTTTTATGTGCGTCCCCACTTATTATTAGACCTATTTTTATTGTGAAAAAACATTTTTAAAAATCTGATTGCCACTATTTGTTTATTTTTGGGCAGCCAAAAGAATAAAAACTCTTGTGTAACTTCTTTATTTAGGAAACATAAAGGTAAAAATCAAGCCAAAATCTAAATGTTAGTTACCTATTGAGAATGTACGAGGCAAAAGTCATACCTCTAAACTGATAAAACGGTCACTACTAAACAACTTTAGGGAATTGTACCAATTAGTTAATTAATTATGGATACTAATAAAAAGTTCACTTATAAAAGAGATATCCAATTTTATTTTAAAAAATCATAAGATCCAATTTTATTTACAAGATAATTATTTGCATTTATTTTATAAAAATATTTATTAAAAAATTAACTTGGTCAAAAAGATTTATTTAACTAATTTAGAAATGAAGTTGAACTTAAAACTTTATTTTGAAAAAAAAGAAAATTTTTTATTATTTGAAAAATGGTTTAAAAGTTTTTTTTCTTTAAAACAATATTATTTTTAAAATAAATGAATGAACAACATTGATTAAAAACAACATTTTGAATTTTTTCTTAAAAAAGAAATTCTTAGATTCTTTATAAATAAATAAAAAATCATTTTTCTAACTTTCTCTTATTAGAGAAAAAAAATTCATTAAACAAACATATTATGAACTTGCTTTATTAACTCAAAATTATTGAATTATTCTTCTTATTAACACAAAATATAAAACTGCGAATTCAATTTTGCATACAATCAACAAATATATATAAGAATGAATTTACAATAATGTGTATAAAAATAAAATTAAACATTAATGAGAGAAGAAAAATGTGCTCAAATGGTCCTAATTTAATTACAGATTCCTAGTCTTTTCAAAGTCAATCCTCCATCTGTCAGAATCCTGATACTTGATCAAGTAAAAATAGTAGAAACCAGTCACACCAAAGTTCAAATTGCCTCAAAAAGAGAAAGAACAACAAAGTAGGAAAAGGTAAGTAAGCCAAATAAATATTCAAGTCTAATATTAATAAGTCAAAATCAATATATAAACTTATCAACTTAATCCCTTATTCATGCATCATTCAAATTAATAAATAACTCATAAAGCAAATATCGAATATGTCATTAACTTAAATTTACATTCCACAAATTAATAATTAGTACACAAATTTAATTTAACAACTTAACCACACACAAACTTTATAGCAATTAAGAAAAGTCCTAATTTTAATAATATTTAAAGGCCTAAAATATTAAGAAATACAATATACAAAATCTAAGCCCCATTAGCTATCTAATTATTTAAGTCTAATTTAAGATATAAATCTCACATTTAATCATATTAAATTAAACAAAAAATTAAGTTCACAAAATAACTTTATACCAGTTAACAACCCAAAAGTCATAAGTTAGGATATATTCAAATGATGTACAATTTGATTTTTCATGATTCAAGACCAATTTGTCACATGAGAACCTAAAATTTCATCCAAAATATTCTAATTTCATTGTTAACAACATAAAAAAGTATACCCATAATATTTTAATTGGGATGAGATGCAAAAAAAACCCCTAGTTTTGTGCTCGATATCCCACTTACACTTTGAACTTTTTTTGAGTCTAAAGAGGCCCCTGCAATTTACTCTCGTAACCCAAATTAGCCCATGTCGTAACTCAAACCATTAAAGTAGTCAAACAGTGTTAAATTAACCTTTAAGTGCTGACGTGGCGTCCAGTACCCAACATAACTGTCGAGAAATCGGACTGTCGGTCACCGCCGAACGATCGATCACCGACATCCAATGACCGACCTCCTCCCCTATCCCATCCTCTATTTCTCCCATTCTCTCATGTTTCCTATTTTCGTTTCCTTTTTTTTCCCCACAATCCAAACCCCCTATTTTGTTATTTTTTCTGCACTAAATATTCATCTTAATTGGCATAAAGTTCACATGTGTATATATAACTTTTCTCTTATTTATGGATTTTTATTAGGGTTGATTATTATGATATGTGGGTGTGACGGTCATGTCTCGTACCTGACCCGACCAAGGGCTTAACCGGACTGACGCGATCCTCTTTTCAACCATTCATTTTTCTTTTGTCGAGAAACACATTTCCAATGCTCATTTTGTAAAGGATATTTATTTGAAAATATATTTATGCATACTAATTCAACTTAAAGGGGGTCACTGGCTTTGTTTTCAATACATATTTTCCATTAAATATGGCATTACATGCCCATTTGACCCATTTACCACATTTATATATTACGGCATTATAAGCCGTTTTTAATACCAAAATGTTTACAAAACAAAATCAGAGTTTGTACAAAAAGTGTCAAATATATTTCATGAATGCAGGGTCGGAGCTTTACTTCAACCCCGTGAGGCCTTGACGTTGACTCTAAATTGTTGCAATCTTTTCCTTCGTACCTGTTCACTCGGTACTTGCGTGATGATAAAACAATGCGCTAAGCATTTTCATGCCTAGTTGTTCTATACAATTCTCTCTTCATTTCACCTAAGTAAATCATACATTTTTCTAAATCAATGCCTTTGTATAATTTTTCCATGACCAATGCGGTACAATACATATATGTATATTTTTATTTCGTATACATTCAAATTACAATTCATTGGTCATTTCAATCATGCTGTTTCATGTGCAATAAATCATTCTAACACAAATTATGCATTTTACAATTTTCTTTTCATTTTGCCCTTAAGAGAATTTAACCTATGCTTTTCTTGAAAGTAATGCGGATATCGAATCATCATCGGCACGATCCCGCTAGCCGCAAATGAGATAAAAAAAGGTTTATAACACATGATCCCACCTGGTCACGACCAGTTATTAAAAATAATTTCGTGAACACTACCGACATCGGGCTCCGCTTAGGCTAGGATCTAATGACACATCATTACGCTTGGCGAAGATCGTTCATTTCAATCTCTTTATCAAGATACCAATATATCCTTTAACTCGAATTTAATCTAATAATATCTATTAAGGCGTCTAAAATCATTCATAGCAATTTACAATAGTATATACATTTATATCCAAATACTTGGTTTCCAATACTTATGCAATTTTTTATGTGCAATTCATTTCACAATCAATTGTATTAAATCAATTTTAAAACAAAATCAATATACAATTTATCGTAATTCATTTCACAAATCCACCAATTCATAATCCTTCAAACATTTTAGAAATAGAGAGAGAGTAGTGGAGAACAAACTAATTCATGTATGACTCATACGGAGCACACATGCATATTCATATAATATCTTTTAGATTTATTTTGTCAAACAAAAGACAAAACCGAAACAAGGAAGGAAGTGTGAAGGACAAACCCAAAAAGGTTGTCGCTCTTCAATTCTTATTCTCAAAATCCCATTCTTGAGTCAAGCTTCCTCACCACCAACCCATAATCCATCACAAATATGTCACTATCAAAGAACAACCCAAGAAAAAAAATCAGTTGTGCATTTTAGGATTTTGGTTAGGGTTGATATCTACCCAATACAGCTTCACTTGCAAAAATTTTTGGGGACACATGAGCCATATTTTTCTCATGCTTCCTTCAAGATAATGATAGCTATATGAGTTTATTTTCAGTAGGAATTGGAATCATCTCATTTGGATTCAATTAAACTCAAGTTATAATATTTAATGTCAAACTCCGGTCGGTATGCCCACCGCCGGTTACTCACTGTTCTGATTTAGGGTCTTAACTCCAGTTAAATTGGAAATTATTCCTTCTACTAATTTGAAGCTATAATTCTAAGGTTTCTTCTCCAATTTGAATCATCCAATTTGGATCACCAAAGCTCAAGTTATTGCATTTTACATCCAGACATCTTCAATGGTAAAAGTTATAATCCGGGATTGTTCTGGCATACTTCACTGACGAATTTCTCAGACTTTCTGAGAATCACAAATTGCATACACTTCTTTAGGTAAATTATTCCCTCAGAATTATAGTTACCCATAATTTTGAATCACTAAATTTTGAAGAGTGAAACTCAAATCCCATGGCCAAACACCAACTACACTCTAAAACAAAGCATACCCACAACTACCTGAACTCACCTTGGCTTCCATATTCAGGAGCCTTAGAGATACACTTGTTCCTGGTCTCTTCTATACATTTGTAGCTATAGATCGTATGGTTATTTACCAATTAGAATCAATCAATTTGGATGATTATAACTTAACTTATAGACATAACAAAAACAGAGGTTTTGAAAATTTTTTGACAGCAACTCTTTTGAAACTTCATCATTTCCTTTATACAAAAATTCCTCAAAACCAATCCTAACCCAAAGAAACTTAACCCAAAACAACTCCAAAATTGATCTATAACTAATCAAAATCACCTTTACATTAGTTTTCTTACCTTATCTCTCTTCAAATATTCTCTTCATTATTGCTTGAACAAAGATAGACCAAGAATTGAGAGAAACACATCAAAAATACCTTCTTCTCCCAAGCCCCTAACTCCTCTCCCCTTGCTCCTCTAAAAAACGTGAATACCCAAATGGGCATTCCATAGACCACTTTGGTATTTATTCTCATGTCATGTGTAATGTCATGTTTGGCTAGCACATTAATTGACTTTTTCTCATTTGTCTCATTTTAAAGTCTCATTTCACTTTCATTTCCACTTCATTTCATTTCATTTATACTTTGGCACTTACATTACTCATTTATGACCCTTAGGTCCTCATTTGATATTTTTACCAAATATATTTGCCTTTTGTAAAATTTTCGGGTTTTTATCATTTTTTCGTTTTTAGCCATTTAAACGACGAAAAAAAATATAATTTAATTGCCTACACCCTCTAACATATTATAAAAACTATTAAGGTATTTTCACACAGCATAAAGGTACATGTTAATAGATGTGAAAATTTGTAATTAATAAAATTTATGTGATTGACGATTGAATCTTGTACATGATATTTGGTTTAATTTTGAGATATTTATGCTTACTTGTATTTTTTTGGGTTTTAATAATTAAATTAAAATGGGGATGAGGTACAAAAAACCCCCTATAGTGTTGTATCTGATATCCCACTTACACCTAGAACTTTTTTTCAGGCCCCTGTAGTTTACTCCCATAGCTTAAATTAGCCCATGTCGTAACTCAAACCGTTAAAATAGTCAAATAATGTTAAATTGACCGTTAAGTGTTGACGTTGCGTCTACGTGGCACATAGAACCCACTCTCCTCTCTTCCCTCCTCTCTTCTCTCCCTTCTCTTGTCTCTATCACGGGTGGACACAAAACCCCCTTCCCTACCCACCTAAACCATTTTTTTGTATTTTTTTTAAACTCTTCATTTTTTATTAAACGTTATTTTAATTTTTAAAATATAATAAATAAAAATTCAAAACTATTTTTAAAACATAAATAAATTATTCGTTATTTTAAATCTACTAAATAATTTATTTTAATTTATAGAAAACTGAAAATTAGAAATTTTCAAGAAAAATGGCATAATAATAATAATAATAATAATAATAATAATAATAATAATAATAATAATAATAATCAATTGTCATAATAGTTTAGGGAAGACTGGAAATTTCTCTAGATCTCATATGATGAAACGAACTTCACCATTGGATTCGTCTCGCGAAATCTAGTAACCCAGAAAATTTTCGTTGAATTCCGAAACAGTCGGATTTTTCAAGATTTTCGAGGTAACGAGCGTCTAGTGACTTCCAGGGACAAGATTTTTACTAGCATATCGAGAGTTAGGAAATAAATCAAGTTAAGTTCATTTAAAATAAATTGAACTTGAACCAAAACCGAAAATAAATTGTTTCGGGGTGGGAACGGATTCGAGCAAGGATTATGTGACCATTAGCTTTAAGAGCCACTCATCAACAAGTCAAGATAGACCAAAGAAGGAAAGAAAAACATATTTTTGGGCATATAGGGTGAGAGAGGGTGTAGAGAAGGTCCGACTTCTCTCTACAATCTGAAGATCGGGTGAGTACTGATATTCTAGAGGCTAAGGTTTAAAGTGAAGTACTCGGCGAGGTATAAATGGGCCCAGGAAACTCGAGTTTGCATGTGAATTCTATCTGAGAAGGTTAAAGATGAGAGTGCCGGGTTTAAGGAGCTGATTAATTACTCAAAAAGTGCAATTTTGAACCCTTCTCTTCGATAAGTTTTGAAATTACTTTGATCAGCTAATCATATCATTATACCAATTAGTATTTCAAATCCTCTTATTAACACTTATGCCACTGTTTTGAAGATAAATTTTTGATTATTTTGTAGAGTGTTGGCACACTTTTAGTGTCTCAATACCAAGGATGAATCATGAGTTGGAATTCTGAAGTCTCGACCGTCGACCGGCCACTAGAATCAATGAAAACGAGGCAAGTGAAGAAAATTGAAGAGTGGTTGAAGACGGAAGAAAATGGAAAACGTGACAGTTGAGCAGTAGACGATGGCAGCGGATCCTGTCACATTTCGCTGGTGGCGAGGTGGCAACTCTAGCGGGGTGGATGCCTGGAAATGTAGCATAACATTAATCGACCGCTTCAAACTTGGTGAATTACATCTTGTCTCTTTAAACGCCCAGGTTATTTATTTTTGTTATTTCCATACCTTGAGGCCCATAAAGCTTTCTTGTTTGTAAGCCTAAATACTGTTTCAAGCATGGTTTAGGAGAATATTATTTTGCAAGTTTTACTTTTATCAAATAAATTGTTTTTATTTTAGTTTTGCTTTATTTTCTCTCTTCTCTCTCTCTTTCTCTCTTCTTTCTTTCACTTTCCATTTGCCAGCCTCACCCAAAAATGACAAATTCAGAGATGTTTAGCTAAACCTCCTTCGCTGAAGGAAGTGGCTGCTTGATAAGGTTGGCATATTTGTCCTCATGTACTAAAAGTTATGATGTTCTTTTTATGGCCCATATCTTCAAAACTAAGTTTGCATAACATAGGATATTGTGTCTTGTATCTCCATGCTTTAGGTCGATTCTTAGTAATGAGGATGCTGTGGCTGCTAGATGGTCCTTACGCCTGTGAGGAGTAATATTCACATGTTAGGGTTCTTAATTAAGGTTAAATAACATTTGCTTTTATTGTTTTAGCGATACTTTCTGTGCTTTGGGATTCGATTAACAGGTGAGAGATGCCTTTGATTCTTTCTAGATGGTCTTTACTAGCCCACAAATTATTCTCTCCATCTTTTAGGGTTCGATTAACAGATTACGAGGATGCGTGATTCTTCTCAGATCTTCGACCTCGAAAAATGATAAAGAATGTTAGAAGTTTTAAGCGAAGTACGCTTTTCACAGCCATTGACTGCATGAGATAAAACACGAGGACATGTATTTACCCTAAGCTTACCAAAATTAGTAACCTAAATCTTCAAAGTAATTTCTTAATTTATTTAATTTCGATTTTTAACTTCCAGTTTTACAATTTCTGTTTTCAATAATTCTGTTTGAATGAATTCCAAAGTCCAATAGAAAGCCTTACCTTGCATGCCCTAATATGAAACCATTTTTATGAAGAAAGCTATCAGTGTTAGGCCACGACACTTATCTGCGGTGAAGCGACTCGCGGTTAATATGGAAACTTAGGTATATAAATATTGTTGATTTTATTTCGGCTCTTAGCGTCTGATAAACGTTGAGATGGTGCCTGACTACTAATGGTAGGATTGAGAAGAAATTGCCTTGATCCACATCACAAGTGAAGGTAACCTTTTTACCTCTTTTTATATCAGTTGACCGCTGCGGTTCTAACATATGTTATTTACCGCGATTGAAACGCCGATTTTCATTCGTTATTTTATTTTGTTAGATTGGTTTTAATTTTCTTTTAGCAATCTTTGTTCCCAGGTTCCATATTATTGTCTCTACAATTGTGTAACAGTATGCATCTGGTGGATAGAACATGGATGTTAAAATTTGAATAAGTTAAATACACACTTTGACCTAGCTAGTGAGGGTTCAGTACAATGATACCATGGATCCCATGCACGGGAGCAATGAGCCTTGGGAGACCCTATGGAATCCAGATACCATAGAGACCGGGGATCATACTTATCCTGAGAGTTAGTGCCGTCCTTGTGTCATTTCCTCCTGGCATTGATGTAGCGGTGGGGCCATATTTAGTACCCCTCTTTATGCCATGGTATGGAAAATGAAAATCCATACGCTCATATGAGGATTTGGGGAGGTTCTTTTTACCTTCAGGAGGTATGATGGACATGGTTGCTGAGAAGCTGAGAGGCATTTCCAGTGAGCCTGAGAGACCAAGGGGCTGGAATGTGGCTCAAACTGTTTGGGCTTTACCAGACTATAAGAATTGGGGGCAGACTCAGCGGAGTTCTGAAGAAGTTTTTAGTGTCATAAGACACAATGATTTGAAAAGACAAATTTATACGCCTGCAGCTCATGAGGTGAAGAAGTTTTGATATTGGGAGGTTTATGGGAAACAGGTAATGCATGTCCCACATGGTTTTTGACACGGATGCTAGTAAACCATTTCTATGATGGGATGTCCCTGTATGAAACAACTTGAAAGCAATGTGTAGGGGGCAACTTTTCCCAATCACACCACAGCGAAGCTATAGACTTTTTGACTTATATATTTTGAAACCTCAAAGGCATGGGATGAACCTAGATCAGGGAGGATGATGAAGTGGTTTTACTCAAGTTAGGAGACCATTCATACAATTTAAAGGATTTTGATGAGAGGAAAATTAATCATTTTGTTTAGATTGGATGAGATGGAAATGAAAAATCAACAATATTTACTCATTGATGAGTTTGTCACCCATCCAACCTTAAACTCTGACCATCGGTCACATGGTCACTATGGGAAAATGCCGAGAGAATGTCTGAGTGCTGAATCAAGGTAGACAGCACAATGAATGTTCATTGTGATTCCACATATTCAAGAAATTTAGAAAACCCTCTAATCTACGGGAAAGGCAAACTATCTCTATATACCTCGATAGATCGTGTGATTTAGTCCCCACTTCCCTAGCGACAGCTTAACCCTACCCTTATCCCACAGTAGGCAGATAGTGCAGAATCTAAGTAAGATGGTAGCCTGATTGGCTGAGGAAGAACATAAAGATCTTGAATATCAAACTAATCAGAAATATTGACGATACAAGTTCATAATGTGAAACTGCTCTCCATATCACGATGTTTCAAATTATCAATCGGTACAAAGTTGAAAAAGAAAGAGGCCTTTTCAGGGGGCAATGATATCGAGAATATAGTGAAGATAGAATAGAGCACACAGTGGAGGACACCTTCTTTGGCCCAGTGAAGTAAAGCGGTTGACCTTGAGAAGTATTAGGGAGTTGAAGGCGGCGTGCCACGAGGAGCTAGTTAAATGACTCAGTGAAGTGTGAACCGCTAGAAGAAACGGTCGGTTGAGGAAGAGTCGAAGGAAGAGTGCTTAGTGAAGGCAGTTTTAGTTAAGGCAGGGCTCCAGCTACTGACCTGAAGTGAAAGTGAATGTTAAAACTGCGAAGGCTGGGATGCGATTAATTTTTGCGGACAAGCGAAGACAAAACACGCAGCGACAAGCGAGGAGGTAGTGGACGCGAAACGAGGGAAGAGCCCGAACCTATCCTTGACGATCACTGAGTTAAATCCTAGGTACCCTATAACCCATTTTGAATACCCACTTTGCCAGTAAGCTCCTCGAGATGGCCAAGTGTACATCTTGCCCCTGCAGAACAAAATCCAGCCAGTGACATGACTCCCAAAGAATTAAGTCGGCCCCACACTAAATGCCATACATGAGATTTTGAGACTAGTGGCTGCAGCCGTGCTGCTTTGCCACTACCTTCAAAAAAGATGTAAATGCCTGCCATTGGCACGATGGTTAGTTAGAAATAAAGTTAGTTTGTTTTGAGGACCTAGAGCATTTAAGTTCCCCCCCTTTTTATTTATTTTGTCTTGTTAGTTTTATATTATCTAATGAATTTATTTGAATCTTGTTAAATTTTTCTTTATAAATTTTCTTTTAATTTTAGTTAATTTGTGTTTTAGTTATTAATTTTTACTCTTACGCAGATTTTTCTTGCATTAATTTTATTAGTTTTTTTTTTTGCAAATTTTGGAAGCATGAATTGAAAATGTCAGAACATTATTTAGACATTTATGACTTTGTTGCAATCTAATTCATAATCTTACTTGAATTTATAACTAACTACATAAACGATTCTTAATCTCGACACACATTGAATCGCTAACCAACTTGCACTATGCTATTCTGAAATCCTTCTGCGAATTCGCTAACAAATTTAAGCTGGCTGCGAAATTCAACCTTATGAATCAGCTAGACCATTGCCAAATTATTAATGCGAATTATTGCTTATACTTGAATCTAGCGAAATTCATGCTTTATAGCAAAATCTAAGCGAAATTAAGCAAAATTTGTAACCAAACTACTTTATTAAGGTGCCAATTTCGCAAGTATTGCGAATTTCGCTAACAGCGAAATTTCCTTCGCTTCAACGAAATTTTTCACGCTAAGCCTTCATTTTACCTTCCGATTTTGTTTTTGTGCAACTTTTTTCGTCGAACTCCGTTTCGGCGTTCTTGTACGTTGGAAGCTTAGAGTGTAGAATCACGATATAATACGAAAGAACATTTTGAGATTATGGCATAATTTTATAAAATAAAGATCCAACTGGTCACTTTTTCTCTCTTTTCTTCTCCTAACATTTATTTGGAAGCTGACAGAATACATAAGTGTCGATGGAAAACTTCCTTGAGAGTCTCTATCCGAAATGATCACATCTTATCATGGAGTAACACTTCATATCTAATTTTCCATTCCGAACCCATTTGGACCAAAAATTATTTGGGTTGGGGGAGAGTCGTAGGAAGCTGATTTTATGTTATGTTTTTATTATTTGTGCATTGTTTTGCCTTCTTGACAGCACTTCTGGAATTCCCTTTCTATAAGGTACATTCTTCTCTTCCTGACTTGCACTCCATCTTGGACCCATTTTACTTAATCAAACTTTTGTAATTTTGCCTAACACTGTGGTTTGAAAAAGTGACTTTGTCAGATTCTATTGATGTTAGATTGGTTTAACCTTTAGTGGAATTTAATGATTAGTTGAATTCTTTTTTGATTTGACCTTTTCTTACCTTTGGCTAACCACACACAAGCACATTAGATTTCCAATGACTATAGGGTGAAAAAGCGTACTTTCCCTTGGCATAGCCTACCTAGTTTGTTGGCCTTTAATGGAGTTTAAGGGCCCCAAATAGAAAAAAAAAAAAAAAAAGAGAGAGAAAAGAAAAAGAAAAAGAAAGAAAAGAAAGAAGAATAAAAATGCCAGCAGCACATGAAACCAGGCTTGCAGTTAGAGGGGTATACCAGCAAAGCCTTTGGCTTGGTCACCACAAGCCTTCTTTGAGTTTGGGGTCGCCAGACTTTGTCGCATGGGTGGATAAGGTGGGTTGAACAGGATTGTAGGTGCTTAATTCTATAAGGAAGTCATTCGAGAAGTCGGGGGTGTTTACTAGGTTGTAATTGATTGATCCTTTTAGCTTGATGCCTAAAGCCTTAATTGATTTAGGGATCATCAGATTATGGACCCCGTTACGGACTTTGATGAAGATCTGAGTTTCAGCATTCTTCTGGCCTTAAGAATTGTGGGCTAGGAGGTGGGTCTCTGATCTGTTAGATTTGATTAGCGTGCTAGGTAAATGATAATCTCAACCGGGTTGGGGGAAGCAGTTGAATTGTGTTGGGAGGCTAATTGATAAACGCCAGATTTAGTGGAAGTTCCCGGTTTGATTCATTGAGAGGAGACTCTTTTTGATACTCAATTTTGTATGGCATTCATTCTCTCATGATAGTTATTAAACACAAACATTGATGATTCTCCATAGGGTTAGGCATTGCTTTATTCTGACCTTTTGAATCACAACCTTTTTGAAATCACCATATGTCTCATTTTTATTTTGCATTGCCAAGGATATAACGTTTTGGTTGGGGTGTGATTAGTGCTCAAAAAATTACAATGATTTTCAGACTATATTAAAATGGTTTTAGTGCTTGATCAGTGGCTCCATGTCATTTATACCGGTGAAGTGTTGAGTCATCTGTTGCCTGGCTAAGTGTTTTATTTGTTTTGTAGAGTGTTTGTACACTTTTAAAATTCAATCCCTCAATAAGGATGAATCATTGAAGTTGAATTCAAGTCTCAGCCATCCAACCAGCCCTGAATCAAATAGAAAACTTCGAGCCGTGAAGAAAATTTGATCTGATTGAAGCGGGGAAGAAAATGGAAGAAATAGTTGAAATGTTGTTGTATCATTAATTGCATGGATCTGTGTTTTGTGTTAGACGTAAAGTGCAACTCTAAATTCTGGATGCCTGTCTATACTTTGATATTAGCATAACTAAACTTGGTGGTCCATCTTCCGTCCTCATATTGATTATTGGGCTTTTGGTATTTTCATACCTTGAGCCTGCTAAAGCTTCGCCTTCTTGTTTTGTAAACCCCTAAGTAACAATTTCAAGCGCATCGAGTTTGGGGAGAATAATATTTGCAAAGTTTTTACTTTTTGTAAATAAATTGTTTTTATTTTAGTTGCTTTGCTTTTATTTTCTCTTCTCTCTCTTGCTTTTTCTCTCTTTCTTTCACTTTCCCTTTTAGCACCTGTAGTGTGATTCAAAGAGATGTTTGGCTAAGCCTCCTTCCTTTAAGAAGGAAGGAAGCTAGCTTGCAGTAGGAGTTAAGCATATTTGTCCTCATGTACTAAAAGTTTATGGGTAGTATGTTTATAGCCCCTTATCTTTTAAAACTAGTTTACTGTATAGGATCATTGTCTTGACGTCTCTCCATGCCTGCTAGGTCAGTGCTTGAACAGCGGAGAATGCGTGAAGCTATTTAGATGGTCCTTACTTACTGTGAGGTAATATTCATGTTAGGGTTCTTCAGGTAAAGGTTAAATAACATTTATTTTATTGTTTTGCTTTGATACTTTCCATGCTTTAGGTTGATGCTCAGGTAGAAGATACACTTTGTGATTCTTCTAGATGGTCTTTACTAGCCTAGAGTCAATACTCATATTTAGAGTTCGATTAACAGACGAGATGCCATGTTGATTCTTCTAAATCTTCGAGCCTCAAAAATGATAAAGAATGTTGGGTTTTAAACAAAAGATTATAACTACATCTGTGTTGGCTCATAGGAGGATAAACACGAGGACATGTGTTTGCCTAGCTTGCCAGTTAGTAACTAAATCTTCAGAAATGAAATTTCTTCATTGTTAATTTCAGGTTTAACTTCAGTTTACAATTTCCTGTTTTCAATTATTCCCTATTTTTAGATAGATTTAAAGAGTCCAATAAGCCTTACCTTCATACCCCTAATCTGGTATTTTATGAAAAGAAACCCATCCCAGTGTTAGACCACTGAACCCGCGCTATCTGCGATAACATTTCAGCGGTTAGCACGGGCTTTCTAGGTATATAAATATATTTGATTTTGGCTGACTCTTTTGTGGCACGAATCAAATGGCGCGTTCACGGGGATAATTACTTTGTTCACTAATGGTAGGATTGAAGTTATGTGATCCCATCTACAGTAGAGTGCTGCCTTTACTCTTTGCATGTCGATTCGCGGCGTGGCATTGCCCGATTTCTAGCCTTGATGCATTGTAGCGATTCGACGATTTCATTGGATCTGTTTATTTTGTTGATTAGTTTAATTTTTCTTTTAGCGCTTTCACACGTTGGTTCTAATTATTTGTCTCTACAATTTATTGCTGCTTATGCATCTGGCGATCTACGAATGACGCCAATTGGTGAATAGGATTAGTACACAACGACCTAGCTAGTAAAGGTTGGTGCTTTCTTGATACCATGGATCCATACGAGAACAACGAACCCGTAGGGAACCCCATGAATCAAATGCATATAGAACCGCGAGGGATCCATCACCCTCTAGAGTTAATTGCCCGTCTGTATCATTCCTCCTGGCGATGCTTGGTGAGGCCATATTTTAGTACCCTACTTCCCATACCATAGTATGGAAAATGAAAATCCATACACTCTTATAAAGGATTTGAGGTTTGCACTACCTTTAAGGAAGTGCAGATGGACATCGTTCTTGAAGCTTCTGTTTCCATTGACCCTCGAGACAAGGCAAGATATAGACTCAACTCATTGGGCACTGACTCACTTCAAGATAAATTTGTTTACAAGCGGGTTTCTGAAGTTTTTAGTGCGCCATGAATAAACAATTTGAAAGGAGCAAATTTATACCTTCTGACTCATAGAAGGTAAGAGAAGTTTTGCAGTGTTAGAGAGGTTTATGAAACCGATAATGCATGTCCCACACCGTGGGTTTGACACGGATGCCTAGTAAACCATTTCTATGATGGGATGTCCCCACCTATAAAAACAACATGAAACAATGTGTGGGGCAACTTTTAAGTAAACACCTGTGAGGCTATAGACTTTTGACTTATATATTTGAAACCTCAAAGGCGCCTGGGATAGACCTCGTCAAGGGAGGATGAAGTGTTTTCGAGTTACAGGGGAGACCATTCTTCAATTGAGGACACCTTGATGAAGAAAAATTAATCATTTTGGCTGGGAGATTGGATGGAATGGAAATAGAAAATCAACATAATATTTACTCGATGAAGTGAGGTTGTCACCATCTGACAACACATTCTGACCGTGTACGATCCACATAGTCCTTATGGAGCCTGAAGAATGTCCAAATTTTGAATCAAGATGACACGATGAATGTCCATTTTAAGCGATTCCTATATTCAATTTGAAAACCCACCTCTAATCTGACCAAAACTATCCTATGCCTCCGATGAATGACGATTAGTCCCACTTTTGGCGTCATGACCACACCCTTATCCTATTCGAGCAGGCAATTCTGAATCTAAGTCGATGAAGTAGCCTGATTAGGAAGAACATAGTCTTTTGAATGTCAAACTAACAATATTGAAGCCATTCAAAGTTCATAATGTGAAACTATATCCCGCTGCTCTCGAATAAATTTCATAAAGTGTCCGATCGGCATTTGCAAAGTTCAGGAAAAGGAAAAGGGCCTTTTCAGGGGACAGCCAATATGAGACATGGTGAGATAGAATAGGTACAGTGGAGGGACACTGACTACTAAACCAGTAAAGTAAAGCGATTTATGACGAGAAGTAGTAAAGAGTTGAAAACAGATACTGACTAGATTAAAAGTCGAGCTCCGGTAAATTTGTTTCCCGCCAAGAAAAACGATCGAGTTATGTGAGGAAAGAGTCAAAGAGGAAAGTGCTTGGTAAACGATTTTAGTTGGCTGACTCATTAAAGCCTCGAGGTGAAAATGGAATCATTAAAGCTCACGAGGCTGAGATTGCCCATTAATTTTACCTTAGAATAAGCTTGAAATGGCTCTTGCCCCTTATTGTGAGAAGTAGTGGACATAGCGGGGAAGAGCCCGAGAACCTATCGCTAACCGTCCCATGAAGTTAAATCCCTGAGCCTTACTTGCCCAGAGATACGAAATACCGCTGAGCTCCTAGTTGTGGTATTTACATCTTGCCCTTTGCGAAACAAATGCAAACTGACATCGGCTCCAGGTAAGTCCAGGCCCACAGCAATAGCCATGCAAGATTTTAGAAGACTAGTGGCCTCTGTGCATTACCCATACTCATCAAAGATGTGGAAATACTGCATTGCATGTAACACGATGGTTTAGTTAAAGTCATGAGTTCGGAGTTTGGGAACACGGACTAGAAACATTTAGTTCCCTTTTTGTTTATTTCTTCTTGTTTAGTTTATATTCTCGTAGTTTATTTTGATCTTATTTAAATTTTTCTTTATAAATTTTCTTTAATTTTTTGGATGGTTGTGTTTTTAGATTAATTTTTACTGTTATAATTTTCTTGCGGCTAATTTTATTAGTTTTTTTGTGAATTTTGGGCATGGTTGAATGGGGAGGAGCGGCCAAAAACGGGCATTTTAAACTTTGTTATGATCAATTATGATCTTGCGGAATTTAACATCTTCATAAACAGGTTAAATCTCGACATTACGAGTCGCCTTGACTTACTATATGCATTTCTGCGTTACCTATTTGAGATTTAGCCTATTGTAGGGAATTAGCTATGCTTCAATTAACCTTGGTCGCTAGACCATTGCCAGATTCGCTAGACCATTGCCAAGTCTTAATTATACTTGAAATTCATGCACATGCGAAAATCTAACCCGAAGTCTTCTTTGTAAAAATCTAGCGAAATTAAGAGTTGCAACCATTTCATAATGTTATTAATTCCCTTAATGTATTGCGAATTTCGCTGCAAATTTAACTAAGCCAAGTACCATCTTATGGCACATACGCCAGTTTTGTTTCTTGCATACTTTTTCCGTGAACTCCGTTTTAGAAGTTCTTTGTACCGTTAAACTTAGAGTGTGAGATAAATATGGCCAGAAGAATTGTTTTGAGATTATTGTGAGTGTAATTTTAAAATGGTCAACTGGTCACTTTTTTCTCTACTGCTATTTCTAAGCATTTATTTAGGCGAGCAGTGCATAAGGTGTCGATGGAAGCTTGTGAGTCACCTATCCATGATCATCTTATCATGAGTAACGCTTTGTGCTCAGGCACCATTCGAACCCCATTTGGACAGAGATCTTGGGTTGGGGGGAGAGTGAAGTAAAGGAAGTGGATTCTGTTATGTTTTTATTATTGTGACCCATTTTGTTATGTTTAGTGACGCTAGGTCTACTTCTATAATTTGTTATCTTTCTGACTTACTTTCAAATCTGGATTTGTAATCAAACTTTTTTGTAGTTTTGCCTAACACAATAGTTTGAAAAGTGAAGCTTGTCAATTCTATTGATGTTAGATTGGTTCCATGCTTAGTTGAGTTAACGATTGGATTAGATTCTTTTTGATTTCGGCCTTTTTCTTCCACCTTTAATAATAACCACAAAGCACAAATGATTTCAATATGTTTGAAAAAAGCATGCACCTCATATTTGCATAACCTACCCTAGTTTATTTGGCCTTTAATGGGTTGGGGGCCCGAATGAAAAAAAAAAAAAAAAAAAAGAGAAAAGAAAAGAAAAGGAAAAAAAAAAAGAAAGAAAAGAATAAAATGCAGCGCTTTGTGAACAGAGCCACAGGTCTCAGAGAGTGTGACACTAAACAGGTGCCACTAAACCTTCTTGGTTGGAGTGTGGAGCTTTGTGTTAGCTACCATGGGTGAGATCAGGTGGAGTTGGAGCAAGTTGTAGGTGTAATTCTGAATCATTGATCAAGGAATTGAAACTGTAGAGTTTGTGGTGATGGATTGATCTTTTTTGGCGTTACCTGACCTTAGTATTGATTTAGAAGTCGATCTTGGTGGACCAGATTACGGACTTGTGAAAGTCGAGTTTTAGCATTTACCCTAGTATAAAAGGATTGTGAATCAGGGTGGTCGATCTGTTATGATTGATTTACAGCGTTCTAGGTGGTGGTAATAACGAGTTGGGGGGCGGTTGTGAGTTTATTGTTTAAAGGCTAATCAAATAAACATAGATTTTGGTGGATTCACAGTTTAGTTCATTGAGAGGAGACTCTTTTGATCTCCAATTTTGTATGGCATTCATTCTCATGATGGCAGTTATTGAGCCTGGTGACAGTTTCTTGCCAGTTTGAGGCATTGCTTTAGCCAACTTCTTTGAATCTGACCTTTTTGAAAATCACATGCATCTGTTTTTATTTTGCATTGCTAAAGGGACTAACCGCATTTTGGTTGAAGTGTGATTAGTGCTCAAAAAGTGCAATTTTGAACCCCCCTACTATTAGATAGGTTTGAGTGCTTTTGATCATTAATCATACCATGCATTTATACCAATTGAAGTGTTAAGTCATCTTATGCCTTACCATTTAGAGGTGTTTTTGGTTGTTTATAGGTGTTTCATTGCACTTTTTAGATTCAATCTCAATGAGATGAATGTGAAGTTTAAGATTAGTCTGTTAAATCAACCGACTAGAATCAATAGAAAATAAGGCAAAAGTGAAGAAAAATTTGAAATCTGATTAAGCGAGGAAACCGAAGAAAGCGCGAAACGATGGCGATGACGATGCGCGGGGATCTATGCATTTAATAGTTAAATGAGTGGCAACTCCATGAAAGTGGATGCACCTGGAAGTCATGCTTTGTAATTAATACAACATAACTAACGGTGATTATCCCTTGTCTCTATATTATTGATTCTTTTGGCTTTTGGTATTTTCATACCTTTGAGGGCTTTATATAAGCCCCTCTTGTTTGTAAACCTAATATATATTTTCAAGCATCGGTTACAGGAGAATAATATTTATAAGTTTTACTTTATGACAAATTGTTTATTTAGTTTTGCTTTATTTTCTCTCTTCTCTCTGCTTTCTCTCTTCTTTCTTTCACTTTCCATTTCTTGACACCTCTTAGAATGTGTTCGGAGATGTTTGGCTAAGCCTCCTTCCTTTGAAGAGGAAGGAAGCTAAAGCTTTTGTGATGGAGTTCATATATTTAATACTCATGTACTAAAGTTATGGGTAGTGTGTTTATAGCCCTTATCTCTTTGAAAACTAGGTTTATAACATAGAGGATATTATTGTTTTGTGTCTCTCCATACTTTTAGGTCGGTCTTAATAATGAGTCTTGTGGCTCTTTGATGGTCCTTACTTGCCTGTGATACAATATTCACATGTTAGGGTTCTTCAAATTAGGGTTAAATAACATTTATGGCTTTTATTGTTTTGCTTTAGTGACATTCCATGCTTTAGGGTTCGATTATAGGGTGAGAATGCTTGTGATTGCTTACCTAGATGGTCTTTTACTAGCCTGAGTCAATGCTCTCCATGCTTCAGGGTTAAGGTGCTCAGGTGGAGACCTGATTCTTTAGATCTTTCACGAGGCCTCGAAAATGAGCAAAAAAGAATGTGGTTTTAAAAATGAAAGGGAAAACAACTTCCATCTGTGTTCATTCACATGGGAGGATAAAACACAGGGACATGTGTTTTACTTTTCTAACACAAGTTAGTAACCTAAATCTTTAAATGCAGGCTTTCTTTAATTATTCAAGCTTTCAGTTTTTAACATAGTTTTTACAATTTCCTGTTTTTCAAACCATTCCCTGTTTTGAATGAATTCAAAGAATCTTGATGAAGCCTTATATTCTGCTGCCCTAATGCAAACCATTTTATGAAGAAAACCCCATCCGTGTTGAGCCCTAGAACCACTATATTTCTGATAAGCAGCTAATAGTTGTAGGAAACGGTATAAATACCAGTGATTTAGCTCGACTCTTTGTAGCACGAATCAAAGAAGCGTTCGCGAGACCTTCCTCAGATCGTTACTCCTTGCAGAGGTAGGGTTTTCTCTCTCCTGAATTATTTCATGCTTAAGGGTCATTCAATAACAATGGGTTTAGCCCTAGCAGTAGGAGCTGGCTGAGAAGCGATTTAGGAGTAATGTTATTAACATTGAAAAACTATTTTCTTGAGTACATTTTGGTTCCAGGGATTGTCATTTTAAGTTGGATTTAAGGGGTCCAGTGTTTGAGGCTTTACAACTTGAAACGAGAATTTGTATAATTTAGTTGGGCTGAGTTGGTTCATATGATTAGGGACGAAGGCGCCTTGCAAAGCCGGCGAGGTGTGAGATCGATTTTGGGACCTACGAAATTCGGGATGGTGTACCCAAAATTTACCATGGATTGAGAAATTTTCGCAACACTCATCACAGCTTAATGAGGTTCAACTTCAGAAACTACCATAACTTTCTCGTTCGAACTTAGACTTTGTATTCTTGGATTCACAGAGAAGCTCTTTGGGTCTAGAATCTAACCATATACTGTGAATGGCATTTAGTTTCCTCACAGATTTGAGTTTTTATGCTCTTTTCAAAATATATTAGAGCAAATCTTTGAGTTAGTTTATGCATTTATTTTGTAGCTAGTTCATGGCCCCTCTATATAGCTAGGCATCTCTATACTAAAAATTAGTATATGATTGCTTACAGTATATCATTATAAAATTAATTGATGCTACTTACGGTGATGTGTAGATTAAATTGTGTTTTCCCAATGGTTTTGACTTGCTTGATTTGTTGTGTATGAACTACAAGGCCATTGCATGGCTTGGTTGTAAACTATTTGTGGACATGATGTCACAATTAGAAAACTAGATTATAATATAAATTAATTGATTGATTGGTGATGACTTATGAATCTTCAACCATCATGTGTGTATAATATATATTGAAGCATCATTATAGCATGATTATTTGGAAATTATATGTTGAACATTATGATTATTTACAAATGATTATGATTATACATGTGGTTTAAGTATCCGCTAACAGGACTCATCATTTATATGGCATGGTATAGGCGCTGGATTGACATAATTGCATTTCATGTACCGCAAGGGACATCGCATTAAATGAGTTATTATTATTTTGTAGTCTTAACATTCTTCCATCATTCTTGGTAAGTGGGTAGTGAGCTCGATCACTTTGGACTAAGTCGACAGTCTCAAGGTGCATTTCATATGAAAAATTTGAATAAAGGCTGTTTATCGTTGTCAATACTTTTGATTAAATGGTTAGAATGCATCCCGATGCTTTTGAATGAAGGTACATTTATGCCGGAATATCGATACTTTTGAATAAAGCATTTATCGGAGATTGTCAATAGCTTTGAGATAAGCGGTTTATCGAAGGATGCCAAATAGGTTTTAAAAAACAAAAGGCTTTGTTTTGGATAAGAAAGGTCAGTCGTTAGAAACACAAACTATTCAGTTTTAACTAGCATAAACATGTGTGTAAGTGAGGTGAGGATTTCGTGTTAAGGCATGGTGAGTGACATGATTGCACTTCTGTGACTTGGGTGGGAGCTTTGACACTTAGTAGGAGTTTGCCTTGGTATGGGCATTGTTTCACCCCATCGTGGACCCCCTTTCGAATTACAAGGAATATGCAAGTGAATGACCTTCAACAAAGGAGCCTAATTATGAAAGAAAGCCGTGTTGTAGCTTGTAATTCATTTTTGTAAAGAAACTTGGAACAGAAGCTAGTTCAGCTTTGTATTTTGTGTAAAGATTATAAAAATACTTTGGAACAACCCCTTGTTCCTAATTTGTAATACTGTAAAAGTGACATTTATAATTAAACTCTTATGAGAACTATAAGTAATTAGTCATGTATAATACATGGCATATTTGGCATGGATGGAGTACCAGATTCTCTTTTAAGCCACTTTCACTGGTGAGAACATTGATGGAATTTGTATTATATTGGGCCATGTTGCCGGAGTTTTTGTATAGGTCTATAAAATTGATTTAAAAAAAGTCATCCATTGATAATTATCAAAATTTGTATCAACAATACTTTAAAATATAATAGATGCTAAATAAAATACTAAATATTAAAACTACATCCATTTAAAATAGAATAAGTTTAATTAAATATTAAATATATAATATAATCTTAAACCAACCATTTGAAATAATGGCCAATATTAAAATATTCTTTCAAATTCATCAATTTGATCTTTCATTTAGTAGATTTAAAAATTTAAATAAAAATATTAAAATAATTTATTTACTATTAGATAATGATAATTTATTTATATTTTAAAAATAATATATTATTTATATTTTATTAATTTTAGAAATTAAAAATAAAATTTATTTTATATTATATTTAAAACTAACAAATAATTTATTTATATTTTTAAAAACTAAAATTCAAAATTTTTATTTAGTAGATTTAAAAAATAAAAAATAAGAATTAAAATAAAAATAAAAATAAATAAAAGAAAAAAAAAAGAAATATTTAAAATGAATTACATGTTTTAAGTTGTGGACCAGTTGATGGGCGGAGTACAGAGGGGTTTGACGGAGAAGCAGGAGAGGAGGAAAAAGATAGGGAGAGAGGATAGTAGGTTTTAGCGTTACCATATGGGCTGCTCCACATCAACTGAGTCAATTTAACAGTTTGACCTTTGAGTTAACAACTTGAGCTGATTTGGGTTACAAAAAGTATTGCAGAATCTTTTAATTTGAAAAAGTTATGAATCTTAAAATTAGATTATCGGATACAACACTAGAGGACTTTTTATATCCCTATTTTATTTAATTGTATTAAAACCAAAAATACAAGCATAAATATCTCAAAAATTAAACCAAATATCTTTTAATTTAATCTTCAATCATAAAATTTCTATTAATTACACAATTTTTACATCTATTAACATACTTATATCTGCAATAAATAGCCCCAATAAAGTCCATATATGAAAGAAGCGTATACATGTATGAACTTTATGTCAATTAAGATGACTATAGATTTTAAAGGAGACTAAATAGAAAGAAGCAAATGGATATTTAGTGAAAGAAAAAAGACAAAATAAGTGTTTGGATTATTTAGAAAAAAGGAAAACGAAAAATAGGGAACATGAAGATGGGTGAAATGGAGAATGGGAGGAGGGGAGGAATTAATGTGGTCATGGTTTAGTGACAATCGTTTAGATGGTGAAGTGAAAATGAAATGTAAGAAAATAAGAGATGAAAAGAAAATGACCTTTGAAACATGGATCTTTTCCTTTGTGGTATTTTGTTTTCATTTCACCAGGAGGCAGGAGGGGAGCGAAAAGGAAGAAGAAGAGAAAAGTTAGAAGAGAAGAGCGAGGGATAGTGGGGAGGACCAATGGGTCCTCCAGAAGAGAGGGGTTAGTTAGTAGGAGTGAGTATTGACTAGGTATGGGTTTAAAAGAGCCTCTATAGGGATATAGAGGAATGAGGATTAAAATAATAATAAAACACATAATGTGAAAACAATCATCATGAGCTCCTCTCTCTCTCTCTCTCCTCTCTCTCTCTCTCTCTCTCTCTCTCTCTCTACATATATATATATATATATATATATATATATATATATACTTATATGTTCATGTTTTGATTGTTAAATAACAATCTAATCTACTAAGAAAAGAAGTTATATCATTTGTTGTTGAAATTGCCTCTCATGAATGAGGTTTATAATATAATATTCCTTTTTCACATTCGTAATGTAACACTTTGGCTTGCAAGATGTAATTGCAATAAGCGATCGTGGTATTAGAGGATTATAAGGAAGGGCGATCTTCGACGATGAGGAGCAGAGGATAGTCACAGCCACGGATAGGAAGAGAGTGTCTCACAATACTCCCAGTATTAGGAAGGTTAAAAAGTGCCCACTATGACTCACTTTCCTCAGCGAGTCAAGTGAGGGACATCTTACAGAGACAAAACTTCTGTGATTTTACGATATTGAGTGGGCTCATTCAATTATAAATTCATAACTGACATAAAACTTGTAGAAACTACCACCGTGTGGTATTTAAAAGTTCTTGTATAAATTTTGATCTCATTTACTTGTGCATACAAATTTCACTATTAAAAATTTTTACATTTCATTTCAAAAAACAAGATCAAAAAACCTATATACTATATGGTGAACTCTAATGTTGTCTTTGGCCACAGCCCAGATGTAGGACCTCTGAACTCTTCGGTACTTATGGATAGGCTCACTCATGCTAAGCTGCCATTTTAGTGAATAGCTTGGATATATATGACCACATCTGATTGATCATAACACAATATACATATAAAATAGTTCGCATGTCGGAGATATTCATATCCTAAAGTAGGAGTACATAACGAGAATGTATAACATAAGGCACATGTTCCTTTCATGTTCTTGTTGTTCATTACTCTCATCACACACACACACCTGCATGGACTCTTTATATCAGCCTATTCTTGTGACACCGATGGAAATGAATAATGAGCATAACAAGCAAGTACGTAGGTACATCACTACTCTGCAGCCAGTGATAACATGATGTGACCCCAGCGGGGCTAAGTAATGACAAGCGAAGGCCTACAGATGCTAATTGCGACATCGAAGGAGGGTCACTATAGGCATGCTTATCATCCGCTGCCGAACATAAGCAGGACATTTGATTATTATGTGTTTTTAGATTAGTCATATTAGTATCATAACGTAAGTTCTTTCACATATTTATCATATGTTTTAATGGTTTCACTAATTCATGTAACATTAATGCCTTAATTCATCTGGAGCATCATCTAAATCTTAGGCAAATGCATTATAAACAATTATGCTTGAATAGTACAGAAAACAAATCTCAAGTCTATTTTCAACTTCTAATTTTATTTGAAATGAGTTTTAGACAAAGTGATCTTCATACAAAATGTTCACCCTATGTCTTAAGATTTCCAAAAACATGAATCAGGTCATTTGAATCTTCAGAATTGGAGGTATATTTTAGAAATTTAACTATCTGAATCATTTCAAGAAGCAGATCTAAATTTGTGCTCCCTACATTTAGAAAATTTTATATAGACGATAAGGACATAGATGACCATACTTTCTTCATAAAAGTTGTTCCAGTGTTTAGTTTGTATAGAAATTTGAATCACCTCATTTGGAACAGTATAACTCAAGTTATGATTTAAACAACTAGAGAATTACTCCAAGTTAGTTGTTAAGACGGGTTTCAGAACGATTATTCCCTGTATTTAATTTGAAACAATGAAAGGGGACTAAATTTTATAATTACACTCATAAAATTTTTTCTTCCAGATGTCTGGTTGTACACAAAATTTGAATCACCTCATTGGATAGTTATAACTCAAGATATAGATGCAGACAATAGGAACTACTCCCGTTGAGGACCCATAGTATATTTTACTTGTAAAAACTCTTTTAGGTTCTTTAGATCAGGATTTACATCTTGGTATCTTATAAATTTTTAGTTTTGGTTCTTGGGACTCATATCAGCTAGAGTCATCCAAGATTGGAAGTCAGTAAGTTAAGGCAAACACAAACATAGGTTTGGAGAAAATTTGGATAACATTTCCCCTAAATACCTATATACTTTACACAATTTTGGTCCTTATCAAAGGACAATTCAATAAACTAAGGCAAGATCAAACCAAACTTTAAAACTTAACTCAAACTAACAAAACAAAAATAAAGATGGAAAATTAGGATAATTTCTTATATGATTTTCTTGAGACTTCAACCAAGCTTTCTTTTCTCTTTCTTTACCATAGACAATTAGAACACCAAGAGATGAGAGAAGAAGAAACAAGCCAAGAATTGGCTCTTCTTGTCTTCCTCAAACCATATGCCCTAATACTCTAAATGTGAATAGAAATCCCCATGATTCAAACCAGGTTGTTGTCTTAGAGATTTTGGTTCAATTTTCCTTTTTGCGTATTTTAGTCCTCCTTAATTTATTTCATTTGTTAAATCACTTATCATTGTTCCACCATAACGATCTTCTATCTTAATGTCGCTGGTCATAATTTTACAATTTACAATTATCTTTTAGACTTTTCTTTAAAAATCTCGGTTATGTCATTTCACATTTAGCCTTAAATTTCTGAAAAATCTGAATTGCTTTCATTCTATCCTAAACATATCCCATAAAACTACAGAATTTTCATGTGTTGGGGTGTTGTCTTTCTATATTAGGAATGAGGAGTAGGGCACGGTGGGAAGTCTCACGCCAAGTTGAAGTGCTTCATATGCGATAAGCAAGTGCATTGTAGGAATGCTCTGGGGGAAGCACTTTCAGTGCCCCGAATAAAGAAACTGTGAAGAGGAGGATGAGGATGCACGCTTTAGGATTTAAATCTGAATGTAGGCACCTCAAGTCATATCCCGAGCTGGCTCATAGGAGGCGAGGGGCGAAGTGGTGGGAGTGTGACTCATGGGGACAAAATCCCTACAGGGATGGAAGTGGGTGGGCAAGAAGAGGACCAAACTCTCCCGACCTCGAAAGATGGTTACTAGCGTAGGATGGAGGCTGGGTGGGAGGAAGGGGTGGGAGACTATCCTGGCTTAGTGGGTCCTTTAGGAGGCATGGGGTCCCTCGTATGTGGGCACCTTCCCAGTTTTGAGCTGGAGGGTCTAGGATGAGTCAATTGGGCATGGGATCTGCTAGGCAGGGTCGTGGGATTGGAACCTTGAAGAGTTTAAAGGGCAAAGTATCAACAAAGGTTTGTGGATGGCATGAATGAGGAGGTATCACTGGGCTCGTTCTCTAGGTCCAGCCATCCTTAGAGGAGGATCACTATGGGCACAAATTAACAGGCCTTAAAGATACTGCTAGATGAGGGACGTTCTGGGAGTCTTCTTTGACTATAGTGAAGGTTCACGGATGTTGGAGTCATGCATCATGAAGATCATGGGAGAATGTCACACATGTGTGGAGGGATGTGGAAGACTATGATTTAGGAGAGAATGATCTAGAAGTCTTCATGTAGTAATCTTGTAAATACTTGTACATAATAGGATGTTTTAGAATATTCTTGAAGTATATGGACTCCATCCCTAGGTCTACGAATTCCTAAGGTGCCTATAAATGAGAGACCCTCCTTTGTGACACCACCCAACCAACTAACTAAATAGCTTCCAAGTGAGTTGTATACCTTCTTTCATCAATAAAGCTTTCTTCTATTATTCCTAAGAGTCTCTTATGAGTTATCTTATGTCCTAAGCATCCAAGTCATGGGTGACGCTTAGCATAATATTCATAAATGATGGGAAGACTAACTTGCAACCGCCTAAGCGTGAGTTGTCTAAGTCTTTGAGGAACTTAGTGGAAAGACTAAGTAGTGACATTTAAGCTTTAGATCTTCACTTAGAGTTAGCAAAAGCAAAAAGACTTCCTAGTTTTTGAAAATCTGGAAAAATTTTCTTTGATTATGGGATTAGAGATCATATGGAATATTCATGAAATCATTATTTAACAAAAGGAACATATCTACTTACCTGTATCTGAGGAAGTGGTTGGGAGCATGGAAGATGGTAGAAAAAAATCATAACTTGCAACAAAATGAGGATCGGTGGAGGTCATAACGTCGTCTACAACGTTGAACCAAACATCGTCGTCATGGCATCACTTTGAGGAGCAGCGATGTCATTTCAGGCTATAGTGGCGGGGTGAGTTAAATGTTTCTGGCGTCTTCACCCGATTCTGAGAATTTTTAGATGTAGTGGGTTTGAGGAAGAAGATAAGAAGAAAAGTGGAGAGGAGAAAATGGAAGGACTTTTTACATATTTAATGAAAGGGATTATTCATGAACTTGCAAATCCAAGGGAAGTTTGCACTCCGAAAGATGAAGGGAGGAAGATCAAAGTAAGCATGACTTTACAGAAAGAAAAAAATTTGGGAAGTTTTTCTCGGGGTGTTACTGTGCTTTCAGCTCATCTTGGACTTAGGTTTGGGCTGTTTTCTAGCTGTGATCCATGAAGAGGGTGGTGCCTTGGGCTTCATGTGTGAGCGTTTTACATTTGAATGGTGCAGAAAGAGG
This sequence comes from Tetrastigma voinierianum, assembly GCA_016808115.1. Taxonomy (NCBI): domain Eukaryota; kingdom Viridiplantae; phylum Streptophyta; class Magnoliopsida; order Vitales; family Vitaceae; genus Tetrastigma; species Tetrastigma voinierianum. Next base: position 139,630 of record JAEQBH010005962.1, read on the forward strand.
AGAGAAAGTCTTTGACATATAAGTTCATCTGAACATGACCCTGCATGGGTTATGTTAACATCAGGGTAAGTGTTTGTCTTTGAATGGATCATTTTGGGCTGGGATGGTTTGATTGATTGTGACTGAGAGATGATGGATGAGCTTTGAGATGGATGTAACGAAGCTGAAGCGATTGACCGATAGGAAAGCCGGATCAGCGAAACAGCGGAATCATGGCGAAGATCAACGGTGTTTGTTTTCAGTTAAGTGACTGACCGGTGATGGGACGCGTCTGGAAACAAGGTGGAATGGACTTTTTGCCCATTCGCGTGCGGAACATGACGGTGTGTTGAAATTGGATAAATGCGGCTGAGAACGGGAGTTGTTAGTGGATAAATGACTTGGAGATCAAGATTGTATTCGGTACATGATCAGTTATTAGAGAAGGTGGGGTGGAACAGTTATTTAGAATGTCTATAAAAGGAAGACTTAACTTGAGCGAGACGGTCAAATCAATTATGAACCAATACTGATAGACATTTCAACATTTCTCTTAGTTTCTAAGGATAACGACTATTTCCAAGGCCTGGCTGTGCTATTTCAGTATTTGATTTCAAAGCTTTATACTTTGAATTCCATTTCGATCCGATTCTACAATGAATTTACTACTTACCTGACTTGTTCATGGGTTTTCCTCTTAGCTTTCCTCCATTTCTAATTTTCGGCATTTTCCATAAACTCTAGGGTTGTTAAAGACTGGGTAATCAATTTTCCTTAAGCGGGATTGGATTACTGGGCATCGTTTGATTTCGAAAAATACTATAATTTTCTAGTAATGCTAGAGCATTTAACTCTGTGAGTTCTGGTGTTTGTATGTTTCTGAACCAAGATCGATGACACTGATCATTTAATTTCCAAGTGTTGTGTTCAAACTTTCGTGCTTGGCAATTCCACTTCCGGTCCGATTCTGACTAAATTTACTACTTTTTGACATTTCTTATAGTTTTTCTCTTAGCTTTCTTATTATATTTTCCAAAACTTGTTTTCCGCTAGACTACAGAGAACTCTTAGAGAACTAGAGATCTTTGACTTGAGCAAGTTAGATTAGTGTCGTTTGGACTAAAAAATACTATAATTTTACGGTATGCCCGGCGTTCACCCGATTCTCATATTTTGTATGTTCTTGGCCCACGAAATCAGGTGCGAACAAGATATTTGGGAATAATTGCTCCTGATACTTGTAAAGTGCCCACAGTGGCGCGGATATAACGCCAAGAAACATACTGTGTGCTGTCGGTCGAATGACAAAGTTATCCCATATATTAGATTTCTTTGATGTTGTAAGGGGACCTTATGTCCAACTTCACTTTGATCTCATATAGGATCTCCAAGCAATATAGTTATTCAGATGTGACTAGCTTAAGAATTCCCGAGGACAATGGGTCCCACGTTCTTCAACATAAAGTGGGGGTTCAAAATATATGTGAAAACCATCACTGATAGAGTATTTCTTATTGGATAATAAAATCAAAATCGGTTAAAGGCGTGCTGAATCACAACAAAATATTGAAATATTTGAATGCGATGCGAAACTTTATGATCTTCGGTCCCAGATAAGTGCGAGGTACGTATGATCTTCGGATCTAAATCTGAATGTAGGCGCTTATGATCTTCCGGATCTGCACTGGATTTTCTATCTAGTATTTCTCTCAGGCAATGAGGTCGAAAGAAAGAAAAACCTTATGTGATCTGGGGACCATGACCCCTATTTACCTTGATTGTGCGTATGAGCGAGTCGTGATTGTTAAGCAATTATATTTTATTATCATAAAAAACAAATTAAACATCTACATTAGTCTTACACTTTATAATATGATAATTAAGGCCTCAAAACTTAAAATTAAATCACTTTAATTAGCTACTATTTATTTATTGTTATAGATTCACATTTATTTAATATATCATTGATATGATTTTTTACTCAAGCAATCTCCCTTGGGATATATATGTAACTTTATGGCATTAGTTACTGCTTTTATGAAACTCATGGGTTTGCTATCTGAAAAAATTTATATACATTAACAATCTTAATCCATTAACCACCAATATAGAACCAAAGCGTCAGTCGTTACATGTTCCCGCTTACTTGAACCCGTGATGATCCACGCTATATCAATGTAACTAGCGAAACTAAGATCTCAAATGTGGATGTGTAGCATGGAAATTTGCTTTGTGCGTCTTACCTGTTTAGCGTCATATCATGGCGGCATGTGTTCGGATCCGACAGCTGATCAAAGTGGATGGCGAGATACTTCTTTATGATAAACTATGCAAATCACCGCATTATCCCGCGGTATCACAAAAGCATATCTAAATACAAACTCCCACTGAAAGCGACCACATCACGAAGAAACCACACCCATATGGCGTTATTGCTCATGAAGATATAGGTGGCAAATCATGGTGATGGATCGCACAATCAACTGGAGTTTGTCACAGTATTTCTATAGATACAAGTCGCTGAATATTCTTTGACAACTAGAGATTTATTATCTATAAATTTTGACCTTACATTAAGAAACTCACGTTGTTATTGGAATATGAAATACTTCTTGGATTTATTGTGCAAAAATAACTTAGTGGTCTTTCAATGCCATCCATAATCGCGATACTGTAATGAGAATTTCATGACCATATTCCATGATTGGATCACCTCATATAAGCTACAAACTCGACTTCCATGGTGGAAGAAGCTGATAAGGCTTCTTTAACTCTTTGAATATAATTACCTCCAAATAAGATGGCTTGATTATAGCTGAAGTAGATTTCATGCTATAAACACAAATAAAATCGATTGATATCCAGTGATCTCTATTGATCTAACTTTCAGATGATGACATGTAGTCTTTGTTCTGTAAGTACATATGTATGCGGCAAATTCTTTATCCGATGATCCGCACTGGGTTAGCCAAATGTCTTTTGACATACCAACAAATGTGCATAATATCGGAATGCCGTATGAGCTATACAGTGAACTCCTATTGTTGTGTGCCCATAAAGATATTCAATCCACGAATCTCAAAATTATTATTGGGGCATTGATGGGACTCATTTTATGCCTCCGCTATGCAGGGGTGTCACGGGTTTCTGTCATGCGTACCAAACCTTTTAAATTACCTCGTACTAGCTCTTGTGATAAATGATATTCCCCAGATGATCGGGTGCCATATGCCTAACACGAAGAAACGGCACCGAATCTTTGTCTCAGTTTCTTTGATCTGATCTTGGTTTCAGCTACCCAGCATGCCTATATCGTTGGTGGCAAGCAATATGTCATCAACATATATAAAATAACGATCGTGCCTCCATGTGACTTTGGTATATCACGGGTCATCGGCCGTATTCATCTGAAACCGAGGCCGAATGATAACTTGATGGAAACATGGCTTCTCGTGTGAGAAGCTTGCTTAAGCCCATAGATGGATTTCTTTAACTTACAAACCATCCTCTTTGTATCTCGGGCACTGAATTTTACAGTTTGTTTTTCTATACAGGTTGTTCATCAATGTCTGCATTGAGGAAATGCAGTCTTAACATCCATCCGAGTGAAACTCGAGGTCAAGTCGCCACAAGTGCCATTGTTAATACGATTGGTGCCAGAGTATTGGCTTTGGTATGACGAGATAGGTTTTGGGTACTTTTGCGCATAATCATATCGATAAGCTTTGGTGGTGTTCAGGTCCCTGTTCTCCCTTATGCCATTGCGAGGTTATTTTTTGATTGTTTTGCGGTTTGCGCCACCTTCAGCCACTAAGTTGATTCGATATCGAGATATGTCTTCGAACCATGAAGATTGAAACTATTTTCAACCATCCAAAATATCAAGATTGATTGTAGATTGAAGGCAATGTGTTGAAGAAAAGTGCGATGGAGGATCACGATGGCAAGCGGTGAAGCGGAACGAACTCAAAAATTTATTGATTGCGAAAATTTAAACTTTGGATTGCGAAATTTGTAACCATACTTTATTCGCGTCGCGGTAAAATTTATCAATCCTAGCAGTGGAAAATTTATTTGTTTAGAAGTCAGCATTTGCGTGGAAGTCGCGTACTGGCGAGGTAACGATTTCATTTATCTCACATAATTTCGCTAGGTATAAACCTACATTAGCTAAGCCAAGTGTGATGATATGAAATTTACCAATTTAGCTGTCTGCATGTATTTAAGCTAGGCTATGAAATTAGCTAGGCTAGCCCGAAATTTTTAAGCTATCTAATGAAATTCTCATAACATAAGAAATTCTGCCTTGTGATTTTGTATATTGATCTTAACTAACTTTTAATCTTTGATCTGGCTGAGCTTGCATTTTAAGTTCTCTCTTCTCTCTCCTCTTTCTCTCCCTTTCTTGGTTGAGCACCCCTCTAGGATGAAAACAACTTGGAGGATGGCGACTAAAACCACTCCTTCTTGAGTAAAGAAATTCTTGGGGTGAGATCTTAAAATTTCTTGGTGGTTCCCTGTTTTCACATGATGGGTTTGTCATTTGGTTCCCCAGAGCTTTCAAACTCTAGGTTTAAATCTTTTTGATGTACTTTCTTTTTATTCAATGTAGCAGGATTTTGGGGTTTAAGTGTGATTCTTGGCTTTAGATACCCTTTAATATCCATTAATTTGTTACTGGAGAGCTTATGAGTCAGTTAAGGGGTTGGTTTTCCTTTGTAAAGTGCATCACTTTGATCAATGCTTGAAGTAAATCTTTTGAAAGATTTGATGGATTCTTATCTTTAGATTCATTGAAGACTTATTCAGTTTACCACACAGATCATTTGTGGATGATTAGTGTTTGCTTGTAGAACCATAATGTTAAATAAATGCTTTCTATCAAAGGAAAATTATTAGGGTTTAGGTTTAATGCCAAATGAAGATAGGTTAGGAGATGACCTGTCTATCTCCTAGCGCCGAAAGAAATTAACCGGGGACCTCTCAGGTTAGCCTAGGATCTTACCAGCTACGTTATTGATGCTTGAGATTTATATTTTATTTATTTTATTTATTTTTCAAGTTTGCAAACCACATCTTATTTTAAACTGTAAAAATAATTTAAATTCACAATTTTTCTCTTCTCTTGCATAAGTGTTTGTGCAGAAACTCATCCACTGTGTTCGGCCACTAGATCAACACTATTGCGGTAAACGACTCTAGTGGTGGGAACTTAGGAATCTGAGGCTTTACATTGATTAATTATCTATCACCCTCTGTGTGAGATCAAATAAGATAGATTCTTAGGGATGGTGCCTAAGTGCGTTGGTGTGGAACATATGATCTTCATCCACAGTTAAGTGAGATTTTCCTTTATTTTTCACCAACATATAGTTTGTTTTTTCTTTTTAATACATTCCATATATATATATATATATATATATACTATATATATATATATATATATCATGATCTTTGCCAAAGGGATTGTGTTAATCTTGCCACTGTTCTTCTTTGCGGGAGTGCATTTATTGGCTGTCTGAATGGAATACTTAGAGGGAGAAGCGATTATAGTCAATACACTATGGAAGAAACCTACAAACATACATGATGAAGGATATAGGAACCTTTCTGCAGTGACAGTAGCTTTATAGAGAAAAATCCCAGCCATACTTGGGTTCATGAGGGACTATAGAGACAGTGGATGAGTGCACCCAGTAGTGTCACTGTGAACACTCTCTGTTCTCACATGTCTACCTCGGCTCCTCGCTGACCTCAGTAGCTTTAGCCCAATCCTCCCAGTTAAATGACAATTGGATAACACCAAACTAGTGGTGATCTTGTGAGTAGAACAAAGAATCATTCTGGTGAGCAAAAAAATCCACTCTGTAAGAGACGTGGACCAAAGATTAAATGGAGTTTAAAGTGATGGAAAAAGAAATTGTCATCACCAAAACTCTATTTAAGAGTTCCACCCATTCAGCATGGCTGTGAGGAGACTTCAGAAGTGGTGAGCCGGCTGGCAGGGTGAGCGAGGAACGATGGGGCTCCTGAGGCTGGGAGCGGGAGGCGGAGGGAAGGAAGAGGAGGGAACCCTGACAGCAGCCTTCACCTGAAGCCAGCATTTGAACCGCGATGCCGGGACCACTACGAAGCACGCCACCTTGTCATCCCTGCCCATGGATTACGCGTTACTTTCTGCCTTCACACACTTTCCCGACAATCACAAAACACCCCGAAAATCAAACTATCTATTGCCCATGCTGAAAAACTTAAGGAAGTTAGTAATGTTGCCTGAGGCTTGCTGCCACTACATGAAACAATGGCGATTTACTCACGTCGCATGTACTGATGTTAGTTGGTCTGATTCGGTTGGAGCACTTGACCTGGCATTCTAGGCTCCAACAATTTGATGAAGCCTCCTTAGATGTGTGTTGGCGGCGGCTGCGACTTTGAATCTAAGCATCACATAAAGGCTGGTGGTGTACTCCGCCCTCTGACTTTCAGATCCTTGTCGATTGGAACATGGTTATACTTTGGTGGGGGAAAATTTGATTAGGGTATCATATCACATTTTGTTTTATTTTAGCTTTATTGGCACCTACTTATTTTGCTACCGGATGCATGTATATTAGTAGGCGTCTATTAGTGGAATGCTTTGTTGTGTTAATTATCTTCAGCATCTTTTTAACCATTTTAGTTATATTAAAAGCTTTCTTGAGTTATGTCTGATTTTAATACACTTTTTAGATTCCTTTTTGTACCTCCATTTGTGTATCCACTTTTGTCGTCAATTGAACAATTGGTGCTTTTAATGAACAATTGAATTACCTTTAAGTGAAAAATTGCAAAGCCTGTACCTTAATGTTAGAGCAATTCCATGCATGAGTTAGTTTTGAGTCAATTAGAAGTTTAGAAGCATGTTCAGCTTGAACATTTGCTAGCTAATTCACACCTTTGCACACAGTTGTTACGATGGGTTGTAAGGTATATACACCTCCGCCATTTATAATGGCCTTGAACTGTTGACGAGTGACGGTTTGTGTTACCCGTATGTGAGAAGACCAATGTAGTCTTCCAAAAAGAAAAGAAGAAAAATAAAAATAAAAGCGTAGCGCTTTGCCTTGAACCCAAAACGGTCAAGGGTATATAAGCTACAAAGCCTTTAAACCGTCACCTAAACCTTAATTGGTTTAGGAGTCGCTCGACTTAGTGTCCTTCTACGGGTGGGTGGAAGGGCGAGTTCGATGTTGTAGGTGCTTCATTAAAGTCGTGCGAATCGGGGTAAACACCAACGAGGTTGTAATTGATGATCCTTTTGGCGATGCCTAAGCCTTAAGTGGGTTGAGGTCATCGGTGGACCCGTTACGGACTTTGGTGAAATGAGGTTTTTAGCATTAAGCCCTCTGATGGTAATTAAGAAATAAGTGCATTAATCCTATTTAGGTTGTTTCATGACTTACAGGCCATGCCCATTGTAGCTAGGTTGGGGAGGATATTTTACAGTTGTTGGCTCTGATCCGGACCACATTGATATAGATTTTAATTGAGATCGGGTTAGTTTCCTTGGATCCAAATGTTGACGAGACTGAGATCGCCTCTGGTTTTGCCTCTCATGCCGGTTTTCTAACGGGCGTAAATTGTTCATTTAAAGTGAATGCTTATCTGTATATACACTTTTGAACCAGCATACATATTTTTTTGAAAAACCTTTGCATACATACCCTTTTGTTTTAGCATTCTTTAAAGACTATGGCATCTTGGTTGGGGGTGATAATGTTAGATTTGCGAGATAGGTTTTTAGTACTTTTTGCGCACTAATCATATCAGTTAATCGTGCGAGGTGTTGAGGTCAACTTAGTATGCCTTACCATTGCGAGGTTATTTTGAATTTATTTTCAGGTTTTGCATACCTTGGCCACTAAGTTGGGTTCGATATCGAGATGTCTTTGAACCATGAAGATTGAAACTATTTCAACCGTAATATCAGATTGGTGTGATTGAAGCACAGTGTGTTGAAGAAGAGTGCGTGGAGGATGTAGTGGCAGAAAGCGGTGAGCGAGACAATTCGGAAATTCAGCTATGATTTACGAAAGATTTATTTGGGATTCTGAAAATTCATTGGGATTAAGAAAATTTAAAAAAAACCATAGCGAAATTTGCAATCCTAAGCGAAATTGGAAAGAATTTGACTGGCTAATGGCAGGGAGTTCAGCGTGCCTAGCGAAATTAACCAGTTTAAGCTATCTCACATAATTTCGCTGAGCCATGAATTTCGCTGTAGCAGTGCCTTGATAGCGAAGTTTTTCGAATTTACCATTTATCTGCATTGACAATTTAAGCTAGGCTAACAATTACCGTATCTAGCGAAATTCTCTGCATAGTGAGATTTACGCCTTGTGATTTTTTGTATGTTGATCTTAAGCGACCACGTTTGGTGTATTACCATTCCAGTGGCGCATATGTAATTTCATATTTTGGGTGTTTTGGTATTTTTCACACTTTGGTTGTACTAGTAAACCTGAACTTATGGCAGACTAACTTCCCAATCTTCGATCTGTGAGCTTTGTTAGTTTCTCTCTTCTCTCCTCTTTCCGCTCTTGGTTTTGAAACACTCGAGGATGACTTGGAGGATGAAGCGAAACTAAAACCACTTCCTTCACTTGAAATAAAAGGGTCTCTTGGGGTGAGATCTTAGAGTTCTTTAATTGGTTTCCACTGTTTTTCACGCGTAGTTTTGTCATTTGGTTCCCAAACTTTCAACTCTAGGTTTAAATCTTTTTGATGTACTTTCTTTGGCCAATACTTGGCAAGCTTTTAGGGTTTAGTGTATTCTTAGCTTTAGATACACTAATATCCATTAGTTAGCCTTATCATTATGACCTTTGAGGTAGGTTAAAGAGGTTAGGTTTTTCATGTAAGTGCATCACTTTGACTCAATACTTGAAATAAGTACTCTCTTTTGAGTGTTCAGTGGTTCTACATCTTATTTAGATCATTGAGACTCATTAGTTGCCCTTTGCGAATCATTGTAGGATGAAGATGAATTTTCACTTTGTCGGGAACCATAAATGTTAAATAAATGCTTTCTCCAAAAGGGAAAAATTAGCTAAGGAGGGTTCTGGGTTTTAATACCAAATGAAGATGAGTTAAGAGATGACTATATGTCATCCTCTAGAGGAAATTAACAGGGACAGATACTTCGGATCTTAAACTCGATGGCCCGATACTTGAAGATTATATTTTACATTTTATTTTTCTTTTGAGTTTGCAAACACTAACTCCTTTATTTTTACACAAACTATAAATCCAAATTTAATTCACATTTTCATGTATTAGTCATTTATCACCCCGAAAAAGCCACTCCAACAATATTAAATACAAACCATATCTTCTGATGGCTTATTTATATAAGCGATGGAGAGAACAAGAATATAAATTTTATTTGATTCAGCATCACCCTACAGCCCAGCACGAATCATTTGTCCTAAGATTCTTTGATGAAACCGGAGAAAAAGACTCTTTATAGCCGATGCCTTCCTTTTGTGTATAACCTTTAGCGTGAGCTTGGAAGCTTTGTATCTCTCCGCGTCACCTTTCGAATCCCTCTTGGTTTAAATATCCATTTTACACTTAGCCTGGGTTTTTTACACCTTATTTTGAAGTACAGGACAAGATCCAAACGTCATTGGCTCTAACTGCTGGACTGATCTCCTCTTCATTCCGCTTGGCATCAATCCTCTTGAGATTTAGAACTTTCCAAGGCTTGGCGGAAGTTGATTGGATCTCTTCCACCACCTGGCTCCTCGAGCTCATGTTCTTGAAGAAACCACATTCTTAAATCATTTGGCAATGCCTTCTCCTTTTCTCTAGTGGATCCTCCTTAATGGCGTAGGATTGCGGAAGTAGAGTTTGTTCTTAGGCAGGGTTTCTTAGATATTGTTTTGATTTGGATGCCTTTTCAGGCATGTATCGGGTATAGAGGCACATTCATGTCAGCCAAGCCAGTTGAATATCAGCATATTCCTCTTCAAAGAAAAAATCCTTATCCTTATCTCCATATCAAACTCAACATCCACAAAAGAACACAGAGCATTTCAAAGTCTTAAGAAATTGATTTATTAGTACAGGATCATAGAATTTACTGGCCACAGGATCTTTAATTATCGATAAAATAACACAACTAAAGTTCTTGAATCCAGTTTCATGTTTTCATGTGGCACCTTAAGGCCTTGCTTGTTGGACATCCCAAATGTAAGTGCTAGACCCCAAACTTCTTGCCAGTCAAAGTTCATATAAAGGGTTTCTTGATTTCTTTAGATTTGAGTACTCTGTTAAGGATATATCGCGGTCTTTAATGCCCAGCGCCAGAGTGATATTGTAAGTTAGGATGACTAATCGCGGCTTTGCTGTTCTTGTCTTTGGCGTTCATTTTGGCGCTCCAACAACACGTTCGTAGCGGGGAACTGCGGTGTCTTGTGGGACGATCACTCCTCTGAGAACACATGATCGTCCGGACGTTGATCTTTTGACGTCACTTTTCCATAGTATTCACCACCTGCGGTCGAGATCGCGTTTTTAATCCTTTGGCTGAATTGATTTTCAACCTTGACTTTGAGCGATTGAACACTTCAGTGATTGGGACTTTTTCGTTAAGGATAAAGGTAGTCATAACGTGAAAAATGCGTCATCGCGTGATAAAATATTGGCATTCAGCCATTTCAATAGAACCATAGATGACCCTGAATATCGTATCATATCGATTGTAAGACATTTTACTTAGCCTATTTACTTCCAAATCTCATGTGTTGTTGTTTTCTTATGCAATTTATTTTAAATTTCAAAATGCAAAATCGAGGAATCACAGAATCGTTACGCCTGGACGTTTCAATTCTCCTTTTGGAGATGTGACCTAATCTTATGCCATAATGATGAGAATTCTCATCGAGTTAATTTCTTTAACACCTTGAGTGCTGATACAGGAGTTTCATGATATTGATATTTATATCAAACATATAAAGATTATCTACAAGATGAGAGCCATTACAGCAATTTGAATCGAAAGAACTACATTTATTATTCACGAAGAACAAGTATAACCAAATTTTGTCAAATATGAAATAGAAACCAAATTCAGATGAAAAGGAAGCGATTTACAACATATGTCTCATTCAAATCCAAATCAGTACGATTTTAATAATAACCTAAATGTCCCGATTTCCTTAACCGACCTTCTTTGTATTCAAAGTATCTTCCGTCATTTGTTTCGGGAAACTCGGGCAACCTGCATGGACTGCGATGTGAGTGGTTGCACGGAATCTATCCACCAAGTGTGTTTGATACAGAAATTAAAATTAACCTCGGAGAACTGAGCTAGATTAAGAAGTGCCTTTCTTTGCATGAAGCATGATGGTTGGTACAGTGCTTCATTCATGTCTATGACCACGGAAAGCTTGACATGACCCCCTTTTCTTTATGTTGTTTCTTTGATATGGAGAACCTCTGCGAAGCTTCTTTATCATCCTTTACTTTCTTTCTTCCTTTATCCTTAGATACCAGTCAGAATGGGCACTCTCTTTTCTTGTGACCTTTCTCTTCTTGCACCTGATGTGAGATGAGCTCATTAAAGACGAGTCTCATTTTGGAAGTTGTATAACTCACCTTAAGTATTTGAGTTATGGAAGAATGTAAAACCAAATGCATAAGTAAATCCTCTAAGGAGATATCAAGTTTATGTGATCTTACTTTTAAACAAGATGAGACATTTCACAATGCTCTAATATTCCATTACTTTATATCTCATTGAGATGAAGTTGCAGAAAATGTATGTTTCGGACTTTTTTATCTATTTCTTATGAGATCTATTCTTAATTTAAGGAACTCTTTAGTTGTCTTCTCGTTTTGGATATTATGCCCATGGACTACTTACAGGAATACTGGCCTTTTAGTCATCAAACATATGCGATTTGACTTCTCCGCTTCCGATATCCCCATTTTTCATCGAAGGAACTTTCAGTAGGGTGTAAGAAAAACCCTTAAAGTCAGATCCACCAATACCAAGAAGCCCCATTTGGGTTTACTCATGCCATGTCTTGAAGTTTATTGCCATTTAAGTATTAGCAATTATGTGCTCTTAGATTCATATTATTCTCAAATATAATTTATTATATGAGTGATTACTAATAAATATAGTATTATTATATAAATGATTATTCCTTGATGCTAATGGGTTTTAAAGTTTTCTCTGAACTTTTTTGTTTTAAATCTGAGCAAGAGAAAAAAAGAATTTTCCCCCTTCTTGGTTTCTCTAAGTGTTCTAAGATTAGGTTCTACGTCGATTCATTGTGCCACATCCTTGCACCCTGAGGACAGATCTGGAAGGTCAAGGAAGAGTCTTGGTCTTAGTCTGTAGATTAGACCAGTGTAAATCGTTTAGTTGCGTCTTTTATTCTTTATGGAATCATTGATTAATAGATTCTTTTGGTTAATTGTTTGATCTAAAGTCTAGTTAATGGATCTTATGATCTATGAATGTTTACCCAAACAACAGGATGATGAAGGAGTTTCATGTTTAATTAATTTTAAACCTAAGGGCTTCAAATGAATTCAATAATAAATGATCGTGCGATGCAGTGGATAAAACATGGTTGGATTTTGTGGACAAGACCTCAGTTAAGTTTCAAATTTAAATAAGATTAATTCTATTACAACATTAATAATCTTGGATATTAAAATGTTTTGAAATTAAAACAATGGATTTAAAAACTTTGTTAAAACTTAATTTAATTATTACCCTCCCAGTGAGGCTATGATATTTTATTAAGTGCCATGAGGTGCTTTTGAAAACAATTAGAGTGAAATGATTATGTATTCAAGGGAAAAGTTCATCTCAAGAAGTTAGAGTTTAAATAATTAAAGCATGACTCACATCTTTCACAGGAGACAAACTTGATTTGGATACTAAATATTTCACAGAATAATTGTTTGTATAAATATATACTTTTAGCGTAAGTGTTTATAATGAAACTAATAATTATTTCATCATGAAAATAGTTTTTAGGATTTACTAGAATTTTAAAGCCATGTTTTATTATGATATGGGTGCAACCACTGATGTATTTTTTCAGAAAATGGCATCAATTTAACCGCTTTACAGAATTTTGAGTCACTTCTGGTATGAAACTAATTATAACGTGAATGGAAAACCGACACCTTGTGCATTACGGATTTGAAAAGTAAGTTTTAACTCTTCTTTGTACTTGCAGAAGCTGATGAGCGCGTAGTATCGACCAGTGAAAAAGACTATGAGCTGAGCCGAGAGGCTGTGATATATCGGGTTCGTATATTCTTGCCGGTCATTGCTAGTCATTTGAAAGAATGGATATCTCATCTGAGAGCCCAGAAGAAGCCAGGTCGGGCTCAGGTAAGATGTTACCTGATCAGTTCTTTAAGTAATTCGCGATTAGAGTTACTAATGAACACTAGAATAATTTACGAGGGAAGTGTGGTGAGGATCGGTAGTAAAAATGATGTACGCCGATCAGCGATGTTGGGGATGAAGGAATGGAGCAAGGTCCCAGTGTTTCATATTTGAATCCCACGATGTTTTACTCGGTTTAAAGATTAATTACTGTATGAACAGATGGATCTAACTCCCTCTGAGTTTGTTACGGAACTTGAAAAGTGTAGAAAGGGCTTTGGAAGGGCCGGGCGTGTTCATATGACCCCCAGGGTTCTTTCAAGCCCAGGAAACCTAAGGTGGGAAAAGAATAAAACAGCTTGGAAGGTCGGGTGATTACCCAAGAAACCACTATGAAGAAGCGAAGGCAGTAACCTGATCTTGGACAGAGAGATCACTAGGCGAATTGCCCTGGAATTTTAAAAATAGGTATGGAGTAGAACTAATATGGTTGAAGCTTGTTTAATTAAAAATTATAATGATAAAATGGATCGATGATGAGACTATAGCGTATACATTCTCTCTATGAATGATTACAGGTGAAACTAAGCTTTAGTTAGATAGAACAGGAGGTTTTGGGCTTGGGAAATCAGAACATACTCTGGTTAAAGCTGTCAGTTAAATACGAACATATTTTTCTAATAATGATAGACTTTTATATATTCAAACATTCTTTATATATCTTTGGTTTTAAAAAGATTAATTCTGTTGATTGTTTATATTGGAACTAAAGTTATATGATGGAGTTATTAAGACCTATTTGTCTATCAAAGTTAACAGATTATTTGCTCTTTGGGATGGATTGAAACTAGTCAGATATTTATTCTTGGTCTATATCCATAACAGTGTTTGTTAAAAATTGTTATAGTGACATGATAACTTCTTGAAGAGTTTGATGAAGCCCTTTGGCGACTAGATTAGGTCATGTATAATCTAACAGGATTCATGGTTTGAGTAAAGTGTGGATCTGCTTCCCTGGGCTTTGAGCCCTATAATTATGAATCTTGTTTTGAAGTAAAATGACCAAAACCCTTTAAGCGAAAGGATATCTTTTGACCAAACACATTTGGAGTGGTACATCACGATGTCACCCGGACCAATAATCCATGAAAGTATGAGTATTTGTCACCTTCTGAGATGACTACTCAAGATATGGATATATTTACTGTCTTAAAAGTAAAAACTTTCACTAAATTTACGAGTATAAGGTGAGGCGGAAAGAAAGCAATTGGGACTCTGTCAAAGACTTGAGATTGACAAGGGTGGTGAATACCTATCTGGAGAGTTTAAGTCTTGCCATTCGGGAGGATGGTTTTACCTTCTCAGCCTGAATTACCAACCAAATAGAGTTCTGAGAAAGAAGAAATAGAACTCTGGAGGATATCATTGAGGTCAATGCTTAGTTATTCATCTACCTATATCGTTTGAGGATATCACCACCGGCTATGATGTCTTGAATTTAGTTAGCCACAAAGCGGGTTCCTAAGACACTTACAGGAATTGCCATGGAAAGAAGTATGACCCCAGTTTAAATCCTCATAGATGCTGGGTGCTCCTGCACATATCTTGAAAGGATCCAAATAGGTTGAATCGTCTGAGAGGTTTGCATGTTTGTTGGCTACACCAAGGAAGCAGAGGTGGACTATTTTATAGTCCTTGGATAAAAAGTTGTGAAGAGTACTCATGGCTTTTGGAGTATATAAGCAATTTTCGAAACCCAGTAAAATAATTTCTTTTACAGGGGAGCTTGACTCGGCTCAAGAATAAAGCGAACATGATGTCTTGGCCTCCTATTACTATGGATTGCCCCATGCATGTTGAAGAGGAAGAATGTACAGAAGGTGAAGCCTGGTGGAACCAGTGGAGGCAGATCAATCTGAGTGGAACCCCGGAACAGAGAAGGCAGTCTATGAGAGGAACTAGTACCTTTACAGGCTCAGAACAATGAACCACAACCAGGGGAGCTTCGTCGTAGAATGAAGTAAAGTGAGAAGCACAAAAGATATCTTAACTGAGTCTTACCAAGTTATTCATGTGTTAGAAAGATGATCCGTCGATTACAAGAAGCCTTTGGAAGATATTGAATTATCTGAGGTAATAAAAAGGCCATAAGATGGTAAATAGAATCTATATTCCAATTCGATGCGAATATCTTGTAGAGGCATGAAGGGGTAAAACGATAGGGTGTGAAATTGGCAGTTTACAGAGAAAAGGATCGAGCATCTATCAGAGTTCTTTGAAGTACATGTTTACTAGTCTAGAGGTCCCGAGACGAGGATGGATGTCAAAAGCTTGACATTTTAAATGGCAATTTAAATGAGGACATCTACATCTGACATATAACTTGAAGAGGTTCAGCTAAAAACCAAGAACACATAGGTATACAAGTTGCAAAAGGTCCATTTATGGACTTAAGCGGCATCGGATCATGGGGTTATCGGGGTTTTGATCGGTGTTATTACTTCTTTTGGTTTTGAGAAAATTACAGTGAACCTTGTGTTACAAAGAAAATCAACGCGAGAGGTAGTTTTCTGGTGCTAAGTAGATGACATATTGTTAGCCGGAAGCGACGAACAAATTAATTTATCCAGTGTAAAGATTAGTTACACTCCTTAGTTTGGTCAGAAAGACTTGGGAGAAGCCAACTATGTTGGAATCATTTTATCTGAGGCGGAGGCGTAGTTGTTGACTTTTTCTCAGCTACCTCACTATTGATAAAATTCTTATCGGAATTAACATGAAAATTCGAGGGATTCTCTTGGCTTTGACTGGAATTCATCTTCTGAGGCAATCACCTTAAACTCTTGGCTTAGAAAAGAGCATTATGGAGCACAGTTCTTATATACCTGTTGTGATGCAGTCTCATGTACCATATTATCTTACGGGCGAGATATCTATTATCTGATGAGATTTAATAAAGCCAAAATTATCGTCGATCCGAGGTGAAAAACAACGGATTACGATAAGCATATGCTTATTATCAGAAGACAAAGAGATTATAAAGTATTCCAGTGGGAGTTTAAAAATATTGGTTTCAGGACTCGGAACTTCGGGGATATTGACTGAAATCTGCCTCTGGTTATGTGTTTACACTTACACTCTGAGCTGGCCCCTCTGTTGGAGGTATTAAAGCCAGGGCGTGTATGGCGCGAGATTCTGGCGCAGACTATATTCTTTAGCCACGGCTGACTAAAAATTTGTGTGGTGAAGAAGTTCATTATGGATCTGGGTGAGCCACGGTCTGGTCATTGCAGTACCTAGCGTGACAACGGTGTGGGCGTGCCACCGGTCCCGAGATGAGAGTATCTGGGAGCAAAACATTCGGGGAGAGCCGCCAGTCTAGGACATCAGTGGGGCGGGAGACAGGTGGATTCTGGCTGATCAGGAGAGAACTAGGGGACCTGAGTTTCTGAGGCTCTACTGTTTCTGAGTTTTTGAAAGACATATAGGTCCCAATAGGTGGTGAGAATTCTGGACTTATTTAGAATTCAGTGGAGTTTTTATTTGAGCTTTGCTGAGCAAGAAATAAATTCATGTATTTTTTACGTGTTAATAAAATTTCAATGGAATTATTAATTTCATGGCCTGCAAAACCATTATTTTGTATTCAGGTCCAGGATTAATTGTTACTCAGGTATCTTAGTCATATGATGGAAGTCATGAAGTACGGTCTTTGCAGTTCTCATAATTCGCTGCAAGATAGATCTGGTGTCTTAGTGGATAAGTTGGGCTTTATTGTTTAATCTGCCATATGAAATAATCATCTTAGTTATTATAAATATTAGTGGATCTATGTTTGTGATAGGATCAAAGAAGATTTGATCAGAGTGGAGGAATTACAGAAGGAATTAAATCTCAGATGATCATGATACCATTATTTTCCTCTCAATCCACGAATTTATTTTAAATAGGTAGTGAATAATTACCAATTCTTTGAATTATCAATATGAGGGCTTTATTTTGACGGCCAAGCCTAGATGATTTAGAGCGTGAGTTGTTTAATTACAGTATTATGAAATAAACAAAAATGAAATTAATAGCAAATATCCTCTTGATATATTTGGTACTTGGATCATAATGAAGTCTTTATTGCTTCCGGAGTGTTTGATCCCATTAGAGAAGCTATTAAATCGAGATTAAAATAATTAATTGATGACGAGAAAATATAATCAATTAATTGATATTTACAATAGGAGAAATTACAATATATATATCAATATTAGTAAATTTTGGAGTTATTCCCAAACTTTAAATGAGATGTGCGGATTAGATGATGCTTTTCAATTATAAAGGCCTTAATTAATATGGCCGATTTGGGTCAGGCTAGCTAGAAAATAACAGAGCTATATCGATGTGGAACTATAGAACTTTAAAAGTTGAGTTACATGGTTTTGAACCATACTTTCAGTTTTCGAGAAGCGATGAGGGTGGCCCAGCAATTATGTGCTCTTGGATTATAGTATTCTCAAAATATAATTATTAACAGCGTTTTACTAATACAATATAATTTATTATATGAGCTGATTATTCATGATGTAATGGTTTTAAGGTTTTTCTCTTGGGTTTTTCACTTTGTTTTTTGAGAATACGAACGAGAGAAAGAAAGAATTTTCTATTCTTTGGCGTTTTTCACCGAGTGTTCTGGATTGATTACGTCGTTCATTGCCAGCTCATACCCCACGAGGATGGTCCCGGAAGATGAGGACGGTCGCAGTTCGCGATCTAATAAATTGGGCCAGTGAATCGTTTAGTTTGCGTCTTATTCTTTATGTCTGACGATTGTAGATTCTTTGTTCGCGTACGGCTGATCCGAATCGTGGCGATGCAAATCCGCCGATGAAAGGCGGGGGGGTTCTGATCGATTGCATCTGTGATCACACGTACTTCGCATGTTTTCCTTCATTAACGCGGGAATAGAATTAATCGCGACGTGTGTGAAGCGCAGGCTTTAGCTGTTTGAATCATAGAACAATAAACAAACCAAACATTTCATCTAAAAATTTTAAACGAAAAACAGGTGTGAAATAAAAGAGCGACCCCTCACTAAAAGATATAGGACACTTTCTAAACTAATATTTATCTTTGGATAAAATATTAACATAATTGATATCTTGGTGTAGTAATCAAATAAAATGTAATAGACATATCGAATGATAGGCTCTTTACTTTGGGCCCATTTATTGTTCATATGGGCTTCAAAATAATTATCACGCGTTTATTACCATGAATTTTTGTTATTGAAAAATATTGATTTTTCCTTTGGCAAATTCATGTTCACATAAGTTCTGAGCACATAATCTTATTATATTTTAAAATAAAATTAATTTGCACAAAGTGATCTTTGATCTATTGTATGATCTCAACATCTCAACTCTCTCTCTATATATACCTGCTCACCTCTCTACCTCTATATATCTCTCTCTCGCACCCTCTCTTTAGATATAAGAAATTTATTAAACCCTGCTATGTGATAACATACTCATTAAATGTGACTCATCTCAGTTCATTGTGTGTCATTAATAATTTTATAAGTGTACCTCTTGAAGTACAGTGCTCAATTACTTAATTAATCATGAGGACATAGATCCACTCTCTAATTGTCCCATTTCAGGGGACAAAATCAAAGGTTAGAGCATTCCCAGAAGTGGGATCGGGAAAATAAATAGAAATAAATATTTTATTTAAAATAAAAAATCCCTTTTCTTATAACTATCAACAAATTCAACACTTGAAATAGCTCTGATACGAATGAGATTTAAAAAAAATATATGTGAAAACCATCACCTGACGGAATATTCATATTGGATCAACAAAGAATATCATGAGAAAATCACGAGTTTGCGCTACCGCGTCACTGAATGTAGTAACAAAATATTGAAATATTTGGTGCTGATTAGAGACTTGCGATCTTGCACCTTCTGTAGATCTGAGGTGAGAGCTTTATGATATTGAGATTTAATCACGATCTCAGGACTTTATGATCTTCCGGATCTGCACTGATTTTATCTAATATTTCTCTCGACCATGGGGAATCAGAGAAAAAAGAAAAACCTTATGTGATATAGGATCCATGGCCCCTCTTTATAACCAATTGTGTGCAATATATGACAGTCCATGATTGTTAAATAATTATCTTTAACCCATCATATAAAAATAGAAATTACGCTTTCTTCACCGTGATACACACACTTTATATTATAATGATGGAAACTGAGGCCGATTAAATCCCTTTGAATAACACTTTGTTTGATGGCTTCACGGGTTCACATTTTATTTAATACCCTGTTAGCCCATATATTCGATTTTATAAAACCTGCAGCATGAATCTCTATAGTGGACACTTTCTCATTGTTTTAACCATTTTCTTTTGACCGATGGTTCTTTATCTAAAATTGGCTGACGCGTGACACTTTGTATTTCATCTCACCATCTTATTGCGGTGTATGTTTTTGTATTTGGCTTTTACCAACTTATTCTGACCAATGTGTGTTTGAACATTCTGAAAATAAAGCATGTTTTGATGAGATGGAGACACCAGGTCTGGGTTAGGTCATCCGTCTGGCGGAATTCAAATCTGTATAGATTCTAGTCATCCATATAATTTTCAAAAATATAGAGCTTTTTATGTGGGGTCATTCTGTTGTTATATCTATTTGAATGCTTTTGGTAAGATTTGATTATTATATTCTATAGGTTGAATCAATAAAATACTATTAACTAAGAAGGAAATATATATATTTTGTTTGTACAAGAATTTATTTTACAGTTATTTAGATAAGAATATTAGAGATTGATTTCTTTTCTCTTTTATTGTCTATGGAATGAAGTTGTTTTATTAAAAAGATTCTAAGATTAATAAAAATTCTTTGCTTCCTTGGATAATGTTATTGTGCATTAGAATAATGGAATGAATTTTCTCATTGTGATTCAAATTTTTAGAATAATTTTAAAATGCACTATCATAATAATTTTATTCTTTTGTAAATATATTAAAATGTTGCTTTAAAGTACTATAAATATTTTATTTACGATAAAATTTACAATAATCTTAAATTAAATTTTTTTATCATTGAATATAGTGAGATTTTAGCATATAAGAAACAACAACTGTTTGTAAAAAACAATATTAACAGAAGATTCAATATGAGCTTAAGCAACCCTAACAGAGGGAATTGAATTGGTTTCTCAAAAACTTTTACTTTGTAATAACAATACAATGCAATTTAAATACAATAACAATAAAGATTAAGAAGTCTAAAGATGAAAGCAAAACCCGAATTTGTTGTGGTTGGCACAACATATAATCCACTTCTCCTCAACCTTCAGCCGTTGAGGTTCCACTAGTGTCAATAAACTTCAGAGCTTCTTTCTTTACACTTTTGGACCCCTTAGGCTCCAGTAGGCACCTCTTGAAGCTATACACACTTGAAGTTCCAAGCTCCAATCAGGAAGCTTGATTACACTTAGTTTTGACAATGGGCTCTAGCATTTCTTCAAGCCTCACACTTAGGCTTTCTCTCTTAGGCACAACAGATACCTCAGGCTTTCAAGATCTTTCAAATCATTTCAAACTTTGATGAACACAAAGTACACTCTAAATATCTGGGAATCTATAATGAATATTTTCTAAGCTTAGTTTGAGAACTAATACACACAAGAGAAAAGATATCTGGTTGAAACAGTGTGTTTTCAAATGATCCTCTAAACTTATACAGATTGAGTTTTGGACTACCTATTCTTGACCTTGTTCACTAAGCAGTTTTCTTATTCATGTCTTTGTTTGTTCGCTTTCATTCTTATTCCACGACCTTTGTTCACTAGTGGTTGGGTACATTCATGACACTGACTACTAACCGTTATGAAGGAACGTGTTCACATATCACGGTGTATTGTTTCGCGCTATCACAGTCGCACATTCACATATCTGGTACTATTCATACGACCGGTTTTTCTGTACAAATATTTCATTTTTGGATTTGACACCCAATCTAAAGATTTGCCTCTCAGCGTGTTTTCAAAAGATATGTAATTTTGGATTTGAAAGCAAGGTTTGTAAGTAATGCATACGATTGTGATGATATCTAAGTACTAATTTTCTCACCTTCACAGATTCTAAGCTATAAAATCTTCACTTAGGACTCGAGCTTGGGATCTTGGTTGCCTTGTCATCTTGGATTCTTTGATTTGAGTGAAAACCGTTTCTAGAGTGCTTGATCAACTTTATCATTGTCATCTTTGGCACATGTTATCTTCTCTTTTGATCAACGATCAATTTCAACTTTTGTATAACAACTCTGATTTAACCATTAGTAACTAATAACCTTGGTTTGTTATCATGAAATAATGAGAACATCTTAGACTAACAATCTCACCTTTTGATGATGTGAACCTTAGTTTATCTGGGAGGGATGATCTCCCCTCAGGCCAAATAAGTCTAAAAATAATTTGCATAATATAAATTTAGCCAATTCAAACCTTGTGCAATTTACATTCAAACACATAAGACAAGCATCGAAGGAATATGATATATAAATGCGCATTCTCTTTTCTGCTTTTGGTGCATATCTTTCCTCCTTTGATACGTATCATTTCTAAACTAATTTTGCTTTTGATCACCTCACTACCCTTTTGTATATCATTTCTCATTTAACTCCTAGGTATATTTTTCTCCACTATGGCAACATTAAAGGAGCAAGAGACTTTGAACATAAAGGTATCTCCCCCTTTGAAATTTACAATTAAATGATAATGGTTAGAGTTTAAGGCTGCAATATTTTCAGCAATATTGACATGAGTCATTCAAACAATTTTTCACAAGAGATGACTCAATTGTCTTCTAATATTGACAGAGTGATTCTCATTTTGGGGCTTTGTGAAATATCAGCAGTGATCCTGAGTTCTAACAAAATCAAGTGTAATAATATCTCATATTTTACTTAGTTCTCTAAAAATGATGTCTAATCTCTATATGCCCAGTTCTAAGTGTGCATGAGATTCTTTGATATGCTAATGCACTTGTGTTATGCATTTAATGGGAACATGAGAATATGTCAAATCAAAATCACTAGTCTATTATTTCATCCAAAACCCTTGTGCACATCTATAACCTTGCTCAAATCCAGAACAGTCATACAGATTTTGCTCAAATGAGCTCAATTTCTTGGCTTCTACACACTTAAAAGCTTTCTATTAAAACTTGTGAGATACTCTCAACTTTCAGATATCTTTCAAATACAACTCAAACGATGAACACAAAGGTGCACTCTAAAATATGCAAAATGTAATGAATGCACTCTAAACTTAGTTTGAACTAATACACAAAGAAAAGATGGTTTGAACTTCATTCTATTGTTTTCAGTGATCCCCACTCTTAAACTGGGCGGTTACTGGACCTGTCATGACATTTGTTCACTAATTAGTTTATATATTCATGGTATTCCTTTGTAGTTTACTATTCACAACCTTGTTCACTAGTCGTTTGGTCTTGTATGATAACTATTAAGCTGCTTAGTTCTAAGTATTGTTTCACATACTCTAGTCTTGTTCATAATATCTGATCTTGTTCACATATCTGATACTATTCCTTAATGGTTTCTTTAAATATTTCATTTAGATTTATTTAATCTAAAGTTTTATACTAGCCATGTTTTCAAAGTACTGTTTCAGTTTGAAGCAGAGTTTATAAGTAATCCATGATTAATGATGATATCCACAAAGTACACAGTACATTATGTACATAGATTCAGCTATCAAATCTTCACTTCATACTTGGAGTTGGAATCTTGGTTACTTGTCATCTGGTTCTTTGATTTGAGTGAACTTCATTTTCCAAGTGCTTGATCAACTTCATCATTGCTATCACTAACTTTGTATTATCTTCATTTGATGCTTGATCAATTTCAGCACAATACAACCGACTCAATTTAACCATTGCCCCAATAACTAAATAACCTTGGTTTGTTATCTGTCAAGAATCTCATAGGAGACATCCTTGGGCTAACAATTAAATTAAGCAAAAAATTATATTAAAAAATAAGTGCCCACTTATAAAATAAAATATGTGATACTTGCATCATTTCTTTTATTTATATTAATGTAAAAAAGATTCAAAGAACTGATTATGAGAAACTTGGAAATAAACCAAAATGTTCATTAACTAGCTAAATTTGACTAAGCTAATTAACCTCATCAATGTAGTTATCACATAACTCCACAATCCGAAAAACTCTTATCTCTCTATACTCTCTTTCCTTTCACTTACTTTGACCCTTTGTCGATGCAGAGTTTGGTTTAGAAAAAGCTGTGATTTTTTTAATACAAGATATAATAAAGCAAAAATCGAGAAAACTGAGAACAAACAACAGTTCAAGTTTATTATGCCATGATCTGCGAGACTTTTCGATTTTTGAATTTGGGTTGAGGATTTATAAACATTTGGATTTATAAGATTCAATTTAGATAAGTTTGAATTTTTTAATTTTTTTTATTAGGAATATTAAAAAGTGCATTAATAGCTGATATTTTGTTGAAAATCACCATACCAATCCCAACATTAGACAATTTGACATGACATGTGGTTAATTCTATTATTTGTTTTGCAAATCCAAATATAATCCTTTTAAAGGTTGGATTAAGGTATACATATATTTATGCACGTCTCTTATACATAATCACTCCTCTCTATATTTTCTAACAAATCTATACTCTACCCAGCCATTATTTGTGTTAGAGGCCTTTTGGTCGAAAAAGGTCAAAGTTGTGTCGATGTCGGCATAAGTTAAGTTAGTTTTCTAGTAAGAAATAATAACATTTATCTTGATAGCCCCAATAAACATCAAAGTTTTAGGTGTGATGATGTTTTTCGTCGGAGGCCCAGCAGGAGCGTACTGAATTAAAAGGTAGGCCGATCAGCGCCTCTGAATGTCGGGCTCCTCTGCAAAACAAGAAATCAAAGGATCGTGAGGCTTGCGTTTGCCTCTCTAGATCTTTAGTGATTCTTTGGAGTGGAAAGAAAATCAAGCTAGCAGGAATGAAGTTTTGTGCATAAGTCTAGCATTACTGCTTTCACTTGGAAGTAGGGTGGTGTTTATATTGGATAGTGTGATGAATTTTCCTGATTTTGATGATGACACGAGAATGAGTATCTTTCCTTATTAGGGGATGATCACGATGTTTCTCCCATTAGATGAGGACACTCTTTCCTTATAAATACTAAAGCGATAAAGGATGATTAATAGACAATAATTGGGGAAGCTATCCTACTTTCTGATTGGTGGAAGGGTGTTCGTAGCTGTTTCCTCAGCCTGGATTCTTTGAGCTCTCTGGTCTTTTAAAGGCGGGATTATTTTGTTTCGAGCACACGCTGTGGGGGATTCCATTAAGGGCTATGCGACTAAAATAGTCCACGACCTGATGATAGAAGATTTGCATTGTGGGACTAAACAAGTAGGGGTCCCATTCTCTGTGACCCCATTATTGGCTAGGGCTTGTTGTGAAGGCGGCTTCAGATGGTAAAGATCACGAAAAACGCCTCCCGACAAGTTTTGCATTTCTAACACGATTTGTGCGTCTTTGAGGATTGTGACTACTAGTACCCTGTCTCAATGCCATGAAAGTCAAGCTCGATGTGGTTTCCTATATGCCCTCATGTACCTCTACAAATATGTATGATTGAGTCTCTTAGCCCTCACTTTGCCAGAATGGGCGTAGAAGCCTGATTTATAAAGGTTAGATGAAACGATGAATCTTGCGACCTCGTTATGAGTTTGGGCCTCTGCTGGTCGGCAGCGTGTACATCCACTAGGCCAATCCTAGATGGGGTCCGTCGGCTTCCGGTTCGGACATCCATGGGGAGACTTCTCCATTTAATCGATGCTTATTGAGGGTTAAAGGAGGTGCTGGCGAGAACCTCAGTGCGAGGTCTTGTGAGGTTATTATTCCAGTTTTGCCTGAAACTTAATGAATTCTCCTACTCTTGGTGCGGTGGCAGACTCGTACTTGACCTTCAACCCATTCTCTGTACCTTTTGAAGTCATATAGATCATGCCACCTATAAGCCTCGTAGGAGTGTATGTTTTACCACGGTTGAGATCATTTGCTCTTTCTGAATTGATCTACCTTCCATGAAGTGGCGAGGTTGAGTCTGACTATGGCTGACCTCATATGACCTCATTATTGGGAGGCTTGAAGTAGAATGGAAGTATTCATATCCATTCTATCTTGAGTCAGGATCATTACTGCAGCTTCTTGGGTGTTAGAGCCAGTCGACAGAGATAATCTCGGATAGGAGATTGGAATGCTCACGATTGGGTAGCCTCGAAGTAATTCATACTATAAGTAGATTCATGATGGAAGAATCAGATCTACCCTTTTCTGCATTTGACTCTGGTTTGTGCTATCTGTCAAATTCACTCATTCTCAAACATTCTGGGCGCCAGGAGAATTACGGTTTATACGATCTTGCTTCTGAATCTTCAGTTCAGGACTTCATGCAAACTTGATAAAATTCGAAATTATGGATGTAAGGTTACCAACGCCCCGGGGTCCAGTTTTCCATCTTTGAGTACCTCTCTCTGCTCCCACTGAGGAGCTTTCATTTGCAATGATGGTAGTTCTGCCTGCTCCAGTGCCTCTCTTTGGCGCGGTTGCAAGTACGTGAACAGAGAGTGAGGTTCTCACTCGGAAGGCTTACTGAGATGGAGCTGGGGTGGGTTTGGAGTGCAGTAATATCGCGGTGTCTTTGCGTGCCAGCTGGAGAAGCCTTTTCAGACTGAAAGAAGAGTAGACATTTATCATGTACGATCGACGGCTCGGAAGCGAAATATTCCTCCCTGTCGGGGCGTTAATGTCTTTTTAATGTTTGTGGGCGGCGCTACCAAACGCCGCGTACTTTATCTTATATGGGTTTGCCTCTATTCTCGGTTATTGACTATAAGAACTAAGAACTTTCGACCGGAGACTCAGAAAGCGCATGTTGAGTTTAACTTCATATTGTAACTTTTTCGGACACACAGAGCCTTAGGCTAAATAGGTTATGGGCTTGGATTTGTCGTTTACACTAATGCATCATAGTCTATATATACACATCCATAAATGTCCCTGATTTGTTTTAGGAACATCCACATTCGGCCACTGACAGGTAAACTCTTTGTTCTTTATCCGAGAAGGAACGTTACTCGATAACGATGGGTTCCTGACTAGTAATAAATGGATCTTTCTCTGGTGATTGATTCCATCTTGATATGTGGTTTATGGCAGGAAGGCGTCTATGAGATGAGGAGTTTGCGCGTAGCGTAGATTCAGGATCAATCAGGAGTGGGAAGTATCTTGGGCGAGCCTGACGTGATGCTGCACGATAAATTCATGCAGCCCTTCGTTTCTTTAGTGAAATTCATGATTAGTCAGCCATTAAGATACTTCTACTTCTCGGTGCCTTCAGCTTTGACTAAGTTTCTTCATTAATTGCCTTTTGTCTTTACGGGGAGAAGAAACTCATGCACTACTTGATGGAAGCAAGGATGGCGTTTAACACACCATATGATGACCTTGCTAAGTCGAGCCCCCACCCCATATCTTCCCTGTTTCAGTAATTCCTCTATATTCTGCTCTAGAAACGGATAGAACACGTGTATTACTCTTACTTGGACCCTATAACGGGCGGAGGTGTTAAAGTTCATGTTATATAATTTCTCTAATTCTTACGAAAACTGGGTTGGGTGATTTGCACTAAATCTATATTTTATGACTGTCATGTAGTTTATCGACAATTGTTTTGCTTCATTATTTGGAGTAACATTCCACGATTATCTTTAGATTTCCTGGACCATTCTTCTCCATTCTGGTGAAAATTGATGCCGTATGATAAAGCGAAGACGACCGCCTGCGTGGAGGAGGATCTGCCGGTAACGGCTGGCTGGCGATGTGGGCATCTACTGAAGAATCTCATTGTTCATAACTTTGGCGGCAGGGGATCTCTGAAGTAAGCACCTAGTTGTCTCGCAGGCCGAGGCGGTGTTTCTCGAAACCACGTGGCGGTGATTGGCGCTCTGGCTTCTCCACGCTTCCCAATGCCGGCTGACTGAAGTGGTGAAGATGGTCTTCGGTTGAGCTTTCGTTAATGATAGGACCACATGGACCGTTTTGTGCATGCATGGGTTGCTCTGGCGGCGGGTGTGTATGGAGGGATCGTGGTGCCTTCCATCTTCGAAGTCGAAAGGTTATGGTAGTATCAATAGAAACTTGGATCTTTGCTTGTATTACAGGTTTCCACGATTTGATCTTCATGAAGTGGGCCTTCTGGTACGAGTTGGACTCTCCTCCATGATCTGGGAGACTACCTTGGATTCTCTAAGAAACAATACGGCTGGGGTTGGGCGTGAGGTGGTGATGGTTGGACTCGCTACCATGAGAGACCATGCTTGGATGAGATGCCGATCGGATCAAATATTTAATCTCATTTTTAGTTAGATCTGGTCATTTATTTAAATTTACCCACCCAATGTAGTGGAACTCACAATATTTGGTGTCTGCATCTTTATAGGAGTCAGATTCCATACAGGATGGCCACCTAAACTTTTCATATTTCTTTTTGTGGGACTGCGTGAGGCATGAGAGGGGGTGTATTCTTTGATGAATCACTGTTCTTTGTGAGCTCAGTTTGGGTGGTCTACTGTGATCCAGGTTTCCTGTCTTGCTCCCAGGAGGCGCTCTCTGGCCTTCTCTACTCCTCGCCAGGGATGTCCACATCTTCTTATGTCTTTGAGCCGTTCTCTTTTGTCATGCCCTTCTTTTCCTTTTATGGTGAAGCCCTTACAACTGGACTAGGGCTTCACCGTTGATGCTTCACTGTTTTGGCGGGATTCTTTGGCCGTGCTTGCATGGGGTTCTTTGAGATGTGAAGAACATTAGGTCTTTGATGGCACCCTGACTCTGCGATAAAAGCGGTAACATGAACTACGTCGAGAATATCCACCTTTTAAGCGACTCATTATGACCACCGTTATGACCTTGGCTTTCTTGAGGCTCGCATTTTTATGAATTGGTGATAACTTCGGCTTCACTGTGCGTCATTGCACCAATAAAGTGGGGCGAATCTCGATGGAAAGTTACGCATGAACGATGAGATGAAGAGCGACGAGTTTGTTAAAGCCGGTCGATCTTGCGGGCCCTTTAGTGTGATAGCGAGGCTGCGTACGAGATGCGATATCTTGTAGTTCCATCCCGATTTTGTGTATTGAGGTGGTCATGGGGTCTTTTGTTTGGTTCAGGCGTCTGATCTGCTGACGTTAGACTTTAAGGAAGGGAAGTCGGCACCCGTAGTGAATGGAGGTGATTTGTTATACAGGCGTCCATGGCCCGGAGCTTGGCCCCTAAGCTTTTAACTCTTTGGTGTTTCTTGTTGGATCATCCACAGACCTTGCTCCCATGACCTCTTCTCTGTCTCCTGCTGATAAAGTAGGGGCTCATCGCCTTTGTTGTTCACATGTGCTTTCTCTCGTTTAGATCTCAGAGTTAATAGTGCCTCATGTGCTCTGGTATGGCTAGTTCTCCTTCTCCATCCCAGCCTCGATGGTGTTCAGGGTGTTGCTCTCGGGTGAGGTTTGGATGGTCTTTTGGAGCTGTCAGTATCACTGGGGGTTTGCTTGTTTTCTGGTGAGTTGTTTCCCGACTACAGCCGATAAGTGTTGGTGTGGCGGGCGCCACTTCATTCGTGTTGACTGCGTTCTAACGCGCCAGTGGAGTTATCCATGCTGGTGAGTCTTGCATCCTTAAGAGGACGGAATACTGTTGCTCGCGCCACGTATTCAAATTGAGCCGTTTAGTCACTAAGATATGAGCTTTATTATACAAAAAGGAAGCATCGTTCCCTGGCTTGGTATGAATGATGATGTTTTCAAGCAGGGATCGGGCTAGCGTACTAAATTGCCTGATGAATTGCATTTGCCTGAATCATGGGCTCATCTACAAAACAAGAAACGAAAGAAAGGATCGGCGAGACTGCGTGGAATTCTTCTGATGCCGATCTGGTTCTTTCGGTGGAAAGAAAGATCATTTAGCAGGGAATGAAGTTTTGTGCATAAGTTTGCGTACCTTTCTGGATGGTTGACACGGTGTTTATGCGGATGATCAGTGATAATTTTCCAGTTGGATGTGACACGGGAATAATATCTTTCCATGTTGGAGGATGATGCGATATTTCTCCCATTAGGTGAGGAGATTTTTCTTTCCTTATGTAACTAACTGATAAGAGGATGTGATTGATAGGCAATAGTGGAAATATCCTCACTTTCACGATTTGGTGATTAGTGTTTCCTCTAATCTACAGTTCATAGAGTTTCTGAGGCTCTTTTAAAGAATGAGTTTGGACCCTGCGTTTGAACTTGCGTTTAGGATTTCATTAGGGCCTTATGAACCCAAAAGCAATATTGTTTTGTTTTTTATTTTGTTATTTTATTCTTCTTTTTATTGTTTTTTTTAAATTTAGAGTGAACTGGCATTTAAAAAACAAAAATAAAAATAAATAAATAAACTAAGTAAAAAGTCAAATGGGGACATAGATTGCTTTGTTCTCCCACCACTTCTCACTTTTTTCCCATGTTTTAAGCCTTAAAACAGCAGAGTGAAAGAAAATGAGGAAAGGGGCTTAAAAGTAGGAGAAAAAGAAAAAATAAGGAGAAGTGAAGAAAAAGAAAAGAGGAAAGAGGAAGAAAGAAGAGGTGGTGAGAGATAAAAAAAAAAATTGAGTGTTGATGGATATCTTGAGTCAGTCAGATCTCAGAACTGATATATAGCGTTCTACTCAGCACACGGGAAACCCTTTGGATGGTCTCGATGGAAATTTAAAGGTTGGATTTGTAGATCAGAAGTTATTTTGGAGATTTTGGAATCGGTTTTTATTTAGTAGGATTAAATTAAGAGGATTCGTTTTCATTAGTATTTTAATTCAAAATCCTTCTATATTTTGGATATGTTTGAAATAATACATGAATCTAGGTCATAGACACGGTGAGATTATATTTTCTTAGAAACCATTTGAAAGTTATACTAGTTAGAGCTGATAGTTGTTGATTTTGTTTCCATTTCACTTGATTTATTGTAAGATTTTGATCTTCTTAAAATCCAGGATAGTTCAATATTTTGGATATGTTTAGGAAATAATACATAGATCTAGGTCATGAACGACAATAAAATTATATTTTGTTCCATTTGAAAGTTATACTAGTTGGAGCCAACTAGTTGTGATTTTCGATTTAGAACGTTTTAGTATAAGATTTTGACCATTTGTTTTTAACAAATCGGTCGTTCTGAATTTTAGATATATTAATGATAAGGAATATATCTGGGTATGAGGCAGTGGAGATTGGTTTTGATTCCCGAATAATCCCATATTTGATGCCGACTTGTTAAGCTATCTTTGGGTTTAAAGATAGAAAATCGAAGTTTTTCTCTTCACTGTCTAGATTTCATCATAGGTCCGATCCGCGCTGTCTGGTACGATCTATCGAAATTTGGAAGAAGGACTTCTTATCATAAATCTGTTATGAGCGGTGGAATTAAGTTTGATTTAAAAAGTAGTGTTTTGTCAAGAACGGAGTTATTAGACCTAGGAGATTTTTTATTTGTTTTTAGAAAGTGTTACATTTTTAACATATGATTGATTTGTACTCATATTTAGAAATTTGTGTGGATAATTATAGCCTAATAGGATTGTCTGGAAGTAGCGTAACCTCTGTAGGTCAGTCATTCAAATTCGAACTGTTCTTTGTCATTGACATATTGTTAGAGCCAACCTCTTTAGGCCAGTCCTTTTGATCACGACGCTCGTTAATGACCCAACATATTTAGGTCATCAACCCAGTTCGGCATTGTCCCAAGTCCGTCAGTTAAACTCATTAAATTGAAACCATTTCGCCGCAAAGCGCTGAAATTGGCCCATTCGTTCGCGGTTAATGACGTGAATTGAATGGCCCATTAAGGTCCGGCCGTTCTTTAGGTTGGCTTTCTTCTGTGCGGCCGTATATTGACCCTTATTTATTAACCGTTAATCGTCCGACATATTTAGGTCAGTAAACTTATATGTTCAAACCGTTAATAGCGTCGATTAAACATTTTGTCAAATTGATTCGGCGCCATCTGGCGAGTGACATTTCATTACGTAGGTTGGCGTGGTGGTCCGACTGTTCGTAGGTTGAACTATTAATCAAGCCCATATTTGTTAGGCCATCAATTTGGCCAACCCGACAAATCAAGCCCCCGACATATTTAGTCCCCCTTGACTTAGGTTATTTCGTTAATCGCGTGATTGATTCGATTCGAACGGCGCCATACCGAAGCTGCCGATTGGTCAAGCTCACTTCGCGGTTAGCATAATTCGGTTCAGCCATTAGCTTGACGCCCGTATTTGGGGCTGGCCGATTGGGCAGATTGACGCATCCAGGACGGTAATGCATTGGTTTATGCCCCGGAAGGCTCACTTGACCGCATCTGCCTCTTTACAGAACATCAGTGGATCGTTTATTAACCGTTACCAGTGTTGAAGCCCGACATAATAGGAACCAGCGTATTTGGAGCGAGCTCTTCAGGTCTAATTCCACTCTTAATTTATTCACAATTTGTCATTTTTCTACAAAAAAAAAAAAACCAAGATCTTAAAGATCAATTTCTAGGTATGAACTTTTCTTAATTTTCCTTTCATTTTTTTTTGTGACTTTGTTTCAAAACTTTCAATATTTTTTGAATTTCTCAAGATTCAGATGTCTCTAATTTCTAAAGGTCATCAATTTCCTCATATATTTTTATTTTATTTTACTTATTTATTATTATTATTTTATTTATTTTATTTTATTTTATATTTTGTTTTATGTTTAATTTTTATTTTCTTTTACTATTTTCTATCATTCTTCTTCAAGTTTTGAAATTTTAAATTCTAATTTATAAATTTTCAACGATTTCATTTTGATTTAATTTAATTTCGAAGTTCAAAGTGTCACAAATTTCAAGACCGAATATCCAATTTCTAATTCATTTAAATCTCAAATCTCGTTTACCAAAATTCAAGCTTCCAATTTCAAAATCTCTGTTCAGTACCAGCTTCAAATTCATTTGAAATTCTTAATTTCCAATATTTATTCTAAACGAGAAATTTGTTTAATCGGTTTCAAATTAAAAACACGCTGATTAATTCTATAGTTCCTATAAAATGGATCTTTGTGGAGTTAATTAATATGTGACATATAAACTTCCTAGCGGAAATTGGGGCCCAACATCTCATGTATTCTTTTAACAAATAATTTGACCTCAATACATAATCAATTTCATTAAATCATATGAATCTTTCATATTGTTATTCACCTAACATTCTCTGTTACCTACAATGTTAAGTAAAGCATTTGGATATATCACGGTACACATTTTCATGTCTTATTATTCATATATTTATTTATTTGTCTATATTCATTTCCTGTAATACTAGTGTTGTTATTATGTTATTTATTACTCTATTTTGTGCTCTCAGTGATGATTAATCAAAAATTCATTATTTTCCCTAAACTTGTTTTGGTGAGGGTTACCTCTACAGGCTTAGGGGTGCTCACTGACTCTACATACCATTACCCTTCCCGATAAGTACTTTTGACCTCAGACACTATCAACATTTTTTGCAGGGCATCTTTTCTTATGGGAGAATTATTATTTGAGGTTTTCTTTGCTTGTTTGTTTTCCTTTAAAATAAAACAAAATAGTGGCAACTCAAAACCGTTTTCAATGGTTTCAACAACCTAAAGCGGGATCTAGCAGTGGGGACGCACGTGAAAATAAGGTCACATGCCCTGTTTACTAATCTTTTGACTTGTTTTTAATCCTATTATTTGGAGAAACACCACGTCTTGAGCTCTGCGCACATTATTCAAAACTCCCATAGATTAAAATTCTTTGTGTTGATAGTGGAATATAAATCTGTAAATAAATTTAAAAAGAAAAAAAGAGTAAGGAGTAATTATAAATACAAAGAGACAGCCCGATCAAGTTCCTTAATCACAAACAAATTTTAGCAAGAAGTAGTGGAACATAAAGAAAGAAAATTAAAGAAAGAATGGTAAGAGTTGTGGATCGTGAAGCATCCCAATACTGAGTTTAAGTATGGGCCAGAAATTCCAATTATGAAGATATAGGAAAGAAATGTCGTAATTTATTTACAATTCTTAATTTAGTTTAAAATCTAGGAATTTGTCTCTCTAGTCTCGGATGACAAAATGGATTCATAAAGTTTGGGCTGTGCTACGCGAGAAATCAACTAACGTAAGGCTGGCGTAGAGTGCAGACGGTCGGAGTGTTGACTAGTTTTTCTGGGCATTTCGTTTAGTCGTAAAGCGATTTCGATAATGAGAGTCACATATAACGTACTCATCATATACCAGTGGCATGAGTAGAGGAACAAATGATAAGAAAATGGACCAGTAGAGATAGTGCCAAATGTCAAAAATCAGAGACTTGAAAGCATAGGAAGGAATGAATTAATGACTAACTTCAGACAAAACGAAATGATATATCTTCCTGGTGAGACAAAACGTCTTTGGAAGGCGAGGAGGCGATGGCTGCAGAGAAAGGAAAAATGTATGGAGTTTTAGAGAGAGAAGGACCTCCTTCTCTCTACCTAAATTCTGAGCGTCAGACGGAAATTCGTGATCATGTCGGGGCCGAAGGGAAGTTTGCTCTTGTGCGGAGAGACCTCGCGTGTTGGATTTGAGGTTTAGGCTGAAACTCATAGTGGGAGGATTTATCTACTTGGGTTTTACACTTTAGTTAAAGTCTGTTTTATAATGTTTAGTTGGTTGGGGCCATGAGGGCATTTGATATCATCTGGCTGGGACCCAGGTGTGAAATTTTTTAATTTTGAGTCGGGGTCAGTGGTACATTGGGAGGCTGTTGGGTTATGATGCATGGCGCTGTATTAGGATGCTAAATTTTAACCTGTGTTGTAAGAGTAAACTTTAGACTCTTAGACTATTGGAATATAGTTGGATTCATAGTTGGTATGTTTTATAAGGTTTATTGTTTATGGAGGCCCCATTGAAAAAGTTTTTTTTACTCCTTCGTACAACGATTATATTGGATTAATTTTGGGACATATTTCATAAGATTATTATGTTTAGGGTAGAGCTTCCGTCTGAGGAGACTTCTGATTTTTACGGGAAGTAGTATCGGGTAACTTGGGCATCCATATGTTGCGGGTTGGCCTGGTATTCTGCTGGGCCACAGGTTCTGGGCGTCCACAACTACGCTAAGCCTCGTGCAGCTGATCAAAACTACTTTGTAAGTTATTACTCGTATTGGCTAGCTATGGATGATTGAGTGTGCATGTGCACGTTGACATACAAAATATACTGAATTGAGTACTTTAAAGTTACTTTTGATAAATATAGATTCACATTTGTAATAAAATATAAAAAATACATATATATTCACGGTAGGAATTATGACGTTCTTAATTTTCCCTCAAGATTATTTCTCCACAGTTCTGAGAACATTTCATTCTTGTTATATGATGAATTGTTGACGTGCGTCACTAATACAACTTGGTTATTCATCATGAAATGTCACGATCTATGACCATTTATATGCATCACAAAGAGCACAATTAGTCAATTAATTATAACCAAAGGATTTCAATGCTTGCTAAAATCTAAACACAAAAACAAATTTGGTGTTCAATATCTAACGTGCATTACCTATTCTCCAGAAAGGTAAGCCAACCACTTTTCTCGTTCTGTTTTGCAAAAGTTCCTACAAGATTAATATTCACATTAATATAATATAATATGCTGTAAATTACTTCAACAAGACTATATATAGATAATATGTATATATGAAATTACTTGACAAAGACTATATATATACAAAGCAGAAACGAGAAAATACAGAAATAAAGTATACCTTAATGGGACAAAATTAAAAGACATCTTTTGGATTTTCACAAAATAAACAAGACCACAAAAATCCTTCACTTGGTTTTTCGTCACTGATGATTTATTTAAGAAGAAAGAAGAAAGACCATGACAAATTTAATATTTCATCTTCAAAACAACTAATTCATAGAGTATTTTTTGAAAAAGTGGGAGAATGGAAAGCTTAAAGAGAAATTGATGGATGAAATGGGGAGTTCTTACGACATAATATTATTACTCAGTATATATATACATTCGAATATACTACTCTTTACTGGATAAAGATGCAGAACCAGTTGTATTTGGATTTAAAATATTCTGGACTCAAAATTAAAACAATTTAAAGTCAATGGATCAAGTTGTTAATTTGCATCGACAAACTTGACCTTATTCCCACTTTTCATGATTTTTGTTGATTAAAAAATATTATTTGAAAATTTGGAGATATATTTGAGTATTAAATAAATTGCATTTTTAATATAATTTAAATTTTAATAAATCTTGTATCCTTATTTTGTATTTGAAATATCTATAATTTCCTTTTCTTATTATTTTCCCTTTAAATTTAATCATATATACTTTACTTTCTAAATTTAAATATATGATTTTTCTAAAATTAAATATAAAATGATATAAATGAAGTTTATGTGGTTTTAAATTAGAATAAAGATTTAATAACTAAATTATCAATATGTTTTAATAATTTTTATTAAACTAACTATACAATAACAAATAACAATTCATAAAAACAAAATGTTATTTATTTTAGCAATAATTAACTAAAATTATACATATCCTCTTTTCTAATATGATTATATCTTATAAGCTAGATGGATTTTAAAACAAATAGGATATTTCATTTCTTATATATATATATATATATATATATATATATATAATATTATTATTAATGTGTGTGTATTGTGCCTTGTGTGTGTGCGGCGGCAGTGGCGTGAGTGCGCGTTGAATATGATTATTATTGTGGGTCAAAAGTCTGAAACCAGAGACTGCATTTATGTAGTGTGCATGCGTGCTTGCCTTGTGTGTGGCGATCTTCTCTTATCTTTGATGAATTGTGGAGTGTGAATATTTATTTAAGAAATAATTAACTAAAATTTACAACATATCTTTTCTAATATGATTATATCTTCTAACTAGATATGGATTTTCAAAACAAATAAGATATTTCATTATTATGATGCATTTTTTAAAATATATATATTTTGTTGTCAAAATACACACACACACATGTAATGATTGCATGTCTTAGAGAAGAGAGAGAGGACTACAAAAGGCGTGCTCTGACAGTTGATCATATTTTACAATCTTTAGGAAACTCAGGAAAATTTCTAAAAGGAGCATCATGAATAGATGGTGTGTGCGTACTCTTACCACTGTGTACTGTGGGAAGGACTACAAAAGGCTATAAAGCTCACTAAAACACGAGGCAAATCACTTATTTTATAATCTTTAGGAAACTAGAAATTTTTTCTAAAGAACTTTCATGAATAGATGGTGTGTGTGTGTGTATGTTGTGTGTGTGTGTGTGTGTGTGTGTGGTAGTAGTGATATAGACGTCTTTAGGCATACCGTTGCAATTAAATGTCTCATACAAGTTGGGAAGGAATTTCTGGCGATAAAGCTCAAAACAAGGAAATTTGCAATCTCCCTTTGTTTTTATAATCTTTGAGAAACTCTGGCATTTACTAAGAAAGGAGCACCATGAATAGATGGGGTGTGTGTGTGGAAGGATTCCCAAGGCAAGCAAAGCTCTATAACACAGCTGCAATCCAACATTGCACATAATCTTTGAAACTTTAAGAAAATTTTTCTAGTCTGCGGCGTGTGTGTGCTGTGTGTGTGATGACGTCTTTAAGGCATTTCCACATGACCCAAATTAATCTATACAAGTTGGAAGGACTCTGGTGATAAGCTCTATAAAACAGCGTAATCCCTTATTTCATAATCTTTGGGAAACTCTAGAAGATTACAGTATGCATGGCATATTATTATGTCTGATATAAGAGACGTCTTTAAGACATACCACATGACCCAATTAATCATGTGTGTGTGATGGCGTATTTAGACATCACAGTGTGTGTGATCGACATCTTTAAGAGCACCACATGATCAAATTAATCTCATCAAAATACTGAATGTAATCTGAAGAAGATTTTGGAAAAATTTCTTCCCCCTTGAACCAGTCAGTTCTCTGCAGCTTGAAATCTTAATTTACGAAAAAATTATAAATAGTGTTCCGGTGAAACCAGGAAATTTTAGATCTCGGATGATGAAATGAACCGCCACTTGAAGTAAATGCCGTGAAATCGCTATCACCGTATTGAATTTAAGATCTGAATTCACAACGATTCGAAATTCCAAAGTTTTGAAACGCGAGGTGTAATAAGGACCAACGGCTAGCGTTTGAGTAATTCGCGTGTACACATATCGAATCTTGAAATAGTAAACTAAGCTAAAATTAATAGAGCCCCATGGACATGTGTTGTCTCTGGTGGAGGAAAATCTCAAATAGGTGGATAAGTGGATAAATAAAATAAACGATGAGGCTTGACCTTGCGTGGCAATAAAGGACACAAGAGGAATAAAAACAGAAAGAAAGAACTGAGCGATTCTCTTCCTCATTTTCTTTGGATCAGCGGTGGGAGGAAAAATGAAGTCTGAGAGAGGAGAGAAAGTCGGCTCTCTCTAGATTTCCCTAGCTTTCGAGCCGTCGGTTCTCGTGGCGGACGAAGTGCTGCAAAAGTTACTACGGCTGAGCTGCGCGTGGACAGGTTTTACGAGGAGTTTAGGCAACTCAGGGAGGTAGGGTTTTTCTCCTGTGGTTCCAATCCTTTTAAGAGAGGTTTGTTAATGCTTTGGTTGATTTGAGGTCGTGAGTGGCTGTTCTATCAGTCCGGCTTGGGAGTAAAATCTTTGTTTAGAGACTCGTTTTGGACCGATCCTGTTTGTTTGTGTAATTTTACTCAGCCTAATTTGCCAATCATTCTAGTTTGAAATGTTGTTGGGCGAGAAATGGCCGTGGATTGATTAAAGTGAGCAGATGTAGTGAGAGGAGCTGCCCGAGACGACCAGCTGCATGGATGTGGGGCCCATTAAAAAGCAGTCGATTTTATTTCTTCGGAATGAAAATAGTCCATGTGTGTTATAAGCAAAGCCTCGCTTTACTTGAAGAATAACTTGAATTGTGTGGAAAAAATGAGATGTTAATATACTCATATTAATGTGTTAACATGATGATAAATTATAAAATATAATTGTCATAAGAGTGATTGGAATTAAATTAGATTGTTAGTTGTATGAGGCTTAATTTTGATATTGTACTAAAAAATTCATGTACAAATATTTTGGCGAAATTAAATTTTGTTAATATACAAGTAAAATATATTAGCATAGATTGTTGAAATGGCATCGCATTTATATACGCAAGGGGCAACTTTAGAATAATAGAGTAGCAGAATTACATGACATGAAGAAAATAAGCAAAAATAGTTGTGAAAAGAATTTCAATGGAAGATTTTAGGAGAATTGGGTTAGGAGATTGTCAATGATTCCGCGTCGGAGGGAGCTCATGAATTATTTGAAAGAGTTAGCCGACAAATTTACTGGGGTTGTCCGAAGCTACGAAACTTCGGTGGTATGAGCAGGAAGCAAAACCTTTGTTTTGGCGTATTTCTCCATTTGGCTTGAAATAAGTCAATGAGGACTCGGGGGCGGTTGGGCATGTAGACATTTCTGAATGAAGGATCTTGACATTTGTTTAGTGTGTTTGGTTTGCCATTACATGTGCATAGGTGAGGAGTAACCCTTGAAGTGCTCATTTCTGAAGCGTTCTTCCATGCTGTATCTGAGATATTATTTCAAATGCGAGGGATTGTTAGAGGAAGAAAAGCTCATTAAATGACACACCCAGAGAAGAAAGCCGATATGTGTGATTGATTTTTTGTAAAACATGTATTAGAATTCTAAATTTTAATATATGTTTGTATTAAATGTATTAACTCTTATTCTGTAATAGTTAGTTAGATTTTTGTGAAGTATATGATGTATAAGTACAGTGAAAGCGAATTTTTCTTCGTATATAGAATCTCATGTTACCACAAGACATATAGGTTTCAGCGGGTTGACGATTAGTCAGCGGGACTGTTGAATTTGAAGTGATCTACCATCTTCTACTCTAGTCTCCCCAAATTATCTAGTCTTTAGCATCTATGCATGGTAACTAACAAATTCCTAATCTTTAGCATCTATACATAGTAACTAAGTTCCCTAATATTTGGCATTTATCACATGTGGTAAGATGTCTCTGACTAATAATAAGTCCCAATTGCATAACTCCTAGAATTGTATATAGTAACATCCCCCTCCAAATTGATTAAAAATAAGTTGGTGGTAACCAGTTGCCAACATGAAATAAATGCAGCTCAGGTCAACTTTTTGTTGAAGAAAGACGTCGTATGGAGATCGAAGAGACTATGAGAGAGAGATATCACGACTTTCCCAGAAAGTGTCTCGAATAGAATGGCAAACAACTTCAATGTGCAGATGCGTTCTTGAAGCGGGATTGGTGGCAATCTGAATAGCACTAGTGTTGCTCTTTTGAGAAAGTAGAAGTAGTCTGAGAAAACCCCAGCATTCTGGGGAGACCCGCATGGCCATACAATTTGAGGAACAAGCGTTGGGCCTTTTGATACTTAGCCTGTTGAGACTGAAGCACGATCTTGTTTATTTACATCTTCAAAAATTAAGCATCACCTAAAAACATACACCAACATGGTAATTCCAGTGTATACGGGCTGACGATCGATCTCATATAGGTAACTCCAGATTTAAGAAAGAGAAGTGTGAGTAGAAAAAACAGCCCATGAGTAGGTGATCCTCGAAGATAGCGAATGATGCGAACTAAATGAGATGGAATCAGAGAGAATAAATTATTGTGATGAACAACACTGAGAATCTGGTCGAGTAAGTAGTCAAATAGATAAGACTCCCAGACCTAAGCCTTGAAATAGAGTAGAGTTCATCCAGAGGTCCCCTTTGTCTTTCCTACTCCTTTGACATTTTACCTCCACCATAGATATCAACGAAGAAGTAATCCCTCGAATAGCCAAGTATTAAGATCTTGAATATACTTATGCTGGTTCACGAAAAGGCCTTGGGATCGATAATGACTCCAATCCTAAAGTACTTGAGGCGCAGCTAAAGAGATCAGCTATATGGAAGTT
Organism: Tetrastigma voinierianum; assembly: GCA_016808115.1. Classification (NCBI taxonomy): domain Eukaryota; kingdom Viridiplantae; phylum Streptophyta; class Magnoliopsida; order Vitales; family Vitaceae; genus Tetrastigma; species Tetrastigma voinierianum. Next base: position 180,231 of record JAEQBH010005962.1, read on the forward strand.
GCGTGTAACCTTTATTTATTGGAAGCTTAGTAAATCAGACCACGTTAGGTCTGGAGTGACAGTAATATCCCATCCACATAAAACCAGGGGCTAACTATACCCGATGTGATGTATGAGCAGAAGGAATCGAGCTTTGTGCCAAGGCGGAAGGAAAGAGGTGTCACTGCGAAACTTCTCAAACCAAGTCTTGGGCGCTTGTGAGCCATCTAAAGTAAGACTTCTGACATCATGACGAGAAGAGTAGTCCATACCGGGAGAGGGAAGCTTCATGTAAATCTCCTCCTGGAATCACTACTGAAAGAAAACCTTGCCTTCACATCCATTTGATCTTCAGTCGCCATGACTGAAATGACAATAGCTAGGATCGTTCGAACCGTGGTCATTTGTACTTGGGGAAAATGTCTCCTTACTAATCAACCTCATATTCACCTTGTTACCCAAGCTACAGGCGAGCTTTGTCTGGATCAAAGAATAAGCCAGCACAGAAGTTTTATGAAAAAACCCACGCATTTGCTAATAGGTTTGACTATGGGAGGACTTGGAACTCACGCTATCCAGTGTGATTCTCTAGGTGGCAGTTGCCTTTGTGTTGGGGCACCAGCACTCATGTTCCATGTAACTTTGTTTGTAGCAAGAGGAATGTGAGCCTTCATGATAGGAAATCATGAAACCAAGAGACAGAGAAGAAGCCATACCAATTGGGAATTCGAGAAGGGCGAAGATGAGCCATGAAAAGAGTGGTGGAAACAAAGCGAGGATTAAGGCGTAGATCCAAGATCGGAAGGAGGCCTGAAGGAAGTGGAACGAACTCATGTTGACTATGTCCTCATACACAAAACCAGTTGACCAGACTCTGCGAATTGTTGGAGATTCGGAAAAATAGGCGGGAAGAGATACAGATCTGGTTATGATTACAGATGAGGATGGAAAGAAATGTTGATTTTCAAAGAAGATCACGACATTAAACCCGTATCACAGAAGCATGGGGATCGTAACAAACATAACCCTTGTGAGGATACCACCAACAGAAAACCATAAACTAGCGGGTAAGTTTATCATAGTTCCACTAGGGAGGGAGATGCACGAAACTAAACCTTCAAAATGTGCGAAGATCGAGGAATGTTTTAAAAAAAAAAAAAAAAAAAAAAATTCTACTGAGGAGGTGCAAACTAAATTTGAAGGAAGAAACATGATTTTTGTAGGAGAGGTAGCGATTGATCAAGCGACAAACTCAGTGAAGGCTTCACACCCAGCGAGAGAGACAGTGATTAGTAAAGAGTTCACTAGGCATATCAATAAGGTAGTGATTTTCCTCGTAACACCATTTATTTGTAGTGTGAAGAGATAAGAATCTTTGAGAGATGATCCTTCAGCACAGAAGCCTTAAACTCAGTAGACATGTATTCACCGCCGAATCGCGCAGACCTTGATCTCTTTGCTTGAAGAATTAAAGTCAAGGGTACGAATGAAAAACTAAAAAACTTCACCCCTTGACCGGAGGAATGGCCCAAGTAAAGTGACTAAAGTCATCAATGAAAGTAACAAAAGTGCTTATATTTTGTGAAAGCATTTGGAATTACGATCCCAAAGTATCCACCTATGGAAAAGCTCAAAAACATTTATGAGGCTAAGATCATGACAAGGAAAGGTAGAAGACTTTACTTTTCCAGAGTTTGCATAATGTACAATGAAGATAGATCAATAGAAGGAACATGCTTTGTTCCAAAATCTAGGAATCAAGCAAGTGAAAGGACATGAGGGGTTTAAGTGGCCCAGACGTCACCACCCATCTGTGCGGAATGACAACTTGGCTTATGCAAATGAGAGTAAAGGAAAACTGGAACTCTAGAGTGGAGACATGAAGAGGAAGAGTAAAGTCCTTTGGGCCTTAGTCAACACCTTTTATTACTTGATCTCTGACTATGTGGAGACGGAGAATAGACTTCACAATTTAATTTATAGTGAATCATTTGTGAAATGGGTTGTGGAGAGGTGGGGACACAAAAACATGATTAAAGAAGAGGAAAGATCCATAACATCCACTAATAGACCAAGGTTGCCATTAAGCAGTGTAATTTTAGATTCCATCCATAATTTCTGATGTTGGAAAGAAGGAACAGCAATGTTAGTCCATATGGTTCGAAACTGAGGGTCTGAATACCATGGCTTAGAAGAAACTTTGCGATTACGAGATTACCCAAGCGTTAAGTAGAAGAATATATATTGCTTCATTTAAGTGGAATTATATGATAGTTTATGGTTATGAGGTGAAAGAACATTATTTAGACAATGATGACTCGTGATAGAATAAGCGTGATGGAGCATGATAAGCGATTACCTATTCCTTTGACGAATATGAATAGATGAAGACCAGTGATATTTGTTTCTTGTGATTACAAAACTTCTTAGGACGGAAATCTCTAGATAATATATTTAGCTTTAAACTAAAAACAATGAACTATTTGTAATCTCTACCGTATCTCTCATTATGTTGTAACTGGAAACGCAAAGTGTAGCTCTGAGTGGCGTTCTGGCGGCTGATAACGTCACGATTGCTCCACCTCGACAGAGTTCATCAACCAGCATCACGAAAGATTATAGGACCGAGCTTAATTCTGGTTCTGTTCAGTTAGGCATTCTGTTGATTGTCACAAGCAATAAAGAAATTGGATCCCTTTCATATTGCGTACATTCTCTGGGTGTGAGAGCATAAGTGGGGAACAATTAAGCATAAACAAATGTGTAGCAATAATGACCAGAAGGGTTTAGAAAACTAAAAATGAGCTACTCAATAGAGGGCTTATGTACAGTGATCATCTATTATCTGAATGGTGATCATTTGCAGGAGTTGTCTTGATTGTAAAACATGTTCAGATAAGTCCACATACATGACAATAGTTTTATAAGGCTCAGGTGGGAACAAAGATGGGACTCAGTAAGGCCAGACTAGTCTATCTTGGAGCATCGCAAGATTTCCATGGAATAAGCCTCGGCACCTTGAGAGTCTTGGAGACCTCCAAATCAAATATACGATACACGTAGTTCTTTCCTCTGTCGTTTCAGTTGAGACCCTGTGGAATAATTTTTATGGATGGCAGTGGGGCCGGGAGTGGTTCCAACTTATCCAGTGACCTTGGTCCGACCAAGGAATAGAGATATCCACCCAGAGGGATTATTACATTCTTTTAGTGGGAAAGGCTTTGTGACAGGCCCACCACAGGAAAGAAGAAGAATTGCCTCCGATTAGCCAGAAGAATACAACCAGAAAGGCATTAGGAATGAAGTAAAGAGACAAGACACATGAGGATGGCGCCATGAATGAGGAGAGACACCATAGAGTTCCGTTGGGTTCATGAGAGTGGGACAGGAGTCATGTTTGGAAGGCAGAAGGAGGACTCCCCATGAAGACAGGAAAGAGTGTTCGCAGGACCAGGAAATCAAGAACTGGACTCTGATACCATAATCAAAATTACTAGATCTCTTGAGAAAAATCTGAAGGGATTTTTGGGAAAGGTTTCTTCCCTTGGAATTTTTATCAATGTGCCTTACTATATAGTCCCAAGGTGTATAGTCTTTGCAACCACTTCCTGTTGCTCTACTTACATGGTAACTCTTCAGGTTTGAGCCTGTTTTGAAAAAATGTAGTTACGTCTTCTGCAGTTCTAAATCTTTGGCATTTCTGGCGGGATGAGCCTGTATAGCCCTAATGCTAGGAGTCCCTTAAGGTGCATAACTCCTAGGTGTGCTATGTGATAACACACTCTGAGTTAGGAAGGGACTACAAAAGTAGATATTTCATGAAACCTTAGGCTATGATCTATGGCACTATAGTCTTTGAGGAGCTCTAGAAAAAATTTCTAAAGAGGACTATGAATGAATGGCATATTTGCATTAGATTTTCAAAAGAAACTCCTTTCTTTTAGTTTTTACCCAGATTCATGAATCTCCCAATGTTTGTTTTATGTTTTGAGCTATTTGGTTGTTAAGAATTTGTTGAAAATAATTTTTACCTAGCCATTTGTACCCAATTTGTTATTTGAGATTCTAATAACAAACTATTTCAATCTTCTATTTCATACTTTTCCTTTGTGGAGAATTTTTCTAAAATGCTCTTTTCATTAAAAACAAATGACATAAGAAACTTTATTTCCGTAGGAAAAAATTCCATTATATAATAGTTGTTTTTTCTCTTGTATTTTTCTTGCTCTATTGAAAAGGAACATCTAAAGTCAGCAAAAAAAAAAAAACTAAAGTATTGCTATGTTATCGTTGAATCTTTCTCCAGTTCTTAATTTGAGGTGTGTGACTAGTATGTTTGTTTTAGGAATAAACTAATTAACTTTTTACTTATATTTGTATTCTTAAAAATAAACACTATTTTAACCATTCCAAATATACCCATATCTTTTCAATTTTCATATTTAAGTTTTCAGAAAATTTAAGACTTTAAAAATATTAAGAACTTGCTTCCTTTCTAAAAAAAAAAGAACTTTGTATTTATACTAAGTGTAGAAAGTTAATTTTTATATACTTGAGTTTCTATTTATCGGAAACGAAGAATAAAAACAAACAAACACTAAAATATTAGAATTTATGTTTTAAAGTCAGTGTACCAGAAAAAGTGAATTTGGTTCTAATTTTAAAGCATTGTTGAAGCAGTTTGAAATACGAATACTTTCTTATTTTAATCTTTTAAAACTATTTCCCTATTGTTTTTATTAACAATTTTAGAAACGAAAACGATTTTAAACAATCAAATAAGCACAAGGCCTTTATTTGCGTTTTATTTATCTAAATAGCTATTGATGATGAACTATACAGATAACCATAAAGGGAAAAACAAGTAAAGCTCTAAATCAATTACACAATTAATAGACCTTTTAGAAAATAAAATTGATATAGTTAAATCTATTAATTATGGACTAAACATAATCATATTAAAATTTGATTGAATAATTGTGCATTTATTTGGGTCATTTATGGGATTATTTAATATTGGCTAATGGGCCAGTTCCCAACATCTTCTCCACCCACTTTGGTAAGCACATTGGGGCTTAGCGATCCTGCTCTTTCGATGCGCTAAGCGTCACTGTCATGCCTTGATCAGAAACAAGCTATTAATATAACACCCATGATTTTGGAGTTCAATTGTCACCACAGCCACTACAACGCTATTTACGATGCATTTTCCAGAGGAAATCGATCGTCATCTTTCGAGGATGACATAGGCACCTCCGCTGACGACGGTCACGATACATTTGATTCGACTTTTCGGCGAGAAATAAAGGAAGATGGGCGGGCGTTAGGATGAAGGGGTATATGCAGCTCTAGAGAAGTTTGAGCTTTGGCATCACGTGAGTTGAGGATTGGGAAATAGATCCAGGAACTTCCGAGATGGGATAAAATTTTTATCTGACAAACAGGGTTACGCATTTGCCACCTCTATTATACCCCGATTATTTAGTCTCTTGAGGTTGAATGATCTAAGCGCACCTCAAAGGGAGATCAGAGGAGAGACAAGTCTCGATTTTACGAGAGTATCACCTAGATGTGAGGAATATGAGACAAGCAGCCAGTTATTAGCTCACGAGGTTGCTAAATTACTTGGATTAGAGGGGACATCTCTGAATACATTTTAAGAGGTGGTCTCGGGTAGTTCATGAAACCTACTGAAACCTCTAGACCTTGTGATAGATATGATTCTTCGGCTTTGGCTCTGACAACGCCAAACCATAGGTTAACCACGCTGGAATCTTTGCATGGGTGGGTGTTAATTTTCCCTAGTAGCATCATCCCGTTGTGAGCTCATTGCGCCCCAACGATCTCCCTGAAAGTTATGTGCATCACTATGACGCGCGATTTCTGAGCCTTGGAAGTGGCTTTTGTCGTGAATTGCGGCTGGCAATCCCTCTGAGCACAACTCTACCTACCCACCTTGTCCCACGCCTAGGTTACCAGCGCGATGATCTTCACCATTTTTGGAATTTTTTTTGTGAATCCACCTGATGAAGGCGTTGCCATCCTCGTACCACCAAATTTAAGTTCTTGACTTGGGGCTGAATCAATAAAAGGGACAATGAGCAAAATTTACTATGGTCAAATAGTAGAAAGATACATTGAGCGCGTGACTCAGGAGCCCATGCAAAGCCTGGCATGATGATCGAAATGTAAACCTCTACATTTGTCTGTATTAGGTCCAAAATAAGGCCCAGTGATTAACTTGGGAAAAACCTCTGGAAGTTAACTCCTTCTTATAAACATCTGGGAGGTTCTCTAATATTTTACATGAATCCCATGCAGGCACTAACATTTCTCCCCTCTTGGCTGAACCTACTTGAACCTTCAGAAGAATGCAGTCAGGTGGGTCTCCTAGGCGAGAAAGAATAGGGTGCTGTTCTGCCTTGATTACCTCGGCCTGTGGACCCTTCTTCGTGGAGTTGATCATAAATGGACCATCATCGAGGACTCAGGATATCCATCTCGAACTACTTGAAGCGAAATCTTACCCAGATAATGAAGCGAAGGTACAGTGAAGTAAAGCTCGAACCGCGTATTTGATGTCGATGGCATGTAGTGATGTTTTTCTGTCGGACTAGGATGTATCCCACACGTTGAAGTCGACTGAACACGTGAACAAGTCCTGAGAGGCATTTTCGGTACCGTGTTAGCGGGCGGTCCTTTGCTCTATAATTATGACGCTGGGATTTCTCTGAGATCGATGAAACAAGTTTGTTTATTCGGGAAAAAATTATGATACGCAGAGAATTCGACAATGTTATTCATATCCATGACCACTAACTCCACTCCATGCATAAAATCCGCGCTTTCTGATGGGGTCTTGATATTGTGGGGCCCATTACCCGGCTATTGGTCGACAAAGTACCATCTGACAGCCTACGTTATTTCACAAATTAGGCGGGGTGAGGCTATACACAGTCTGAAACCTTTGCTCACATGATTTTGTACAAAGCATATTACTGTGATTCGAGTGCCCCATTCAGCCGTTTCGACAATGGTCCACAATTCATTGCAAACCCACTGCCATGATTCTACTCTTAGAATATGGGATAAAACACTACTACACCTTGTATCCCAATCAATAGCTAGAAGTCGAAGTCACAGACAAAATTATTACACGCCTGTTTAGAACGGGTTAATGTGACGAAAGGAAATGGAGTAGGCAATTACCTATTTAACCTCTTGCTTTCTCCTTTCCTCAACGACTATCGGGAAACAAAATTTTCCACCTTTTGCTTTTTAGACTGAAACATTGATCCAGTTGGTTCGAATCGGCCTACTATTAGGTGTGTTTTTTGGATTGGCTTTTTATGATAAATATAGCTTATTTCTGATTTTTAATCTAACTTAGCACTCTTATTACTCATTTTTAATTTATAACCTAGCACTAAATTATATTTTTCATTTTTAACCCATATTTTGTATTTTGCATTAGAATAAAGCAGGACTAAAAGCAGCAAATTGGGCAATTGAAGCGAGTTATTACAGCAAGAAGGCGTGGTTGCCAAGGCGGTCTGATCGCTACCACGATATGAGTTATAGAGAAGGATCACATCGTAGAGCACTTGATGTGATCCACCGTGTAGCCGCGAGCGGAGGGTTTGCGTCAACGCGAGTTGAAGCGATCCGACCACAACGTCACGAAACTAAGGAAGAGAACTCTACGGTTGTGGTGACCACGATGAAGACCATAGCCTTATGACCAAATATAGGTACCTATTTTTGGTGTGGTGCGATACAAAGTTTATCGTGCTAACCACAGGCATTTAGCCCCGCTATGTTTCTATTTTTAAGCTCATTTGGCCTAGTACAAAGTATACATAAAAACTTTGATCCATTATTAGGGTTCAAATTTCTAGTGAAGAGGCTCTCATTTTCTAGGGTTTCTCTCTCTGTAAGTTTTGCTCCATTTGGGTTTAGATTTGAGTTTGTGGTTAGTTTTGTTTTGTGAGAACTTTGGATTATGAGTGAAGATTCTTTAGAAAATACAAGCTATATAAATGAAATTTAATTTGGGATACGGAGATTATGAAGTTCTTCCCAGCGGCTTAACCCCTCTTTTAACATTTCTATCTTCTATTTTTCTTCATTTTCTTAGTTTATGTGTTTATTTTTAACATGAATTTGTGATTATGATGTTTACGAAATGTAGTTAAGCATTTACTGAGATTTAGTTATCATATGTGATGTTAATTTTATCTAATTTTTATTGATTTGGATTGATCTATGCTTGTTTTGTTGTGTTTGGTATTCGATCCATGGAAAAAGAAAATATATGGAGCCTTTTGATTAATTATACATGTTTGCTGAGTTAGGTCTTCCAATGTTGTACTATGGTATCATAGTGACTTTGGGATTATGCCCTTTAAATCGATCTTTGACTCTCAGGAGCAGTGAGTTAAGTTAATTGGGATTAAAGATTAACCTAGTTAAAGGGCTCAGAAGATTAGAAAATTCTAGTACTATTGGGTTTCACGGAGGGACATCAAACATATTAAGTGAGGATTATATGCGTGCTTGATTGACTAATCCGAGCTTAGTCCGCGTTGTTCTATTGCAAGAGCGTAACTGTGACTAATAGAGCTTCTAGGAAAAATGTCGTTGAAAAGTATCAGTGATCTTTATAGACTTTGAAGGCCACTTCAATTGTGAATAGGTCGATAGTCTGAGAAATACAAGGAAATGGTGGGATCCTTGGTGGCTCCCAAGACTAGATTCAAGTTATAAATCCTTCTTTCATTGCCTTATGTAGATAATTCGACTAATGCTTTTGACGATAACCCGCCCAATTTCTCTATAAGGTTCTTTTCCCGAGTTTTAATCAATTGCATCCAGTTTTCATTAAACATTCTCTGTTTTGTTTAGCTTAAGTTTTAGACATCAACCAAATTGGACACTCAAATGGTGAATTAATGGTGTTGGAGTTCAAATCCAAACTTTCTGATCTCGTAGGAGCGATCTTGATTCGTAATAAGCTTCATTTTTATTACTTTGTGAATAAGGTGCACTTATAGGCTTAAACGACTTTCGTTTTATAATACACATTAGAAAACATCACAAGTTGCAAAACAAACCGACGTGTAACAAGATTTTTAGGCGTCGTTGCTCGGAGTTCACGATTTTCTCCCTTCGGATTGATATTTTTTAGCAAAAGTGAAATTTCTGGTGAGAAAAACAAAACAAAATTTTGTGTTTGTGAAAATGAATTCTTTCTATTTTATTCTTTTATCTATTTGTTTAGTTATTTTTATATTTATTTTATTTGTTTTCTAGTATTTGTTTTTATTTGAGTACCTATTTTTATGCATAAGAAGGGTCTATACAAAGTTATTATCATTTGATCAAGAATTAGAAAGAACATTTATTTCAATTAAAAAATATCAAACTGATAATATGTGAGATTAAGATAATGATAGATATAGTAAGGGCACCATATATCGGAATGAAGTACTTTACAGGATCGAGGGCAGAGCACTAGGAATTGTTTGGAGACTAATGATGAGCTAAGGTAGCTCATGACTTGGAACCAATCCATTGATGGAAACAATTTTGGGGTTAAGGCTTCTTTAATCTCTATGGTCGATAGCAACGATTAAATCCCTTCGGAGGATCAAGTAGACAGATTGTCAAGCTTCTTGGAGTTTTGAGGATTTATTCTGAATGAATGGTCAACCATGATATGATGATTGAAGCTTTTCCCATTCTCTCTGAGGATTGACAAGGTTTGTCGGGATCGATAAATGGAATGAGGAGGTGGTTGGAGTCTTACAGACGAAGTGCCTTTCCACCCTATTCCTTCACAACTCATAGCGAGTACATGTTTGGAAGGTGATCTGAAATCTTTTGTATGATGTGTGGGATATATTTAGAGGATTATTAAGAAAATGCCATGGCTTGTGGTTATGAGCTAAGGTGATTAGGTGCAGACCTTCTACAATGGTCTTAACTATTAATGAGAGCATTGGTGGAAAAGGCTGTGGAGGATAGTCTTAACAGGGCCGCAAGGGAAACCAATAAGTTGTTTGAGAACCATACAAAAATAATTATCGAAACTACCTTAAAGTGATCTTTGGGAAGAAGACAAGGGTATTTTAGAGTTGGATAAAATGTCTTGTTGAGTCGAGTTCAGGGCTCTAATGGCGGCGATCTTGACTAAAGAGGCGATAATTATTGAAATGGCATATGAAAAAGCTGAGGCGATTATCGTTTAATCCCCCATTCCAAAATTGGAAGGAAAGCGAACTAACATGAACAATCAGGTTACTTTCTGGCGAGACAACAACTTGCGTAGCACCACACCCAGGGATTAAGAATCTGAGAATTTTCATATGGGAATCAAGCCGCGGTTCCTATAGTATCCATAAGTAATTGCCAATATAGCACCTCCCGGTTTTCAAAAAATCAGAGCTTGAGCACCAATTATCAAAGGGAATACAAAATGACTGGTTTTAATGAGATTTTTAATGGTGATAATGGTTGAAGAAGACTAATGACCACAGAATCACTCGGCTGGAGAATGGTCGAGTTATTTATAGGCGGTTAATGAAGAATATGGAAAATATTGATCGACTATGGGAGTGTGCAGGGAATATGGAGGCGAATCGGTCAAGTTTTTGTAAATGCAATGTGAAGAATCCCAAACCTCATTGGGGCAAATGGTCAATCCTTGAAACAAAGCTCTTGACAAATCCTTTAGTGACTTGCAAAAGGAAAAATCCCAAACCAATGTATGGCTATAAACTATTAAGGAGACGAAGAAAAATAAACGATGATTCTCAATTTGTAAAGGCAACAAGCTAGAAAATTTGGAAAAATGATAATGAGAATAAAAGAAGGAAAGAATGAATTCCTAAAGGAAATATTCAAGAAGAGATAAACATGGAGGATGAAGAAGTCAAAAATAGAGAGGCTATACTAGGAAAAGTGATTTCTCAAATGACATCAGCATTCATACATCACCTACCACTCCCACTTGTAAGGAGTTTTGACGAAGATGGATGTACATTATAATTTCTCAATATTTAAAACGAAGTGGCATGTTTGTGATTAACAACCAGCTAAATGCGAATAAGCGCAAGATTTATGAAATAGATCGCAGGTAACAAGAAGAAGTTAGACTTAGTCAGGAACTACAGAGCCATCATTAAGAGGAAACTTCTAGAGAGCTTCGAGAGATCCTGCGACTTTACTATCCTTGAGCATGATTGGTAAACGTGCCGAGGAAAGCTCTATGTGACTTAGGGGCTGGCATAGATCTCATGCCTTTATCCATGGCCTGAAGCGATTTAGGGAGGAGACCTGCAAGCCAAATAACATTATCACTCTTGTGGTTTGATCGCTCTGTGACTTATCAAAGATTATTGAGGATCATGATGATAGTTACAGAATGGATAAATTTATTTTCCGATTGATTTTGTCGCTTTTCCAGCGAAGGAGGACAAGCGCCTTCAATCTTGGGTAGGCTGTTCTTGCAGCGATAGATATTGATAGTGCTGATAGTAACTTTAAGAGTGAGTTGATGATCAGAGGCCGAATTCTGTTTTGTATCAGTAGAATTTGAACTTTTGGTGATGATCGCGGGAAGCCTATATGCGGGGAGTGACTCATTAATACCTTCAAGGGGATAAATTGATGCATGAGTTTATGGATAGCGATCCGCTTAAAAATTCTCTAGTTCACTCTTTTAGTTGAAGAATTGAAAGATGAAAAAAGTTGCTTGAGTCAATTTTGTGAATTGTTTTTAATCTGAAGAAAATTAGAAGTTATAGTTTGTGGGGAAGGGCATGTAAAACTCCGACGGGCTAGTATTGAAGAACTTCATTTATTACCTTAGCTGTCATTCTTAGGTGAAAACAACACTAAACACAGCGATTATTTGGTTGATTAGATGATGAGGCTTGGAGAGAGTTACTTTTGTGTTGAAGAAAGAAATGAGGGCATTTTCACGCGGTGTATGGATGGTATAAAAGGTAATCGAGTCTGATGCATACACAGAATTATGGGAATGAGACAAAACCCAGGTCGAGATCAGCGGAGATTAAACCCTATAATGAAAGATATTTGTGAAAAAGGAGGAGTTCTCGAAATGGTTGAATACAAGTTCATTTATCACGATTTATGTGCAAACACATGGGTGTTATACTTGTTCGAAATATGATTTAAAAAGAGGTATATCTGGTGTGAAAAATCAAAAGGGAGAACTAATTGACTTTCGAGGTAATCGCGGATGGAGTTTTTGTATCGAGCTATTATGTAAAAGGTGAATATAAATTTATAAAAATACAAAATTTCACTACCGCCATTAATCAAATGCTTACATTCGATTGGCGGGACGATTTCAGGGTGTGCCCGACACTTTCTTGAAGATTTATGGGGACCTAATCAGGCTATTAATCAAACCCAGAAGATTGGGAGAGAAAGCAGAGATTCCATACCCTTTGGAAGATATGCTTTTAAAAGAATGTCTTTTGGTCTTTGAATGGCACCTTTCCAGGAAGTGTACTGTGTAATATTTTCCAATCTTGTGCCTTTAAATCATGGAAAGTCTTTATGTGGATGATTTTTGTAGTATTGAACTTCATTCACTTTATATTCTGGTTAAACAACATCTTTAGAAAAAAAGAAATCAGATAAAATTTTGGTGTTGAATTGGAAAGTGTTTACCCTTTATGATCACATGAGAGTGTATGTGTTGAATCCTTAGGGTATCCAAAGAAGGTTTAAGTGGATAGAAACCAAAAATTTCTACAAATTGAAAATCTGTGCCACCTATGAATGTGAAGAATCTAAGAAGCTTTACTAGGCCCCAGTACAGCTTTCAGGTGGTTTTCAATTTCCTCGAAATTTGCAAGAAGGAGACCCTTGTGCAGAACTTCTTAAAAGGAAAGGATTCACATTCTGTTGAGTAAACATCTTGGAAGCTTTTATGGATCATTAAGAAAGACCGATTCAATACTAATTGTATGTGCCTTATTTGAGGCCTCCATTTGAGATTATAATAATGCGATGTAAGTAGTTTTATTTATTTAGTGCAATTTAGGACAACGACATGAAGAATATTTAGGGCCATTTATTATCACGAGCAGCGCACTTTGAATGAAGAATCGAAGACTAAGCAGCCACATAATAATGCGCATTTGGCGACGCTTGACAAATTATGACCCTACATGTGGATTAAGTAATGCGTCTACCGATCTTCTGACCTTGTATGACCCAATGCAAAAAAATGATGCTAAACCGAGCTCATTGATGGGTATACTGGTTGATTGGAAACCGGGAAAAGCGGGGAGCTCAGAAAATGTAGTAGGATAAAACATCCGTTTGGAAAATGGTAATAACTTGAATAATCCATTGAAATTTTCCAGTTTTTCTAGATGAGCAAATGATGATAATGGAAACATCTTTGACATGATATCTTGTCTGATTATATTAACACAATGTTACCGGTTAACTAAGGCAAAGAAGAAATTCTCTTGATATGAATATTATCAATGGAGACCCCGATCCTTTTATTACGAAGATATGCGAATCAAGTTATCTGAATGTAATCTGGAAGTTGAGTGTAGCTGGCATTTGGCACGTGTGTTTTTCCACTATCTGGAGTCACATAGGATGCCCGAACTTCTAGAAGATACTAGATTAAGTTTTATTATTTCACACTTTAAGATTGTGTTGGTGTGAAGAAGTGTGATCATTATATGAATGGTGAATATATCAGGCGAGATGGGAAGCTATTGTTGTGAGCTGCCGAGTTGAGATATTTGATGTTTGAGAGATAGATTTCATCGAGGCCATTTCCACCTCGAATGGAAATTTGTATATCCACAGTGGTGTGCAGTTATAATCTTTAGTAGTTTAAAGCCATAGACTCAAAAAATGAAATGCAAGACGGTGGCTAAGTTTTTTGCGAAAAGAATATATTGACCGTTTGAGGCACGGTTGTGTTTGTGAGAACTTAGTTTCTATGAGCATTTTACACTTATGGCTAAATGGGGTCCATCATAAAGGCTTTCAGATATCACCCCACTTTCGAATGGATGAGTGGGATTACTAACCGAGAGAGCTCCACAGAATTTGTAGAAAGCAGTTAAGTACAATCGGAAAGATGGAAGTCACTTTGGGCATCATCGTCTTTAGGTATAAAGGCACCCTATTGGGAATCTCCTCTCTGACTGTATGGGAGCTTATATTTACCCATGCCACACACACCATTTTTCGGTGGGTTAGACATGAGCCACAGGCGATAGGAAGTGAACAGGCTTTTCAGTCTGTGGGAGAAAAATTAGGCTCCTTCAACTCATTCAGATTGGAAGAAATCAGAAATGAATCTTATGACAATCTGAGGATATACAAGGATAAGAATGGGAAGAAGTAACTTTTGATGTTATCTTCTCAAAGGACATTCAAAGGAAGGTGATAGTCTGTGTTATCCTCAAATTATTTCGAAAAGTAGTGTCCGATAGATGGACTCAGTCACCGTCTCTATCGCACTCCATTTGATGCGATTAGTTTGAAATCGAACCGATTGAGTAAATTCAAGGTGAAACGGTCAGAATTGAAGCATTACCTTTGAGAAGAATTCACAAACTTCATGATCACGATTAGAAAACATGATAAGCGTCGGTTTTATGGATATTCATCATTAAAGACGGTTATATGAGATCCCAGCAGGTAGGATAAGCTAAATTAAACTTAGCTTTCTTAGAATTGACAAGCTTTGTAAGGATCTTTATTTCATTTCACTTTGTTTATTCTCTTTTTGTTTCATTTTTCGAGTTCGTTTTGTTTTGGGATCCACATGTTTATTTTATTTGTTGTTTGTTCGGTGTGTTTGTGTTTCAGATTCATAAGTCGAGAAAAGCTTTGGAATTTTGGGACCCTGAAGAAATGAAGGAAGAAAGATCATGAAATTCGAGACTTTGAAACAAATATTGACAGAGAGTTATTTATGAAAATAATAATTTTAGATTGAGAAATTGGTTAAAGGCAGCATTGAGGACAATTAAAGAAGTTTTCGAATGTTTTTTAAAACTAAGTCAAGAATACTCAAATTAACACCTATGGTGCAGACCACAGTGTTCCTCTTAATCACTGTGAAAAAGTGCCCAGTCATGACCACTTGAAGCGATTAGGAAACCCTATGAAACCATAATATGCTTAGTGTGAGTCATTACAGTCATTTAGTTTTAGAAGAATCCTTAATCTAGTCGCGACTATGAAGACTTTGGAAGAAATGAAATCTTATGATCAGCATATCTTAGTGTGATCGCGACTGAGACCTATTTGAACATGTTGAATGTAAGTTTATGACCCTTAGTGTGAACATGAACATTTTTTAAATGCCTTGTGTTCATTGTTGGTGTGGTCTCGATCGTAAATCCATTGAGTTTCCAAGTCGCGGTGAGGTAGTGACCATTCACGACGACTTGAACTAAATCTGGAATTCACATTTTCTTTCACTTCTCGTTCTGCTTTGATCTTGCATCCTAATTCTCCTAAAACCTAGTTTGTGACCTTTGAAGACCATACCGCTTCCGTCTCATTTCACGAGACTCACCATCATTTCAAGGGTGCCTTCTTTGCTTTGGAGATCGAGCAAGGTAAACCCTAACCCAGAAATTGATCTTAGTTAGTGGTGGTTTGAGTTGAATCGAGTTTACAATTGTTGAATATATTGAGTGTTTTACAGTTTAAGAGTTACCTCTTTTAGGCTTGAACAAATTGAATTATAAGTCACCAAGTGAAAATTGAGGAAGATATGGCCCATAGAAGAGGAAAACTACCTTTGAACCATTTAGGATTCCTCTTCCCACCTAAAATCCAACCAAGTTCATGTTGATAAGTGAATAGTTCCGATTCACGAACAGATTAATTGTGCTTGGTTTCACAAGCATAGTCCTAACTTGCCAGCCTTCTTCGTGTCTCAATGACTTTCTTGGAATGAATTTTGTGCACCTGACCACAGGATTGCCCCAGTGTAAAGGTTTACCGCTGCAAACCTCAAGGACCAAGTTGATTCAGCATTGCTTGTTTTGTGAGAGGATTTGGGTACCTTTTGATGGTTCCACTATCGATAGGTAAATAGGGCTTTGACAGTGATAGCAATGAATAGCAGGAACTATTCACTAGCCTGAACTATGCAAAATCTTTGAGAAAGTGGTAATTTCCAATTCTAATTTAAAATAAAGAAAGATGGTGAGGTTCTTGAGATGGCTAGGTGGAAGCTATAAGAAAAGTGTGGCAGGTTCTGTTGTGAACTGAGGAGCTTGTCCCCCTGTGAGCATGAAACTATAAGAGACATGGGTGTTTGGTGCTGTGACATATTAGAGGCTACAAGCAGCTGTGGAAACATTATACATGATCATGATGAAGGAAGATGTAGGAAATTGCCCTTTTACTTTCATCCATAGTTATATAAAGAATCACAGTGGACTAGGAGGATGAGGAGAAATTGCCCATCTTGCAGATTCATATCTCCTTCACATAAAGAAAAGACAAGGAGCTTC
>JAEQBH010005963.1:0-155833 GCA_016808115.1 Tetrastigma voinierianum
AATCTAATTGAGTAGAAGCTTTCAATATTAATATAATCATTGATGGAAATAACTATCTTGAAGTAGAAGCTACAAAATAATTTCTTTATTTTGTATTTACATTAATGAAGTTATGGAATACAAAGTAAGTGACAAATTTCCCTAGTGAGAAGGAATCAAAACTAAAATGGTAATGTTTTAATGTTCACAAGTCTTGCCAATTTTATGGGACAATAACATGAAAATGCTTGAGATATTTTAAATAAATGAAGAAGCACTTCCATAATAGAAGCTATCCAGACTGAAATGTGTTGATTACGAATTTGAAAGTATAAAAAAACAATATGTGGACACTATCTAGTTCTTGCAAACTTAGTAATATAAAGATAATTGGAAATAGGTATTATGTTAAGGTAACTAGAAAAATATCCAAATATCTTCAAATATATGAGAACCTAAGTTAATTGCCAATAAAGACATGAACATGTGATATGTTGAATTGATGATAGATGACTTTATAGGTTCTTTAAAAACCTATATGATTCTTCCATACTTAAGGAGACCTCAACCTAATGGCCTTCTCAAAATAGAAGGATAAATCTAATGGTGAAAGTAGGTGTATCAAATGGAATTTGATGTTTGCCAAAAATTTAAAATTGATAAGGTGTTTTCTTCCGAACCGAAGCATAAGTAGTCATGCAATAAAAAATATGTTGGTAGTTGGAGATAGGTGAAAGGGTTAGTGTAAATATTTTCTATTGTAAAAACCATGTACAATTTTATTTTTTTACTATAACATGTACAATTATTAAAATTAACTACTTTATAAATATTTAAAAAATGTAAAATTATTAAAAATAAATTGTCATTTATACAATTCTATTGGATACATTATATAATATTTTTCAAAAAAATATTAATAAAAATTAACATTTTAATTGTGATTGAAAATTAACAAGGATAACAAATTATCAAGACTAAGGTAAATAGAATAATATTTTGCACCTTCTATCTCATGTGACAGACAAACATACATAAAATAAAACTAAAGCAAATTTTTAACTCAATATTTTTGGTTGAAAAAGTTGTTTTCTCAAAGTGTCTCCCCCGACCAAGGTTTGACTTACCCTTTCGTAGGAGTGTGAAGAAAATATGGGATAAGTTTACCTCAAATCAGATAAGGGTGTTTTATGTATGATTTACTCCCCAATGCACAGCCTTTGAAGTTTGATGCCCTCATGATTCCTTATGTGTGTAGTTAATCCACATCACATTGTGATGCGCAATGAATTGAAAGGTTGTGTGCGTATTGGCATCATGATTCCCAGCTCAAGGTATTATGTGTGATGCTCAATTTTGAAGGCTGCAAAGCTTTGAAGAGAGACAATAATCTTCCAAAATGAGGTTTAAAAATTAAAATAAAGCAATTACCTAAGAAAGCAAATAAAAAGCCTAAAGCTACTTTGTTTTGTTAGCTAGTCTCAAGGCTAGAAAATGGCCGGATTGGTCCATGGGTTGGTAGACTCAAGGTGGTTCAAAGATAAAGTTTCATCTTTTGTAGTTGCAAAGCTCCCTTGGCAGTTGGATATAAGTGAGTTGATAAGCATATAGGAACATCAAATCAAAGTGGCTAATTTGGTCTCTTATCATGTCTTGTCACATCTCTAGGTGATATCTTCAACTTAAATTGCTCATTGGTCTTAGATTGTTCCATTATGATGTCCCCCATCATACAATGGAGTTAGTTGAGAGTTTGTTCAAGTGGGTTGGAATGTATGAGTTTATCCTTGATGCATCTCAGGGTATTGCCAATTTGAAAGCGTGAACCATTCACATTCTTAGTCTTAGGTGTGTCATTCCTTAGCTAGGTTCTTTGTGTTATTTTACTCTCTGACACAAGCTTTTGGATGAAAGGCTCTAATGCAAAGAGATAGTGTAGTACTTACCTTGCCTTGACCATCATAGTTGGTGTGAGTTCCCCTTGCAATTAGTACTCCTCCCACTTTCTAGATGTATCGGCCAAGAACTCTAGGAATTCCATGGCCTCCTCGAGTATCATGTCTAAGAGAGAGCTTTCGCTTGAGGCTTCTACCATCTTCTTTGTGCTAGGTGACATGCCCTCATTGAAGAAATCTACTACTTGCCAATTTTCATATACGTACTTTAGGCAAGCTTCAAGTAGTTCCATATACCTATCCAAGTAAGCGTGATAGGTCTCTCATTCCAAAGTCGTGAAGGAGCCAATTTGCCTTAAGAGAGGAGCTTCATCCATTACCTCTCCCATTGTAATCCCCTTGTCTCCCATGGAGTGATCATCCACTTGAGAAGATAGGTTTTCCATGATCCTTATCCTGCAAAGTACTAAAACTAAAAACAAAAAAACTAAAAAAATGAAGTAGGGTTGGTCAAAAGAAAATAAAATAAAATTAAGTAAAAGTTCTAGAAAAATATAAAGCAACTAGTCAGTTGCTAAAAAGAAGAGCATCTTGACGACGCCATGGTTTCGTCCTTGTTAGGTGGTTAGATTCAGAGCTAGAGGAATCAAAATTTATAATACGTAAAACCTGCCAGTAACCTGGCCACTATAGGTATAGTGGCTCTTCAGGGTGAGTCGCTGTGATGGATTTTCCTCTCTTGGGTTTGTAATCCTAGGTTTCTAATTACTACAAGTGATTGCTTTATGTCATTGAAATTAAAACAAAAAATTTAAAGTGTGCTTTTGATTGCTTTAGGATGAATGATAATTGCGATTTTTAAAAGACAATATAAAGAAGGTCTCGAGCTTTGGTTCACCCAATCGGCCTTACCGTAGTGATTCAAAGGGGTTTACAAGTCTCGATCGATGCACCTAAGAAATCGACATATTATCTCCCTAAACTCACTTTAAGTTCTTCTTATAAATCTAATTGAAGCATAAATTCTAGGTATATAGTATAACAACAATTCTTCTGATTTTAGAAGGATCGATAGGTTTCAACTCAACCTTTTGGTGGTTTCCGGACAAGAAACAATTTATTATGCCTGCTGGGTCAAAGGTGTGCTACCTAAGCACCCAACATACTATTCAGACTTGATAAGTATCAAGAAAACTAGTTGAAGAGGGGAGAGACTCCTATATGGATAGTTAGGGGGAGCCATGACTGCTACCACCCCATACAAGGTGTCCCCAACTAATGTATGCACGACCTCTAGGCCTCTAAACAGTAATGAAAAGCTTTACCTTTGGTTTGAAGCACAACTACCCCCTTTGATCACCATGGTGGGGTGGATCGGTCAAATTAAACTATAGATGAAGAAAATCGTAAGAAAAGGAAAAGCAGGCTAGCTTATTGAAAAGGGAGGAAAGTCTCCCCAGAAAATTACAAACTAAACTAAGAAAGTATATGAATGAATGTGTACCTTTGATCCTAGAATCACGATTTATAATACATCTTAGGAGAATTTACTTTGTGCACAAGTATAATTAGTTTTTATATTACAAATCAATCTCTAAGACTTGGGACTCGAACTTTACGTTTTACGTCGCTTTTCTAATTCTACCTACGGGTAGGTGTAGTCACAATAATGACGAAATCGTGTAGCGAGCACTTTAAGTGACGAAGTGGTGCAAAATCGCCTATATGCAGTGCGAAATGCTCCAAAACAGGTCCATTTCCTCATTCTTCTTGCACAATCATTCCTTCATTGACTTGATTGAATTGCTTCCATAGGCTTCCATGCTCGCACAAAGAGTTTTGAGACATCCTCATTGCTTGACCTCTCGTGATTCAGAATCGTGAAATGCTAAAGGCCATTATGTATACATGTACTGATAAAACCATCGGTAGCTAGTTTTGGAGCCTAACAAGCACATAAAGTTAGTAAGGCTGTGAGTTTTCACCCGCAAGAGTTTTATTTATGAAAATTAGGTGCTTGAAAATTATCTTTTTGTGTGGTTATTAGATATCCTATATGAAGTAATGTACATTGTTAAATTGTCTCATAAAGTTTATATTTAAAAAGTTTTGAGATATTGAATGGATTGAATCAAACTGAGATGTCCCATAAGTTTATGAATGTCATATTGTCTCATAGAGTATATGTGGGCAGGGGAAAAAAAAAACCTAGAAATTTGAATTTTAGGAAGGGCAAAATGGTAGAATTTTATCGGGTGCTTCTAGTCTTTGGATAATAAGCAGACTTCGCCGTTGGAATGCGTCTCCACGAAATCTAATCATCCGGCGAATTTTGTTGAATTAAAGCAGTTGGATTTTCATGAATTCCCGAGACGACGGATGTCGGTGGATTATAAAAGCGAGATTTTAAGAAAATCAGAAAATGTCAAACTTTAAGAATGTCCATTCTAAGATAATAGATAATAGAGATGAAAATAAATTGTTTCGAATGAACGGTAGGGCGTGACACGTGGCGCGATGTAGACACATGTCTCATGTATAAATCTGAAAATAATCTAAAAAATCCAAGAAGATCTCTGAGTTGGTGCAGGACCCGAAGCGTTAGAGAGAGGGAGAGGAGGGAGGAAGAAAAGCAGCCTTCTCTAGCGATTTCCACGGGGTTTTATTTGGTTGGAACTCGTTAGGTAGAGAGTTAAAGGCTGGCTACAGCGACGGAGATTTACGCGTGGGTCTGGGAATCGCGAATTTCGCCAAGGTTCGGGTTTCATGGAAGCTAGGAAAGCGGTGTCCAATCGCATAGTGGGGTAGAGTTTTTATATGGCTGGTTTAATTTCTATCTGGGGCGTGTGTGTGTGTTTGTTAAAGTGGAGAATGTTGTCCTAGTTTTCCTCAGACCATGGCTGGAGTTTGGCCATAACTTGGCCATCATATCTGAATTAATTGATCTTTAATTCTGGATAAAGCCCAGACTTATAGAAATATTTGCTTGAAATAGGTCATCCCCGAGTCGGACCCCTTTGGACTCGAAATGCACTTTCAGAGGAGTGGGTATGTTTAGGCGGTTTCTGTTACGTTTCAAGCGAGTAGTCGGTTGTTTAGAACATATCTTGAGTTACGGTGATGGGTTGGGTGATTCAATTGGAGAAGAACCTAAGAATCATATCTTCAAATGAGTACAAAAGAACCAGTGTCAAATTATGGATTAAGACATTTAAATCGGGTATCATGATTGTTTTAGTGTGGCAGAACCGTGACAGTTTCGAATAAAAAGACCATAACTTCTTTGTTCGAACTCCGTTTTGGGTGTTCTTGAACTCTATGGAAAGCTCATTGAGTAAAAAACCTAGCCATATTCTGAGGAGGGTAATTGGTATCCACAGCCTTGCTGAAAGTTGGTATTTGTACCAAGTGTACAGGTGGGAACACAGGAGTCATTTCCTATTTTGTTTGCCTCCAACTTCAGACGACCGTATCTTTCACGTCCGAACTCCGTTTGAGATGTTCTTAGACTCTTTGGAAAGCCCATTGAGTCAAGATTCTTTCCATGTGCCTGGGGAAGGCATTAGGTGTCCACAACCTTGCTGAAAATCTATGTTTTTTTACCAAGTGTCCAGGTTATTTGGTTGTGTCGATGTGAATAGCCGGGTTTTGACATGACCATTGCATGGCATGTTGTAGGCTATTGTATTGGGTATGAATTTCCATGAGTTATCCTAAGGAATTCTATATGACATTACTTGTTTAGTCATATATTGATGAATGCTAATATGCGTGATACTACGATATCTATAAAGAGTGACATGAAATGTATGGAACTTATATGCTTGCGATATATGTTGCATGGTACTTGACATGAAGTACGGGTTGGAATTAGAATGTTCCATGTAGTGTGCATCATACATATAACATGAAATTTGCGGTGAAATTAGCATTGCATGCGGGGACATCGGCATGTGGGTGTGTGTGCGTGGATATAGTCATCCCATCATCATTATTGATGAATGGGTAATGAGTTCGTACTTTGGACGATGTCCAATAAATGTCTCACGATTTAAAACATAAACAAAAAAATATAAATAAGGTGTGTTGGGCAGAGCAAGAAGGGGGACCGTTAACCCCCTTAGGTGAAAAGCCTGGAACATGGGTGTAAGAGACCAGCGGTGCGATCCGAAAAGTTCTGTAACATGGGTATAAGAGACCTATGGTGTGATCCGAAAAGTTCTGTTGCCCAAATAAGACACACGGTCATGGTTATCACATAGACTTGAGTTGTGTGATGGAGTCGGGATTGACTCGGGATTAGTTGCCTATTGGCACTTGCATTTAGATGCGGTGGTAGGTAAGGCTGATGCTGTAATGTCGTTAGTCTGAGCCAGGCGACGGTTGTCACACTTGGCATAGCCATGTGTGAGACAGTGGTGACTCTCAGATATGGGCGCAGGCTGATGTGCGATACTGTGGTCATGTAGAGCATTTCACTTGGATGTGTATTGATTAGTTTTTGATCCTTGTATGGCGGCTTAGGTAGAATGCTTGCCTTAGGAGATTATCAGCTCTTGGGTTTTGCTCACATGCTTTATAGGACCCCCTTTTAGGTCTGGTCGGGAGCGGCTGTGACCCGCGTCGGACCACACATATGAAGAAAGCTGGGATGTGGCTTTAGATATATTTGTATATATATTAGATAATCGGTTTTAATATATCATTTTTAATATAAAAGTGTATAATTGAACTCTTGTAAACATATCACTATAGTTGCATGTATAGTATTCGGGGTATGGTTAAATGGGGCCGATTAGGTTCTTTATGACTCATGAATGACGATTGTGGTATATTGAGAAGCGTGGACGGGTCGTGCGATGTATTGTTATCTGAGTTGTATTTTGGATAGAGGCTTAAAATCTGAGAGGAAGCCCATCATTACGATTTTTATTAAGTGTGGATCACGATAAATGGGACATGATGATGTGGCGTCGGATTGCAGATATCCTGATTTCCATTAGTTGTGGGTTGTCAGTAGACTCCAGGAGATAGGGTGTTCTTTTTATATTTAAAGACTTTTGGGATATCGGATGGATTAAAAGTATCATGATAGAGAATCTTAATGGTTTCATGTTTTCTATTTGCTCTCGAGATTCAGTATGTGAATGATGGTTGAAAATTTACCTTTGTTATTTGTTTAGTGATTACAAATGAACAATATTATCTTGCATTATAATTATCTACCATCAAAGTATATATTGTGATATAAATTAGGGTATGGTTGCGAAATATTGTTTTTAAGACTAGGATTTGTTGACTTATGATAAGAAGTTAGCACAAAAAAAATGAATTTACATTATCACTTCTCTTTCAAACAACAAATGCTTTATGATTATTAGGACACCAGATTTATATTTGTTGTTGTACATGAGATAATTTAGAAATAAGAGTTAAATTTATTGATTATGTGTACAACTTATGTTTGAAGAGACTTAATGATAAAAGAAGTGTCACTAAGAGATTGAATGCCACGTGGAATTACAAGCTTTGGGCACATTGTATAGTATAGTCCCATGATACGACTGTAGATTAAATACTTTGGAGCTCAACTATATCTTTGTAAATTTCCTTATATTTGTTTTGTATACATAATTGCATATATGAATGTTAAAGAAAAGTGTCTTTGACAGAACATTATTGTGAACCTTTTTGTACTTCTTATTTACAAGTCATGTAAGTGAAAGCTAATTATGTAATACCTGAAAGGAACATGTCGTATAATGACATACAATGGTCATGTTTACTTTGTTAGTTAACACATTAACCCATTATGATTTTATGTTGAAATCTGCGATGAATGAATGAATAGTATGATTTTATGTTGAGTACCAATGAATGAATGAATAACCTTGTATAATGCGTATTATAACAGAAATATCATTTTATTAAATCGCTGAATGTATTGGGGAGAATGTAAGAAGTTTTATTTTAAATTCTATGACTAGAGTGATAATCAGATTTAATAAATAAATAATTAATTAAAGGATCATAATTAATTGGTTTGGTTTGCATCGTTTGATGGAAAGCAGTAAAAATTTAAATTTTAAACCCATGTATGTAAGGCCTTCTCCCTTTACCACTTGTTTCTGCAGAGGCAGTTTTCATCATTACGCACTGATGTGGAGATCAGAAAAAAGAGTAAACATATAAGTTTGATTTGAATACTTTCAAATCATTATGGATCTGGGTTAGTAATAATAAACTCTTGATATGGTTATCATGTGAATATTGTGAAATCAAGATCCTATGTTTTGTGTTAAAGTTTATGGAATTTTTATGAAACATTAGAATGTTATTTTATGAACTAACATCAAGGACAATTATATGTTTAAAAATATAAAAAATATCTTTTATTTTGAATAAAATTATTTGAAAAAAAATAATTCTATCATGTTTCATTCACACACCTAAACTCGCCCTTACATCAATGTGCTGTATACCTTTTTAAATCATAAAATAATTTTTAATTTTTTAAATTTCAAATCTTCAAAAATAAGAATCTTTGTTGACGTTAAAGTCTGACTCAAGTAATAAAGAGATGATGAGCATATGGGAAGAACCAAGGATCAAATCCTTGTAAAAACAGAGTATTGATTTGTTGTAATATGCAAAAGTAAAAAAAAAATTCTTGTTGTAATTTATATTGGTTTGTTTTTAATAATTAGTTTGGCAAAAACAGTTCATAATTATTTTATAATTATTGAATCTTTAAATGGGCTTCAGTTTTGAGGGTGGGAAAGAAATTTGAAAGATTGGGCTTGGGCTGAAAATTTTTCATGAGGTTAGGCCGATCAAGCCCATATAAGATCCGGGCCCATCCATGGTTGGTCATGGTCACAATCACAGTTCTTCCTTGCTCATTCTGCTTATCTTTCTGGCTCGCTGGATGCCAAAGCGAACCAAGGGGGAATCCAAATTGCAAGCATGAAAACGTGGGAATCGAATTCCTAAGGATCATAAACAACTATGGCAAACCATTCCTCATCATATCCAATTCTCTGTGCTTCCTTCAATCAAGACACAAGGTACTACTTTCCTCTCTTTTTTCATCTGCAATTTTCTTTCTCTTTTTTTTTTCCTCTAATTTATTAGGCTTTTTTAGGAATATTTTCTATTGAAACAAACAGAGGACTTTGTTGTATTTGAATTTCAGTTACTTTGCGATTGGCACGAGGGATGGATTCAAAGTGTTTGATTCCGAAACTGGGACGCTATGTTACGAGCGAGGTAAGTTTTTCAATACTAATTCATATTCCTCGTTTTTGTTTGTTTATTTGGTTTACGTTCATTTTTTTTTGCTTTGTTTTTTCTTTTTGTTGAATCAGATTTTGGCGTTGTTAGTTTTGTGAACTCGACAAGGATGAATTTCTGTGCTTATTTGAGTTACGTTTGATTGAATATTATTTTTTGAAGTTAAACAGGTGTTTGTAAAGATTTTGGAACTAGGTTTTGTTAGTGCATTTAGATAATGGTAATAGCCTACTCATGGTGATTAAAATGAATAGATGTCAAATTTATCCAGTATATATTTGAGTTTGATCATATCTGAGGTTGAATGTTTTTTCCAAATGCCATTTTTGTGACTGTACTTCCTACTAATCAGTCCTTACGAGTTAAATGAATGGTTTCTGTTAATCTACAAGGGCTAAGAGAGGAGAATGTGCTTACCCTCAAGCATTAGATGCTGCAACCTATGATAACCCTAATACTCAAATCCACAATGATTCCCTCACATAATCTTTAACACTCCCCCTTAAGCTGGAGCATATAAATTTTTAATACTTATCCCGAAAGCAAATGATAAACATAGGTTTCTTGAATGCCCCTATGTAAATATGTCCCAAGTTGGTCCTTTGATCTAACATATTGAAGTTGATTGTTTCTCATTATAACTTTTTGAATGGAATGACAATCCACTTCAATATGTTTATGTGCTCACGAAACATAGGACTACTTTCAATGCATATAGATGCTTGACCATCAAACATAGCTTATAATCGGGGTTTAGTTTCAAGACCTTGGTATTTAACAATATTTTAATTCATATGAGCAATAACGCTGTCTGAGCCTCAACACTACACTTGGTCATAATGTTCCAAAAATTTGTTCTCACTTCCTTGCTTTGTCAATTAGCTCTGTCAATTATGTAGCTCTTATGAAAGCAAGTATTTCAACAACCTCTCCGACCCTCTCAATTCGAAGATCCCCCTATTATGTTACTTCTTTTAAAATGCATTCTGAACAAGGGATGTAAGTGAGCTTTCAACATAAAATCACCAGTCCATCTAAGTAGACTTGGTTTTTACCCCCATTGTCAATAGAGATGCTGGTCATGTCAAACTCATTCTGTCCATATTTAATATCAAAAGACTTGTTCCAAAAACCTCTTCTTACTTGTTGAATCTCAACCATCCTCGATCTCATCAAATTTCCCTCGTAGCTGTTTGAAGGTAATTGTGCTTCTAACTCAGCTAACCATTCCCCGAGGAGAGCCTTGTTTAGGGTTGCCCGATGTATTAAATCATTCTTCTTTTCTTTCACTTAGGGTTCCTATAATAATGAAAGAAATTGTGTGTATAGTTGATGATTCTATAAGTCATCCATTTGGTATTTTGTACTACATCCTATCATTTGTGTTCAGTTCACTCTAGAAAGAGTATATTTTATAGGTTATGCATGCACCTCATGGAATGATAATTAGCTTGTTTCCCTTTTATAAAGGTGTTGTTTTATTTTGTTGTTTGGAAAGAATTTGAGTTTGAATGCTACATTCACATGCCTTGATTTGGGGAGATAAAGTTTAGCAATCATAGATTGCATTCATCCTAATTTTATATGTTTTCCCTCACTAGCTATTGGAGGTTTCATCATTGTTGAGATGCTGTTTAGCTCAAGTCTTCTTGCCATAGTTGGAGCTGGTGAGCAGGTGCTTGGTCGTCTACTGTTTTGTTGTGCTAGATGGTGTAGCATTTTAGTTCAAAGTATAGTTTCCTTCTAACATCTCTTTGTTTCTGATTGATCATTTACCATACTTCATCGACCCTGACCATCTTATCCATGTAGCCAGCCTACATTTGTTCAACACTACAATGGGCGCCCTTCGAATTGAATTTCTGCTTCTATCCTTGCCATTGTTCGTCTAAATAGGAAAAGGTAAAATCTCTGATCATATTTTGGTTGTTTAACAATTTATCTTCCCTCTGACAAGCGCCTTTTATTTTTATTTTTATTTATGAATTCGGGTGATGCTTAGCTTTTACGATATACAGAGACTTCAATTTCACTCAAAATTGCCATGTTGACATTCATGCGGGTGTGGGTGTGAGATCTGTGCTTAGCATGCTTAGATTGCATTGACATGAGAACATCTCTCTCTCTCTCTCTCTCTCTTTTGAATATAACTTTAATTATTTTTAAGTATTAATAAGTTGTTTTGGCTCTTA
This sequence comes from Tetrastigma voinierianum, assembly GCA_016808115.1. Taxonomy (NCBI): domain Eukaryota; kingdom Viridiplantae; phylum Streptophyta; class Magnoliopsida; order Vitales; family Vitaceae; genus Tetrastigma; species Tetrastigma voinierianum. The sequence goes on from JAEQBH010005963.1 coordinate 11,360, forward strand.
TCTCTTTTTTAATTTCATTTTGAATATTATAGAATTTGGTTTTACAATTTAAATAGAATTTGTTGATTGATAACTAAGAAATACGGGTAATTGTTTGGGTTTGATCATACTTTGAGCCTTTGGATTTGAGGTATGAAATGACCATCATACCCTTAGAGTGGCTCTTGGTGTGTGATATTAGTCATCATCTTTGGTCATTCCATCCCTCCTCTCGCCCCTATGGGTATATTTGATATTTCTCCATTTGGAAAGGTTATTTTAAATCTATTTGTTATTTTTCTATTTTTATATGTAAAGTTTTCTATTTAAATGGAATTTTAGCTGTGTAAATTCTGAATCTGAAAAAAAATGAAAACATATTGAAAGATTGAGAGGACTGCCTCACATCAGAGCAGAAGGGAACCTCAGCCCTTTAGATGATATTGTTTGAGAGTTATACATTATCTTTGTAACCTTTGCCTCTGCAGCCCTTTTTCTTTTTGAATATATATATCTAAATCTATGTTAGAGATATAGAGGAGTTTTCCCATGTGACTCTGGAGGCTCTGAACTTAGCGGTATTAGTTCACAATGTTAATGGGCTGTTATCAATCCCACATCTCTTGAGTTTGACTATGAAACTTATAAAGCTTAAAAGAAGAGGGACTATCTCACACGCTCTTATCTTCCAAAATAAATGATTTTCTTCACCTAAACAGACCACCTATCAATCCTCCTCTCCCCTTCTCCAATTGCCCTTTGAGACCCATGAACTTTCTGCCACCATTTTAACTTCAAAATGGCTTTGCAGAGGTGTTAACCATAGTGAGTCTCAACTTTAATATGTCCCTATCCAAGATGATCAATGTTGTGCTTTGCAGAAACTTTGAAATTCCACAAGAGTGAGTGCTCTCCACCAGAGCTGCAAATCACGAAGCTATTTTTGTGAATAATTATGATATTTTGTTACTTATTAGCTTCAAATGTTAGAAACATTTTGCTTGAGCTTTAAATTGTCACCTTTTATGTTATTCTCTGCTGCTATGGATATAGTTTTGCCAATGGAAAACTTAAGGACAGTTCGTGAGAACACTTGGTAGGGTGTCAAAATGTGAAAGCATGTACAGATGCTCCGTTGCAGTTTGAGCTGTAAGACGTGTCATCTCATCTTGACGTCAACCTATTTTTGTTTTTTGTGTTATGCATCAATGTGTTAGTGTCAACTATGAAGTCTCTTAGATTTTCTTCATGACTTGGTCCTAGTTTCCCTTAAGGTTGGATACATTCTTTACTATGTTGCCCTATCGACAATTGTGGTCCATGTGCTATGTTACTTTCTTGATGGAACTTGTGTGATTTCATATAGTATGGTTAATCTGATTGTTTGTTTTGGTTTGGTTTGTTTTTGTTATTTTAATCTTTAATTTGAGAGTAGGACATCAAGGAGTGTACAAATCCATCACAGATATTTAGTTTATCCATGTCTACGATCATTCCAAATTGCAAGTGACCCAAAATTGTTCAATAGAGGACAAGAAAGGGGAGGGAGGGAGTCTTAAAAATTCATTATTAGAGCACTAGATGAAATTCTGCAATTATTAGGAATCTGGTTTGACCTGCTGTACATCATTGTTCCCTCAGCATCATACTTCATTTCTTTTTCCACTGTTGTTGATATTGATATAGTATGCCTTTAAATGCAGACTTGTTGTTGTGTTGCAAGAAAGAACCTTATGTTATAGCCTATTAAATAGCCTCTCTATCTTGGACACTATGATGCTATTTTTAATTCAAAAGGTGAGGGTGGAATATCTTACAGAATTTTTTCAATCATTAAATATTCAGAATAACTGGGCTAATGATCTCTCTTTATTTCTGAACCAGAATTGTATAGCTGCTTTCTCTCATTGATAATATCTATCTGATGTCCAAAAATAGCCACAACCTAAGTTTATGCTTTTTTATATGTAGGCTAATTTTTGTTGTTTGGGATTTCCATCATGTAGACTTCATGGCTTATATTTAGCCATTTCTGGCTGGATTCTTCATTATAAACTTGATGTGTTTTCTTATATATAGCAAGTAATGGATAGATGTGTTTTAAGACCTTCTGGTCAGTTTGATGATTGCAAATCATTAAATAATTTGAAATTTGGAAAATAGACTTAAAAAATTCATGTTTTCAATGGAAATGTTGGAAAAAATAATTTTGCATTTTGAGATTCTTTGTGATGCACACAAATTTGCATACATTCCTTTATCTCTGGCATCCTTAGATTTGGTTTGTTATAGATAGATGCATTTTTGAAAGTGATATCATTATCCATGTCTCAAATGATCATGGAGTGTCGAGAGGACTGAGTCGAAAGTACATTTACCTAGAACATGGAGTGGGTTCTCTTAGGAAAAAGAAATTGCTTCCTTACATGTTAAGTTGTAGCTAGTGTTCCCTCAGTAGGAATATGGTTATAATTCACCTTTACCTTAGGGTTTTGTTAATATGTAAATTGGTTTAATCACATGGCTTAGGATGGAGTAGAAGAGACGTTTTGCAAGATGTTGCCCATGTGGAAGAGATAATATATTTCTAAAGGAAGGAGAATTACTTTAACTTGAAGTGCTTAAATCTAGCTTGCCTATTTACCTTGTGTCTTTGGTGCAATACTAGGTCTACTCGATTAAGGTTAGAAACGATTCAAAAGGATTTTCTATGGGGATGTGGGGTGCTAGAGTGTAAATCACATCTTGCTAAGTAGGAAATTATTTGCTTGGATAAAAACAAAGGGGTTTGAGCGATCAAAAATCTTTCCTTTAATAAGGGTGTGTATTCAATTAAGATTTTTAAAAGACATTTATATGAACTTTTTAAGTGGATTACTTTTGCAGAGTTGATGAACTTTTAAATACATGCATAGACTTTACAAATTTATAAACGACTTTCATAGACTTTTATTTTAAAGGACTTTTATAGACTTTTATAAATATTGATAGACTTTTAATAACTTTAAATAAATATAATAAATTTATTTTTCTAATAAAAATTAAATTAAGTAGGATGTCTCAATTTCTAGAACAACCGATTTATGAAACTTTCAATTTCTAATATTTCTTAATCACAGAACTTTCTATTTTTTTAAATTTTTCAAGAACACAATTTCAAAATCTTGCAATTTCTAGAAAGTTTAGTTTCTGGTGCCAATTTCAAAATTTTCAATTCCTATCATTCCTCATTGTTCAAAATTTCTTAACTTGAAAAATCTTCTAATTTATAAAATGTTCCAATTTTCTTAAAATTTCAATCTCAAAATTCCCAATTTCAATCAATAAATCGAGCGATACTTATTTGGTTTGCTCTAGATTGGAATCTTCTAAAAACATTTAATATGTTAAAAAATTCTTAATAAATCCAACAATAACTTAGAATTAACAATCCTACACCTTAAATCCGATCTTCAAATTAGACTTCAAAATTTCCAACTTTGCATTCTCTAATCTATAGAAAGAGTTTGTTTTTTTTTTTCAAAGAACAACAAGATATTCAAAACTACATTACAAATCTAAAATATTAGTTTATGGTTAAAGCCTTTACCTAAAATTTAATTTTCAAACCATAGATCCTCGACCTTGAACCTTACGTTCAGCTATAACTCTGCAAAATAGAATAAGAAAGAATATGAAATTTTATAATTCATACCTCACCACGAAAATTTTATGTTAGGGTGTCATAGCTATAACCTCGGATATTGAAAAATATATAATGGAATTGCATTTTGAATACAGTCGTATGTACCATAAAAATGGATGAATTTTATGAGTTACATATGGTTTCTCTTCAAAGTTAGCTTCTACAAATCATTAAATTAGTAGGCGGTTTCAATTGATTGAAGGGTCTATTCAAATCTTTAGGAGAAGTGGAGGAGAATTTTGAAAGGTTAGTATTTATCTTACATGAAAAAAGTTATCAAAAGTAATTAAAGTAATAATACATGGCTGACAAATTTCTCAATATTGGTATATTTTAACAAAGTCTATAAAAGTTGTAACTGAATACAACTTGATTTTTATAGATTTTTTTAAAGTCTTAAAAAGTCATTATTGAATATACCATGACTTCTATAGAGTTTAAAAGTTGTAATTTAATACACTTTGATTTTGTAATTCCAAAAAAGTCAATAAGGCGGGGTGCATTAGATTAGGAAAATTAATGACTTTTATGGAATTACAAAGTCAAGGGGTATTGAATTACAAATTTTAAAGACTATAAAAGTCATGGTGTATTCAATAATGACTTTTTAAGACTTTAAAAAAGTCTATAAAAATCAAGGTGTATTCAATTACAACTTTTATAGACTCTATGAAAGAATACCAATGTTGAAAAAGTCATTGACTTTCATAGACATTGGAAGTACTTTTTGATGACTTTCTAGTAAGTATAAATGAACCTTCACAAGAATTCTCTTGCGATTTCTCGAAAGATTTGAAATGACTTTTTGATCAAGTGAAGTCGTTTACGGTGACATGAACGAGCAAAACTAACCTTGAAGAAAAACTATACGCTTTAAAGAGAAACTAGACGAAAGTAGTAAAATTATTCGTTCTTTGTTTATGCAGTATACAAATTTGGTATTTAAACATGCACAGTATTAATTATTTTCTATGAGTCGAGGTTGTAACACCTAGGTATGAATTAGAAGATTTTGTGTTATTCTCTAATAAATAACCTTTTTTTGTAGGCTATGAGAGAGAATGTAAAATTTGGAAGATTGATGATTTAGGGTTTAAACTTTTTAGATGGGTATAGCGGTAAAAATTAGCTCTTTATTAAATAATATGGATTTTTGGAATCGATAATTGTTCTTAAAAGCTTTTTAGAAAGACCAGCCCGAATGTGAGTTGGAAATTTTCATCAGGGTTGAAGATGTGATTTTCTATATGTGAATTGTTAATTTATGGATATGAATTAATATTTGTTAAGAGGGAGATTTAACATGTTGATGATTTTAATAACTTATTTGAAGGCTATGATTTCTTTAGAACATATTTTATTGTTTGATGATGGTTTTATAATTATTTTAAAACTTAGATAAGATTGAGAAGTATCCAAGAGCAAAATATTATGGATAATATAGCTATTTTAAAACATGAAGAATAATTGTAAACATATTATAATTTCTCAAATAGATAATGGTTTGATAGCTATTTTTCAATAACTTATTTTGAATTAGTTTATATTTTAAAATGTGTTTCAAAATAAACTCTAATGATTGAGAGGATTGTTTAAAAATAATTTTTTATTAACAATTTTTTTATGTTTCATAGAGGAAAAAATTGTGTTTGAGTGAAGTAACAAGTTATGTTTTCAATTTTGTTTTATTTTTGAAATAAAAAATATGTTTAATAACACATTTGAAAACAATAATGAAAAATAATTTCTATAACGTTTCTAAAACTATTCTATAATATTTTAAAAATAAAATCATATTGAAATTGTAAAATGTTTTAAACCAAATTTTAATTTTTATTATATTTTAAAAATACTTTTATGCATAGTTATTTGATTTTAATCATTCTAAATATTTGCATAATTATTTTAAAGTAGCAATTAGTGAAAATAATTTAAAAATATTTTAAAGAAAACACTTTATTTCATTTTCTTAAAAATTGAGGAAACTCACAAAAATTCTAGGAATAAGAAAGTTTTGGATGTTTTGGAAGTGGAAGATTCTAGAAATTGATTATGGTAATTGAGGAAGTTCTAGAATTGGGGCTAATACAAAAGAGCTAAAGGGGATGAGACCTTGGAGGCAGAGCATAATCAAGGCTGTTGGTAGGTATATTTTAGAAGGAAAAAGAGGGGACACTATAGAACAGGGAGAGGACCAGTTGGCAATGAAAGAATAAATTCGGTTATTCGAAAGGAAGGGAAGATGCAGTGTGAGGGGAGAGGAGAATCGGAGAGGGCCTCATGCACAGGGTTTGTCTTCATGTCACGGGGATACGATTTTCTTTTCCCTTTTAGTCTCATTTTTTGCTATATTATGAATCTTTCTTTTGTTTCTTTGGGTAATGTTAGAATGAATCGAAATATTTGGTCTAAAGCGAATAAATTTTACCATTACCTTTATCTTTGAAATTACATTTCGAATAAATATCTCTACATTGAATTTGGAAATAGAACTCGTGTTTTCCTATCATTGGTTTGACCTGCCATGGGGAAGACCGAGGGAACTATAGAAACCAGAACTCAAGCTCGTTTGGATGCTCAAGAAGACCACATTCGCCTTCTCTGCCGTCCAGCTCGAGGCTGCGAGTAGGCAGGGAGACTACCATTATTCCTTGTTTACCGACGAGTTAGGACAATTTTAGGGCATGGTTTTCTTGATGGATGGGCGCATGGAGCTGACCGGTGGTAGTAGCGACCTTGACAACCTGTTCCTCCCCTTTGTTCTTCCCTCTTCTTATGACCCTCCATAAGCCCGTGGGCGCCCCTCCCCACGATTTCTCGCTTCCTTCCACCGCCACCATACGCTCACTAGATGTGAAAACATCTCGAGCTACCCTCCGTTTTGGGTTGTTGTGGTGGGCTCCTCGTGGCTTTTGCCAAATCCATGGCATCCAACATCATCAGTTTGTTGGCTCACATATCGTGAGAGGGGTTGCAGTCCCTTTGGTTTTAGATTGTTCCACGGGTATCTGATCTGCTCGTGGGGTGGTTCCAGAGAACTCTTGAGCAGATTTAGCGGGGTGAATAATCTCAACCCTTATGAACAATTAGCCGCACTATGTCAACAGGGGAGTGTTGATGAATTCTTTGATCATTTTGAGTTGATAGCCTTTGTGAAATGAGAGAAGAAAATAATACTTTTCTTTATTGAATTAGTGAGTGAATTTACATAGTATAGAATACTTATATACGAAATAATGGAAAAAAAAAAGGAAACAAAATAAAGTGTAAAAAGGAAGGAGGATAATGTACAAAAAAAATGCTTAGGAAATAAACGAGAATATACAGGGAATATTCTTTTGATTACCGGCGCTCTCACCGAGCGCTAGGCGTACCGCGTCGCTATGCATTGAGCATTTACGCCCATGTGATATGTACTTGGTGGAAGGGTCGCGGAAGGTTGATGGAGAAGGTGCATCGGAGAGAGATCAGAAGGCGAAGTCGTTGAGAAGGCCAGATGCAGAAGATGAGAAGATCCGATAGAGGAAGTTGGAAGATCTGACGGAGGGTTTGGCGAGAGGAGTTTGTCGTCGGAGTTCGGCCGGGCTTGGTCCGTGGGCGGTCGAAGAAGGTCGATAGAATCCAGTCGGAGTTTTCGAAGAGGTTATTTGAAGAGGATCCGCGGTGAAGGTCCATCAGATAAAAGAGTAAGAGAATAAAAAATATCCTTATTACTTGAAGATGATCGGAGGCTCCGAATCAAGAATCCGGGGTTCGAGAGAAGAATGTGAAAATGACGGAGGCATTGCGATGCAGGCGACAAGCGCGCAAATGGATGTAGATTTGGATGCTTGAGTGCAACAGGGGTATGTAGCTAATTTCTCCGATGTAGTAACGAGATCTTTGAACCTTTAGTAGCCATAGAAGCAAAAGTAAGAGATCGAAGGATGAAAGCGAAATTTAAACAACTCCGAAATCCTATAGATATCGTTTAGGTGTCGGAAAAATCGAGAAAACCCTAAAGTTCGATTCTTCGGACCTGAAAGCAGAGGAAAAGCGCGGATCACGAGACTTGAATAGAGGAACTAGGGGGCTAGGGAAGCTCTTCGGGGCGGGATGCTCCTGGTGGGAGAAGGGCATGGCCGAAAAGTTGGCCATGCGCTCCGGCGCTCATCGGTGATGGTAGCATTCGATGGGAAGCTCCGCAGCGTCTTGGCGTGTGGAGCATTGACGATGTCGAGGTTTGCCAGGCGTGGTCGAGAAGCTTGATCCGATGGTGGGTTCATTTGATGGGAGTGAGGTCGTGGGAAATCTGGAGTCGGAGAAAAAGTATTAGGCGGTGAGAGGTGCGAAGGGCGCCCGATGCTTTATCTAAAGGCGCCGTGACCATTGTAATGTGATCGGGTGTGACATGAGGTCATTGGATGGGTGAGTTGGGTTGGCCATATTCAGGTATAACACTTGTCTTAACCGACTCTTTATGGCTCCGATACCATGTGAAGAGAAAAATAACTCTTTGATTTTCATTAAAAATAGCCAAGTACATTGAGAATAATCATCTATAAAAGTAACAAAGTACCGAAACCCTAAGGTAGACGAGAGGTTGATTAGGAAAAAGGATAGAATGAGGATCGATCATGAAAGCGGAGGAGAATTAAAGCGAAGAAGATGGCGATCGGAGAAAGGTCAGACGAAGGAGGTTCGCGCAGACTCCCAGAAGTCTTTGATGAGAAGGTTTGTTGGAAGGGTCGTGAAGAAGGTCCGGCTGAAGAAGGTTGAGAGAAGGACCGTTAGAGTGGCTACTGAAAGAGGGTTCGCTCCAGGAACCCGACCAGTAGCTCACGATACCATGTGAAATAAGAGAAGAAAATAATATTTTTCTTTATTGAATTAGTTAGTGAATTACATAGTATATAGATACTTATATATATACAAAATAATGGAAAAAAAAGGAAACAAAATAAAGTGTAAAATGAAGGAGGATAATGTACAAAAAAAGATAGGAGATAAATGAAGAATATCTTAGGAATAGTCTTTGATTCTAAACAGCCTCCATGATTCCCACACGGGAATCACGAGGGCCTAATATACCTCAGTTATTTTTGATGAATGGGCTATGGGAAGAAATTTGACCTTTGAATTGTGATTGTTAGGATGGAACTCACATGCGCCTTGACATTGCAGGCAACATCGAAATGGCTCTTGGGAAAACCCGCTGTGACTTAGAGCCACGATATGTTGTTGGGAGAGAGAAGGTCACATGATAAGCAGCCCCTCCTTTAAGCTGGGGCCCGATCACGACCCGACTCAATTGGGTCTGAATGAGCCTAACGCTCATCATATCCCTTTTCTTGATCGCCTTAGATCCATTCCAACACCCATCTTCCCCCATACCCTCGACCTTATTCGGTCCCATAACACTTAGGGTTTGGAGCATTTAACAAGATCGACCGGAAGACCACAGTCGGAAGGGTCTTTGATTTACATGTGGCCTCCTTTTCCCCGCAGCATAAATGCCTTGAAGGTCGGTTTTGCTTTCTATTGCTGAGTGATGACAAAGAGTGACGACATTGGGGTCCCCATCCTTACCCCCCACGATAGTGAGGAAGACAAAGTTGGCATCGAAGGGGAATGTCAAATCCTGGACTTCATGGGTATGGCTGACCCTCCCTCCTAGTCCCCACAAACCTTAAAGTTGCTTGGAGAACTCCATAGAATTCCCATTTAGGTCTCGTGAATAGCAGTAACTATATGAATTTCATCTCACATAAGTTAGGTAACAAGCTGTCTTTTCCTACACAATTTTTTCCAAATTACATATTAATGGGGATGGCCATTGCGTCGGAGTCAGGAAAGTGTGTGTCAATGGATATCTGGGTTCGATGATTTCTCTTACTTGATTCTGACTTTGGTTTTGACCTAGGTAATTTGGACATGGTTTTTAGGCATGGATTGGCTTAACACTTGTAGGGAAGTTCTCCATAGCTGGAGTAGAACTCTACGAGGTTTAAATAAGGTCCTTTGATGGTGGAGATGAAGGCCTCTTCCTTGTCAGGACACTCTGTTGCACGGAAGTTTGATTGTGGAAACACGTGCAAGTTTTGGAATGACTAGGGCATCTATTTCTCGGTCTGATTTTATCGGGATATCTAGTTTCACGATCAACAAAGCATGACAATTAACTACCTGTTAGGCCAGGTTCTGCGGCCTCTTCTCCCCAAGCCTCGGGTTTAACCTAAGCTTAAGCTAATCACAAATCACCTTTCTGCCAAATGAGACCACATAAATTGTGCGAGCCTTACGGATACCCCATGCTCAGAAAGTTTGAAATCGAGACATCGGGTGTTGGAGATGTTATTGAAGAGGATAATCCGACCCAGTAGAGTGCCTATCCTAGTCCAGTAATCTTGGTAAGGAAGAAAGATCAGTCTTAGAGACTATGTATTGACTACAGGGCACTTAACAAGGTAACAGTTCCAGATAAATTCCATATCCCTATAATCGATGAATTTCTTGATGAATTACATGGCTCCCACTACTTTAGTAAATTGGATCTTAAATCCGGGTGCCATTAGATTCGTATGGTTCTAGCAGACATCGCGAAAACAACCTTTCACACTCATGAGGGGCATTAGGAATACTTAGTTATGTCGTTTGGTCTCACCAATGCGCCTTAACCCGACCTTTTAAATTTGTGATGAATGATCTCTTCATGATACTCGATAAATACATCCTGGGTTTTTTTTTATGACATCCTCATTTATCGTAGCAATTGGGAAAACCACTTACAACACCTTTAATCGGTCCTAGCCCTTTCGCACTATCATAAATTTTATGCTACAAGGAAGAAATGCAGTTTTGGTCGTCGTAGTGGATTATCGGGTCTGCTTATATCTCGTCAGGTGTTTGCTATGTAAATTTAGCGGTCGGAGTAGTCCTGGATTGGTTGACTCATGGCTTATTAAGGGTATTCATGGTTTCTTAGGCGAAGACTAAGCTACTATCGTAAGTTTATTCAAGTATGGCTGCATAGCATGCGCTCTCCTTCTTGACAAAAAAGATAATGAGTACAAATGGGGTCTCGACATAAGCTGCCTTCGAAAAGCTCAAACAGGCGATGGTTACACAACCCTTTAACATAGAATGTGATGTGTTGGGCTCCGGAATAGGGGCTTTTTTGATGCAAAATTGCCACCCCATTGCCTACTTTAGCAAGGCCCTCTTCGATAGAAACTTGCTGAAATTAGCTTATGAGAGGGAAATCATGGCTTTGGCCTTGGCGGGTGGCGTGGACACCTTACTTATTGGGCGGAGAGTTCAAAGTTTTCTAACAGAGAAAAGCCTCTTATATCTCCTACATCTGACACATCACCGCTCGGGACCCGACAAAATTGGGTAGGCGAAATTGTTCTGGGATATAAATTTGAGATCATTTACAAACCGGGAAAGTTGGAAGTGCTCTATCGGGTGAGATAGAGGCGCATAGCTCCTTGGTTTCAATCCCAACATGGCAGGATGGGTACCACAGTACGAGTAGACCCTCGGCTCAGAATCGAGTCGGACTTGCTCCTAAACCCAGATTGTCGACGGGGTTTCATTGCATAATGGATTATTATATCATAAAGAGCGGTTGGTGATCTCCTCCATTAAAAAAAGTTCATCTACACTTGTTGTAGAATTTCATGCAACAGGGTTAGTGGTCATTACGGATAATGCTTGTACCTATTATTGACTCTTGTCTCTAGTCTTTGTTAGGTTGGGGATAAGTTCCACGATGCAACATTATGTTCAAGCATGTGACACATCTTAAACAAGTAAATCTTGTACTTTGGCACCAGCCGGTTTAATACAACCTCTAGAGCTTTCAGACATCATTTAGGTGCAAGTGTCCGTAGTTATATTTCGGATTACCTTGGTCATGGGAACATGATACTATTTTGTGAGTGGTTGATAGACTCTCCATCTGATCACTTTATATTCTTTGAAACACCCATACAGTCTCGACACATTGCCGAAATTTTTGTGAAGGAGATAATTCGCCTTCATGGAATTCCTAAATCCATCCTTATTGACCATGATCCTTTTTTTATGAGTACATTCTTGCAAGAACTCCCTCGCATGCAGGGAACCGAACTCCATATGAGCTCTTCCTATCACCTTGAGTCGGACGGTCAAACATAGTCAACTGCTTAGAAGCTTACTTACGTTGCTTTGCTATAGAACATCCCTGAAACTGGTCATGTGAATCCTTAGGCTGAGTTCTGGTACAATACCAGTTTACATGCTTGCATTAGCCACGACCTTTGAGGCAGTTTATGGCTAGGGAACCTCCGCAGTAGTGCAAGTCTTTTGGGTGAAATCAAGGTTGAAGTTGTGGCTAGAGACTTGCGGGATAGGGATGAATCATTAAAGCAACTCCAGTCTCATCTCCTTCGGCAGAACAAATGTGGCGCTTCGGCAAATCTTCACCAAGGGATGTGGTGTTGGAAGTTAGTGAGGCTGGAGTTTACATCAAGCTGTGGCCTCATAGGCAACAGTCCGTGGTTCAAAGAATTCACTCCAAGCTCTCTCCACGTTACTATGGCCCTTTTCAGGAGATCTAAAAGATTGGTCTCGTGGCCTACAAGTTACACCTCTCAGCAACATCCAAAATACACCCATTATTTCACGTTTCTCTTTTGAAATGTGCAATGGTCACTTACCCTATTTCAACTACCCTTCCTGAGGAATTAACCTTAGAAGAATCTGATGACTGGCAGCCCTTTGAACTGCTTGTGACGTTCACTCTGACAATCTGATGGCCTGATTAATCGACTTCTCATCCATTAGCACAAACCAGTGGAGGAAGCAACTTGGGAGGAAGAATCAGCTTTCAAAAGTAGATTCCTGCTTTCAGTCTCAAGGACAAGACTGGTCTTGATGGGTAGGGTAGTGATACAAAAGAGCCAAAAGGGGATGAGACATTTGGAGAGCCTAAGCATAATCAAGCTATTTGGCAGGTATATTCTAGAAGGAAAAAGAGGAACACGTATAGAACAGAGAGAGGACCGATTGGCAATGAAAAGGACAAATTTGGTTATTCAAAAGGAGGGGAAGATGCAGTGTGAAGGGAGAGGAGAATAGAAGAGGGCCTCTACTTTGGGGTTTGTGTTGTGTCATAGATACAATTTTTCTTTTCCTGCTTTTAGTCTCATTTTTGCTATTCTGAATCTTTCTTTTGTTTTGCTGGGGAATGTTGAATGAATAGAGAATATTTGGTCTAAGCGGAATAGAATTTTTACCATTACCTTTGTGCTGAAATTTTGAATTCTGGAAAAAAAACTTTTGTTTTCCTATCAGAAGCTTATGGAAATTGAAGATTTTAGAAACTAGAAAATTCTAGAAGTTGATAAATTTGAGAACTTGGGAAATTCTAGAATTTGGAAAATTTGGAAATTGAGACATTTTGAAAATTGATAAATTTTGGAAATTAGAACTTTGACTATTTAGGTAAGGAAAAAAAAAATAGGAATGAGTAATTCTTAAGAATAAAATCATAAGTGATTGGAGGATTAGAAAAATTTGAGATGAAAGAAATTGTAAAAAAAAAATATTTTTAAAGTGTATTAGATGAAGAGTTATGAAAATTTGAGAATAAGAAGTTATGAAAATTTATTTATTCCAACCTATTCGAAAGAAAGGAGTGTTGTTTAGACTTTAGATGAATTTCTAGTGGAAAATAAGGACTTTGGACCATTTATTGAGACCTTGGAGTAGCAAGAGATATTCTTTGGTGAGCGAAGGCTTCTATAGCTCACGGTTGTGGAGCGATGTAAGCATATGGAGAATATTGAATATTATACATATTTTTAATTTAGGATACATTATTTTAAATAACTTTGGTACTTTAATTGAACAAATTATTTAATTAAAAATATTTTACTTTTATTTATTTTATTAGAAATATGAATTTATTATAGTTTCTTAAAGTAATTAAAAGTTTATGAAAGTCATTCGTAAATTTATAAACTCCACAAAAGTTTATGAAAGTCATCCGTAAATTTACAAACTCTACCAAAGTTTAGAAAAGTCTTTAAAAATCTATCAAACTCTATAAAAGTCATCAACTTTAAAAAGTCTATTATAAATGTCTTTAGAAATCCTAATCCGAAAAACCCCCTATTTACTGGCGGGGGGCCAGTATAGGCATTTGCCCCTCTGAAATTTTTTTGAAAAAGATTTTCTATTGCATGCAAACCCAGTCCTCCCTAAGTTATACCATACTTTACTAAAATGTGCAATTGCTAAGCCATTGTTAATTAAGACAGATATTTGGTTTACAAAATTTTACATAGAGCTCGATTTGGAACCAGAAGGTACCAAGAAAAGAAAGAAAAAATATTATGGAAAATGATTTACTTTACGTGTTTAGTTTCATTGTGGAAAATATCAAAGAAAACTAAATATAATCAAAATTCCTCGAAATTTTACATATTTTAAATTTCTTTATCTTTATTTAATAGAGAAATAAGTAAAAAAATGAGTTTGAATATTCACATATAAAATTAATTTGTTAATTTTAGACCTATTTTTATTTTCCTCCAAAATTTCTTTCCTTCCCATTTTCTCTATATTTTCCCTCTTCTATTTTCTTTCCTTCCATTTTTGCTCTATGTTCCTCTTATTTTCTTTTCCTTCCATATTTGCTCTCTATTTTCCTCTTTATTTTTCTTGGTACTTCCAGGGTTCAATGGAACGAAAGTATGAAAAATAATAAGAAAATGATTTTTACCGTGTTTGGTTTTACTGTGAAAAATATAAAAGAAAATAAAATATAATAAAAAATTTATATATTTTTAAATTTCTTAGTCCTTACGTGGATAATAGAGAGAAACAAATAAAATGAGTTTGAATAAACATATCGAATTGCCTATCATGCTTAGATCAAGTGGTAAAGTGTTCACCGTTTCAAACACATAAATGGGCATAGGGAGGGGGAGAGTCCTGGGTTCCGAGTCACCAGTAAGGGGCAGTTCTTCTTTAGGCTAAAGTATATTAAAAAAAAACATATAAAATTAATTTGTCAAATTTAAACCCATTTTATTTATTTTCCTCCAAATTTTCTTTCCTTCCATTTTCCTCTACTGTTTTCTACATATTTTCTTTTTAAGCAGCAGAGAGCTTAATTTGAGCCAGAAATGCCAAGGAAAGGAAAGAAAAAAATACTAAGAAAAATAATTTTCTTATATTTGGTTTTAATAAATGGAAAATAAAGAAAATCCAAATATAATCAAATTCTTCAAAAATTTTACATAGTTTTAAATTTCTTGAATCGCATATAACGAGAGATAAACAAATGAAATGATTTTGAATAAACATATTTATTAAGTTTAAATCTACTTTTTATTTTTTTTCTAATTTTTCCCCTTCCGCTTTTTCTTTCTATTTTCTTTCCTTGGTACTTTCGGCTAACAAACGGAGCCTTAAGTTTGCTCCTTGACTTTTAATCTAACCCGCCCACACTTTTAATTCTCTAATCCATTACACCCCACAATTCTCTAATCGATACACCCCCCTTAAGACTCTTCTATGTAGGAAGTGGAATCGAGTTTTTCAAATGAAGGGCTCTTTAGCATCGGAGTTATACGTGGAGAGTTTGGAGAAGAGTGGGGATGGATTGCTCAGTGAGAGAAGGGTTTGGAGATTGGGTTGTGGCGATAAGGAAAGATTGGGGTAGTGAGCCTTTGATGTTCATTTTGGTGGAGTTATGGGCGGTGGTTGAAATTTAGGAAGGATGATAAGTGGTGTAGGACGATTTGTTTATTTAGGTGCATCTTACGCCTGCTGTTGCTTTAGTTGATTCAAGGATGCATGGATAGAAGGGGTTTGAAGTCCCATAGCTGAAGGGGGAAAGGGTGGAATCCTTGTTTCATTAGACCTTTTAATGATTAGGAAGTGGATTGCGTTGAGAAAATTTTGGCATGTTTGCATGGGGAAAGAGTGTAGGGATGTAGCGGATATAATGATTTTGGGCATTGATAAAAGATAGCATGTCTATAGTTAATTATCATTTAATGCTTTTAATTAAACATTTTCGATCCCTTTCTTAAAATAAAAACTACGTAAGGTACAATCTAGAGTTTATTTTTTTTGGGGTAAAGTTCTTACCTTAGATCAAGTTCAAAAAACATGGATAGTCTTTAGCAAATAGGTGTCACTTATACCTTTTGCATGTAGAATCCATAAAGCATTTGCTTCTTCACTGTGACAAGGCAAGGGTCTTATGGGAGTTGTTTTTTTGTGCTTTTGGGTTGGCTTGGGGTGCTTCCTTGTTGGTTCTTTGTGAGAAAAAGAAAGAGCAAGGTTTGCGCGCATGCCCCCTTATGCATATCCAGGACAATTTGGAAGGTAAGGAGCAAAATTGTGTTTGATGACAAGGTGTATTAATCCAAAGGCTAAAAGTGATTTTATTTCTTCCTTTTGTTAGAGATTAAGTTGTAAAAAAAAAAAATATCAATGACTGTCCTCTGGCTTTAGTTTCTTAGATTTGTTAGCCTCTTATTGATGCTATATTTATTTTGGTATTCTTCCTTTGCCTGAGCCTTGGAGGTGGTGGTAGCTTTTCTTCTCGAATCCTCCAAGTCTCTTTTTTGGTGACTCTTTTTGATAAAATTTGCTTCTTTATCTATAAACTAACCAATGGATTTTAGATCCCTTTGTCAGTCCTATACACATTACCATGGAAATCTCTTTCTCTAAATTTACTTTTAAAGATTAGATTCAAAATATTAACTTATTTGTTGTTGATACTAATGAGGGAGATTGGAAAATATATTCCAGAATCTTTTAGGACTTTTTAACCTTTGTTAGATAATAAAAAGCTAGTTTTTTATATTTTTATATTTATGTTTATTTATTTATTTAATTTTCTAACTCTCAAGGGTAAAGATAAATAAAAAGATGATGCCTTTGTTTTTCTTCAAGGCAAGGGCTTCACTGAAACTGGATAACCGTCCATGTAAAAGGATATGGAATCATTTTATTTTCTTATTTTCTTAATTAATTTTTTACTCTTCTCAATTCCATGCACTCTAGTCTTTAGGCCTTGTTTAGATTAAATTGTTTATTTTCCTGTTATTTTAATTTGTGGTTCATATTTTCTTACTAGGATATAGCAATGAAATTGATGCATGCAAAACAAGTTCTTATGTGGATGGAGAATGTTAGGTGTTGGTTAAAGTAGCAGTTTATGTGTCTGAACGGTAATAGCCTTGATGAAGAAATGAGAAAACTGCTGCTGTAAAATACTGTCAGATTTTAGGAAATAGAGTGGGAATTTTATCTGAAGTACTATTTCAGATTTGATTGTAATCAATTTCCAGATTTCTGGTTGGAGATTGATTGATTGGGGTTTTTTTCCTTCTTGCTGTTTTTCCTGATATGGGATTTTCCCTACTATTTATTTGTACTAGTTTCTGATGAAAAATAAGACAAACATGAATGAGAGTGTTTTCTTCTGAAAAAACTTTCATGGTATCAGAACCTAGGGCATTTTTTCTTTTTTCCTCTTACTAATAATGAGGTCATATAGGTCAGCGATGACTGACACTCAAAGAAATCCTGCTGTCCCTTGTGGTTCTTTCGAACCTATTCCGACCAATCCTTCTCCTACTGTTTCTACAACATATATACTTGTTGATTATTATTCCCAGAATTCAGCCCTTTATCTCACTGCTGAGGAGACTCATGAGCCTTCTAATAAATCGGATGCAATTCCTTTCACCAAGGAGCAATTAGAGCACCTGTATGAATTAGTTCAATCTCCAAAACTTTCCTTTGTGCAGAAGGGTAACCCTCTTGTCACTGCTTTTTTTGGTGGTGTTCCTAAATCTATTCATTCTTGGATAATTGATTCTAAAGCAACTGATCATATGACTGGTTGTTCTAAAATGTTCTCCTCTTATAGTCCTTGTGCAGGCAATAAAAAGGTCAAACTTGCTGATGGTTCACCTAAAAGCAATTTCGGGATAGAACTATCAAACTCACTTCATTGATAACCCTTCAAGATGTGCTTCGTGTTCCTAATTTGTCTTGCAATCTGTTATCCATCAGTAAATTTACTTGTGATCATCAATGTCGAGCTAATTTTTACTCTTGTTATTGTGAGTTTCATAATTTAACCATGGGGAGGATGATTGGCAGTGCTAAGGAAAAAGATGGGCTCTATTCTTTTGATGATGGACTTGACTTGAGTAGACAATTTCAAAGTACTAATTATAGAAATTCTGTTTCTGTTTCCAAGAAAATGATATCATGCTATGGCATTATAGGTTAGGCCATCGACTTTCGGTATTGAAATTCTCGTTTAAATTTATTTAAAAATGAAAGTCAATCTTCTTTCAATGTGAAGTTTGTCGGTTGCTAAAACATCATCATGCATTTTTTCCCCCCAACCTTATAAACCAACCACGCCTTTTACTGTGATCCATAGTGATATTTGGGGGCCATGTAGAACATGGACATCTTCTGGCAAAAAATGGTTTGTGACCTTTATTGATGATCACACAAGATTAAGTTAGACATATTTGATGAGGAAATATCGATGTGAAACAATTCAAGTGTTTTTACCATGGCGCAAACACAATTTCAAAAAAAAAAAAAATATAATGGTCGAGAGTATTTCAAAAATGCTTTGGGCAAGAGTATTTCAAAAATGCTTTGGGCCAATTTTTTCTTGAAAAAGGAATCGTTCATCAAAGTTCTTGTATTGACACTCCACAACAAAATGGTTTGGCTGAAAGAAAAAACAAACATTTATTTATTTAGCTTGAGCATTACCTTTTACCAATCAAGTACCAAAATATCTTTCCTATAAATAGAAGCCTAATAAGGTCTTCAACTATGAAACACCTTTTGATGTTTTCCATAAGTTTTTTCCTATGAATAGGCTTTCTTCTTCGTTACCATTAAAGATATTTGGGTGTATTGCATTTATTCATATTCATAGTCATAATCGAGGGAAACTTGAACCTCGTGCCACAAAATGTGTGTTTGTTGGATATGCTCCAACTCAAAAGGATATAAATTTTTTGAGCCCATTTCAAAGAAAATGTTTGTTACCATAGATGTTACATTTTTTGAGTTGATTCCTATTTCATGAGTCATTTTTAGTTGGGGAATCAAAATAAAGATTCGGTTTTTTTATGATTTTTCCAAACTGAAGATTTACAAAATGATCCTTCCCCAACCTTGATCATTCAACTTTGACAATCAAGCTATTATACCGGGGAAAGTGGTTCAAGTGTTTTAGATCACTTTTTGAAAACACAAGTCTTCCTGCAATGCTATCTCGTGATGTTCATGATCCTACAACTCCTAACAAAGGAGAAATAAAGAAAACAACTGCATCATTGATACCATTTGATATTGTCTACTCGTGATAGAGGACAACTCAAATGAAAGGGTCTTCCAATCCTTTGCACTACCCAAAGTCCACGAACCCTCCGGGTAATGTCCTTATTAGTTCTTTGCTACATGTTCAACCTACTTCATCTTCGAGTTTTGAGTCAGCTAGTCTTGAACATGAGTCTTGTTCAAATTCAGAGGTTGATGATTCTAATCTTTCCATTGCCATTCGAAATGGTGTGAGGTCTTGTAACCAACATCCATTGTCCAAATATGTGTCATATAAGAATCTCTCACTTGTCTTTCGTGATTTTACCTCACAATTGTCTTGTATGGAGATACCTAGTATTGTGCAGGATGCTTTGAAAGTTCTTGAGTGGAACAAAGCTGTCTTCGAGGAGATGAAAGCTCTTGAAAAAAATGGCACATGGGAATTAGTTGATCTACCAAGAGGGAAGACAACTGTAGGTTGCAAATGGGTGTTTACTATCAAGTATAAATCTGACAAATACACATGGAGGCAAAAACTATTGAAGAAATGATCAATGAATAATTTTATGCTAGGTATATTGAGCTTATGGTTGAAACTATTGGATCTTCTAGGGCTGTGAGCTTTATGTAAGTAAATGGAATGATATGTCTCCACACAGAATGCTTTATGAAAGTTCAGTCCTGAAAGATGCTGACGCTTGAAAAGTGGAGGATCAGTTTATTGGTTATCTATCTATTTTATTAATTAATTAATTAATTTTCCCCCTGTTTCCTTTGATCTGTCAAGTGCTATTGTCCTGTTGCTGATTGCTTTAGCCAATCCTGATGAATATTTGGTTGCTTCATTCTAGGGCTTTTGGTGTGGGGCAGGTTATAGAGTATTTGATTGTATACTTGCTGATTTAGTCATAAAGAAAATCTTGGATATCCCTGGATTATATGTTTCCACCTTTTATCCTCTCTTTGGATTTTTGTGACCTAAGAATTCCACAGTCTTCCTTTCTGTTAAAGGCATGATATTCATATGAAAATGCAATTCATACAAGGTTGAACTTTTAGGAGAGTTAATCATTTAACATGGTATCAGAGCCTAGTTTGGCAGGAGGTCCTGGGTTCGAGCTACCTCTTTACAATTTATTTCCCATTTGTTGATTTCAAAGTCCATGAAGGACTCTATTTGGTTTGTTTAACTCTCCACGTGTGGGTATGAGGCTGCACGTGAGGGAGGGTGTTAAAGGTATGATATTCATATTAAACCAAAATCCTTCAAGCTTGAGCTTTTAGGAGAGTTGGTCGTTTAACACTCTCTATCATTCCTTTTGGATAACTGCTTTTTTGAGGAGAACATTAATTGTTCATGAGTTGCTTCTCTAATCAGTAATGTTAATAATTTTTAATTTTTGCTCGGGAAACCTCAGTTAGCTGTTAATGGAGAGTGACCAGAACAGTGAGTTTGGGTGTGCTGTCTCCAATCAAGCTGGAATTGGGGCTGCGCTCCTGGTACTCATGGAGGTTTTCATTTTGACTGCTGATATTGGCACCAGGAATATCTCGTGGAAGGGTGGTGTTGTTATTTCTTATGTTTTTTTTTGTTGTGGTGGTGGTGGCTTGGGAATTTGGGTGAGATTGTCCTTGGGATGCTCTCCTACTGGTTGAGAAGGATCCAGTCTTTGCCAAAGGGCATCATTTTCTCTTTGTTAGAGCCCTAGATCTTCCAATAATGTAGTTGAATATGTAGCTTAGAGGTGAGTTAGATCTCTTGAGTTTCTCTTCTATCTCCTGCTTTGTTTTTGAGTCTTTTACTTATTGCTCTGTGCTTTCACTTTCTTTAATGGATACTTCATCCTTTTTTATATTTATTTTCCTTTATCAATGCGATTTGTATTTTTGTATGTAAAAAAATAAAAAGAAATTCTTTCAATGTTTTCTGATCCAAATCCTCAAATAGAAGCTAAAGGGATAGATTGTTTGGGTTATAAATTTGATATGCAACTAATATCATATAGATTTTTTTACCTTTTTATTAATTTTTATCCTTAGGACTTTGTGCATTCTCCCCCGGTTTGGATGGTTGCTTTTTGGCTTTTCCAGCAAGCTCAACCAGAGGATCTGTCTTAGTGTACAATGTTATGGAGCTCCATTCATATTGTGAGGTATCGCATAGATTTTTTTTCATGCTTTTTTATAATTGATGCTCATATATGATCCGATATCAGTTTGATCAACTTCTTGATTACATGAGAATTTTTGGGCAATAATTTTTTATTTTATTTTAATGTGAAGTAGAAAGCTTTATTCCCAATAATAAAGAAGACAAAAATTGTTCATTTCACTATCATTTTGTTGATAATGCAAACTCTTCTGAAATCAATATCTCCTTGTGTCTCATGGAAGAATTATCCATTGTATCATTAAATCTCTGAACTATATGATAGACCAAAAACTTATGAAAACAAAATCCATAACAAAATACCTATATTGATCTTTGATCTCAGTCTAGCTTTTTCTTTTAATTCTCATTCTCAGAGTACAGTCAAATCTAGTACAAATTACTTGTCTGAAGCATCTTTTGCTTTTTCCTTCTCTACAGTTCCATCGAACACACTTGCTATTAGCCATAAGTTCCTGTTAACTTTGCGCTTACATGTGAATGAGAAGTTGATATTTCAGAAACTGTTCGGTTTATAAAAGAAATGTAAAGGAAACAGATTTTAGTGTTTGACTGATCTGGTGACTTGCTAGGACAGCTTATCAGTTCCCTTTTGTTTTTCCTTTCTGCTGATTGATTTGTTCTGCAATTTTTTTAAGCCACCTTAGTAAAGTTATAGCCCCAACATCTTGAGGCCAACCAAATGGACCAATTTTCACCAATTGGCTATAACTTAGAGGGGGCAAAATGGACTAATATTGATAGGCTTCCGTTTGTGGCCTTGGCCTGATGAGGCTAGAAGTCCAGAGGTGCCTTTTGTGGAGGAGCAAATTTTCTTTGCTCTAAAAGAAATGAATGGTGACAAGGCTTCGGGTTCGGATGGCGCTTCTCTCTAGCCTTTTGGCAGGACAACTGGCACTTTTATTAAGGAGGAAGTTTTGGAGATGTTCAGGGAATTCCATGAGACTGGAACTTTTACTAGAAGTTTGAATACCATTTTTCTTGTTTTTATTATGAAGAAGGGAGGGGTTGAGGATCTCAGAGATTTTAGACCTATTAGTCTGGTGGGAAGTCTCTATGAATTGTTGGACAAGGTGTTGGCAAACAGGCTGAAGAAGATGGTGGCAAAGGTTGTTTCAGTAGATTAGAATGCCTTTGATGAGGGACGACAAATTACCGAGGCTTCCTTAATTGCGAATGAGTTGATTGATCATTGAAGAAAGAAAAGGATGAAGGGTGTGGTTTGCAAGTTAGATATAGAGAAAGCTCATGACAACTTAAACTAGCAGTTCTTGATTAAAGATCATGCGTGTATAGGCTTGCTTGGTGTTGAAGCAAGATATTCTGGCTAAGCGAAAATCCTCTGGCTTGAGCTTTTAGAAGAGTTGGTCATTTAACATGGTATCGGAAGCGCTTTGGCGGAGGTCTTGGATTCGAATCCTCTCCGCTACCGATTTAATCACAATGTTTCTTTGAAAGTGTAATGGACTCGACTCTCCGTGCGTGGGTATGGAAATTTATGTGCGTGAGGGAGGTGTTGAAGCATGATATTCGTATTAAACCAAAATCCTCTGAACGAGGTTTTAGGAGGGTGGTGATTTAATACTTGATAAATGGATGGTGGATGCGGTGGTGCATCTCTACTACTAAATTTTCGGTTTTGGTTAATGGGGTCCCGACTAGTTTCTTCCAAAGCACTAAGGGTTTGAGACAGGGAGATCCCCTCTCTCCTTATTTGTTCGTCATGGGAATAGAGGTCTTGAATATTTTGCTTCGAATGGTGGTAGGTGGTTTAATTTCTGGCTATCGGTTTAGAGGAAGAGAAGGGACAAACTTTAGTATCTCCCACCTCCTCTTCGCTGATGATACGATAGTTTTTTGTCAGGTCTTTGAGGATCAACTACACCATTTAAGTTGGGCGTTGTTTTGGTTTGAAGTTTCCTTAGGTCTGAAAATTAATTTGGATAAGAGCGAATTGCTTCCGGTGGGAGAGGTGGATAATGCGGATGACCTAACTGCTGAACTGGATTGTCATATTGGGAGCCTCCCTTTTACCTATTTAGGGTTACCCTTGGGGGTTGCTCATAAGTCGGTATTGTATTGGGATAGTATTAATGAAAGAAGAATGCGCAAAGGCTTGCTTGGAAGAGAGAAGGAAAGTTACTCACGATAAAGAGTACTCTTGCTAGACTACCTTTATACCAAATGTCCCTGGTTGGAATGGCTGTCTCTGTGGCCAAGAGATTGGAAAAGTTGCAGAGAAGCTTCATTTGGGGCGAGGCCACCAGAGAAGGAAACCCCATTGCATTCAAAGAAATGGGGGTGGTGTGCGAAAAGATCAAAGGTGGTCTTAGGTTGAGAAGAATTGTCCTTATTGAACAAAGCTCTTCTCGAGGAAAAATGAGTTGGAGATTTTTCTTTGGAATCGTATAATATTTGGGAAAGGCTGATTTGCTCAAAGTTTGGGAAAGAAAACCTTGGGTGGAGCTCTAAGGATGTGTGCCCATTTCGAGTGCAATTGACAACATCGGCCGGGAATCTTCGTGGATGTCAGATGTGTGTACTCACGAATCGGAGTAGAGTCTCCTTTGTATGGGGAGCTGCTCAGAAATCTAACTTGTCTGACAATTATAATGGCCTTTGCCAGGAGTCCGTAATGCGAGTAAAGTAGTCCACTTGGGCCTATGCATCAAATCTTACAAAGCATATCAACTATATAACAATAGTTCGAGTTATTCACAAATCTTTCTTCACCAAAACATATATCAAAATTTAGGATTTAATACATGTTATACAAATACCAAAACATCAAAGCCATAACGGCTTTCTTCACAAAATCGGCCTCTAAGGCGTGTCTTCTCGAAGCAGGTCCCTGTGCACGAAATATTGATCCATCGATAGGGTGAGCAATGCCCGAGTAGTGAAAATCTCGTGGGTTCTTTCACTGCACAAGTGCGCGTCACGATGATCTAAAGCATGGTTTCAGTAATACATGATCCTACTTGGATATCTACATACCCCGATCCGTGTCTGAGTCCTCACCGACTCCTCAGCATGCTTAGGCCAATGCGAGAAAAACCTCATTTTCATTTCTTTCATGCCATTCGCTCCGCTACCCTAATTTTACAGATTTCTTTTTAATTAATATAAATCGTTATGTCGTTCGACCACACATACCGATATATCATTTACATATATTAACAAAATTTACATACATGCTACATGTTATTTAATTAGCGTGATAACATCAAAATTTCTTCAAAGCCAAGCTAATTACAATTCATTTCAATGACATAATTATATTTTATATAATTCAACCTCGTAACACATTAAATTCCATGTATTAACATTTATTTCACCTGATTAAGCGATTCCAACAACTCATGCTAAGATATAATACATGTATATACTAACGTGAATTAAGCTAGCATAAATCGTGTTATTGATTTGCAACCAATAACACCAAAATTAGCTGTGGGTGCAAGTGGCTTGACCAAACAATTGTTCGAATACTTTAAACACCTTGAAAATAACATGATTAAAGTGACGGTGAAGCGCAGAATTAAACGCGTTCACGGCCACATAGGGATCTTCTCCATTTGGTTAGTATTTTGAGACCCGAAACCGCAGCTAATTCAAACCTCGGAATATCCATAACCATTCACATGACTCTTAGCCAAAGAATATAGTAGGAGAAGACCCTACCTCTTAGAGTTATGGAACTCACCAAATCGGTGTCCGCAGCGTAGCCACTAGTCGCGTAGAAGTGACTTTACTTCTTGGCCGACGAGGCAGACGGTCGGCGGCGAAATCTGAGAGAAGTTACACTCTCTCTAAATCTGGATCCGACCCTCCTTTGCGATTTTTGTGTTCCAATGGAGAAGAAAACAATTCTCTATTTGTCTTATATTATTTAACTTTCACTAATTATCCATGTCCCCTTCATCTTGATTTTTTGACACATGGCTTAATCTAAACAATTAAATCTCCATCATCTCATAATGTCTGACATGTGTCACAGCAAGGTACATGTAGTAGGTGACTTTGTCACATCAAATGTCTTTTTCAAGAAGCGTTTTCTTTACTTGGCGGCAACAGGTGTCTCGGCGAAATTATTTGTCTCTGGTCCTAGCGAAGTCGACGTGGTAGCTAGATTTTGCGAGGCGATTGACGGTGAAGTCCGTTCATCATCGAGACTTAGAAAATTTTGGGTTTGATGAGTGCTGTTTTTACCCTTTTTCAGAAAATTCGAATTTTCTCGGGTTTTACAAAGGAGGCCCATTGCCCTTATGGGGTGGGCTTTTGGAAGGATATCCTAAAAGTTTCTTGTTGGGTAAGAGAAAATTGGAAATTTAGCATTGGTAATGACACTAGAATTAGATTCTGGATGGATCCTTGGTGTGGCACCTCAACCCTTAGGAATTCTTTCACTGATCTTTTTGATATTGCAGTCAACAAGTTGGAGGCGGTGGCGGAGGTGTGGGATCATGGGGTGGGCAATGGCCATGGAAGTTGGAATCTAAGGTTTGAGAGAGCTTTCATTAACTAGGAATTGGACTTGGTCGTGAATCTCTTAAAGAGTTTTGTAGAGAGAAAGGGTCACTATTGAGGCAGATAAAGTCACTTGAATTGGGACAACTAGTGATAGTTTTTCGTTGCGTGCAGCATAAAAAGTGCTTCAGCCAAGGTTTACCTCTTCTTTTCCTGCTAAGGGCATTTGGACATCAAGTGTTTCAACTAAATCAATGTATTTTTGCATGGGAAGTAGCTTGGGGGAAGGTTCTCACTATAAACCAAGCTTGAAAGGGTGACAGCTCTTGACGAGATATTACCTTTCTTTGTTGTGCAAGTCGATTAACCACATTTATTGAAGCCCATTTAGCGGTCGGTACCACGTAAGGAGAATCGTTTTCTCCTTGTTAGGTGTCAGTTGGGTTTTTCCTAAGTTGGTAAAGGAGGCTTTACTTAGCTGGAGGGGTTCCTTTGTGGATAGAAAGAGGAAAAAGATTTGGAACTCTATTCCCCTGTGTATTTTTTGGACAGTTTGGAAGGAGCGTAATCGTATAGCTTTTAAAGAGGGGTCTTTAGCTGTATAGAGATTAAAGAATTCTTTTGTCTATAATCAATGGAGTTGGAATAAATTATATTTAGGGGATGAGGCCTCTTCACTTTTAGGTTTTTTTTAGTGGATGGCCTTAAATTGAGGGGCGGTGAGGCTTTGTTTTTTGTTTGCCTTTGTTGTTCCCTTCTTTGTTGGTATACTTCTGGCCGCTCTATAGCTTTTAGTTAATATATCGGTTTATTTATCAAAAATTTTTTTTTTTACATTTTTCACCTTCTTGTTGTTTCTTTGCTTTTTCTTTTTCCATTTGATAAGTAAAATAAATTTAGTATTGAGTTAGAAGAAAGTGCAACCAAAGGCATGTCAAGCATATAGAAAGTATACAATTATTAAGCTTAAGTATAATCTACAAAAGAGGGGCTCTGAGCTTCATCTAGAGCCTAAATGAGAAAAAAGAATTGATTAAAGGAAGTGACTTGTCATCCATGTATGACTTTGTCCAAGACGAAAAGTGAACAAGAGTTTAATTAAGATTTAATACCAAAGCTGCAGTGAGATAAAGAGAATTCTAATTTTATTATATTAGCGAAAAGAAGTCTACTTTACATTACATATTGGACTTATATATATAACCACACACTCATAGGACCCACAAATACGAGTAAGACAATAAAGGAAAAGTGTACAATATCTAACACTTTCCCTCATTTGGAGCATATATGTCGTATGCCTTGAGAGCTTTGTGTGATGTATTTAGTTACAGGACCTACGAGATTTGGTAAAGATGTACGCTAGTTGATCATTTGAGATTATGAAACTAGTAGCCATGTACATCACGATCGTCTTCTCTCTAATGAAGTGATGTCGACTTCAATGTGTTTAGTCCTTTAAATGGAAGAGAATTTGGATTGGACCTTGATATACGAAACGGCTGGTTATCAGGATGAGCTTCATCTGTTCATCGCCTCGAATCTCGACTTACGGAGGAAGATTAATACCGGCCGTATGAGTTCATATGGCGAGGGCCATAACTGATACTCGGCTTTAGTGACCCAGATCTAGCCATACGTGTTGTTTCTTACTCTTCCGAGATATTGGGTTACCGCAGTGAAAACTGATCTGCTGAAGTGAAACGCGTCTATCATGGGTGTAGGCCCCGTCTTGCATACGTATGTGAAATAGCGCGGGTATGACACTGCATTCTCGTCTGACACATCTTGGCGGCTGGTGTACTTTTGATATATCGAAGAATGGATTCTGACATCTCGGTAAAAACATCACGCATGGTATTTGTAGGAATTGACTACGCGACACTTCTAGGAAAGGAAATGTCTTCTTAGAGGTAATGGTGAGATAGTTCGGTTTACCTACGAGGTCGTTGATATCTCAAGGATCTCCTAAAGACTCCTGTTGCAGTGAGTTTGACATTAGGATTCATAAAATTCGGCCAGGTTTACAATCTAACATCTTAGGTTTCTTCCAAGATGTCTAAGCATACTTTCGTTAGAGACTACACGGAAATTTGGATTGGAAGATATCTAAATTCCCAGAAGAACTTGAGTTTTCTGATCTTTAGTTTGAAAGTGGGTGAAAAGATGTTCTTTAGTTTGAATATAAATCTTGATCGCTCACATGTGTAACGATGTCATCCACGCTAAACAACTAGATAGATCTGCTTGCCCAGAAGAGTTATGATGATAAAAAATGCAGATGGTTTCTTGTCTTGAAGCATGCTGGTCTGAACAAACAGGCTAAGCGGCTAAACCATGCTCGAGGAGATTGTTTCAAGCCATATAGAAATTAAATGCTTAAACTGCTTAAACTGACTCCCCTGTGAGCAACAAAACCCGAAAGGGGTTGCTCCATATAAACTTCTCGGCAAGATCACACCATGAGGAAGACATTTTTAATATCATTTGAAAAAGCGACTGGGAACACATACTTGGCCGTGGAAAGCGACGGGCCGAAGCAATGCGCTTAGCAGAGGGAAGAAGGTGTCACCATAATCGTAAACCATAAGCCTGAGTATATCCTTTAGCAACCAAGCGGGCCTTAAGGCGATCAACCTGACCATCAGGACCAACCTTAACTATGTAAACCCAACAACAACCAATTGGAAACTTACCAAATGGCAAAATAACAAGATCCCAAGTGCCGCTGAGTGCAAGAAAGGGGGCTCATTTCATCTACCATCGTCGTTGCTACCGAATGGGAAAGCCTCTATCATGTTCTGAAGAGAAACAGAGAAAGAGTAGAAACAAATGCAGTGTGGTGAAGATAATCGATGGTAACTCAAAAAATTGTAACAGGATGAGGATCGCTAGTGAGAGCGACACCTTTTCGAAGAGCACAAGTGCTATCGCAAGAGGCAAGCCGGGGTAGGTGTCAAGGAGAGAGGGAAGTGAGCCGGCAGTGGGCCTTAGCGTAAAGGAGGAACAATGACACGATGATCTGGGCGATGATAAACCCGAAGGGGACGAGAAGAGACATCACCAAACATGTATGAGGAGATGATAGGAAGGGCAGACTTCAGCAATGGGAAGAGGCTCCTGAGGAGGAGAAGAAGGGAGTCCTCACAGCGTGACATCCGCTGAGAAAGCATCGATGAAACCGAGTGACAACAAACGAGAACCCTTCCAAGCCAGAGTAGCCTGGGAAGATGCATTTCATGGCTCAATAAAGCTTGTCTCTGGTCCCTGAGTGAACATGAACAAAGCAAATACAACCAAAGACACGAGGAGGAAGGAAATAAAGAGGTTGGTCAGGGAAAAGAAGGGCATGAGGAAGCTGAGCATGTAACACAGATGAGGGCATACGATTAATCAAATAACAAGTTGTAAGAACAGCGTCCCCCCAAAAACAAAAAGGAACATGATAATGGAGGAGGAGAGACGAAAGGGCCTTAATAAGACGACGATTCTTACGCTCAGCTACCCCATTTTGTTGAGGAGTATGAGCACAAGAAGACCGATGAAGGATCCCATGTTGGGACATAAATGAAATAAAGGGTGCAGAAAAATATTCCCGGCATTATCACTACGTAACACACGAATAGAAATATTGAACTGGGTTAGAATTTCAACATACCTTCGAAATAGAATATAACTCAGCCTGGCCTTTCGATAAAATTACCAGTACATCGAGAATAGTCATCAATGGCGCGGACAAAATACTCAAATCCTAGTGTGACGCAGTCCGATTGCTGACCCCAAACATCAAGTGGACAAGTTCAAAAGGGTATCTTGCCCCGATTATTCAAACGCCGCTGAATGAGACAGTATGTTTCCTGCTTCGACAAGACTCACACGCAGCGACGACAAAGTGGAAAACGAGACTCATCTTTTTGGAACGTAGAAAGACTAGGGTGGCCCGTAATAACCGTGGATGAGAGTGGAGCAGCACGAAAACGAAACCGCAGAGATGATTGGGCGAGGTGAGGATAGAGGCCTGATACGTCCGATGCCAATAGTCTTCCTCGTACTCTAGTCCTGCAAGGTCACAAATTTATCAGAAAAAATAATGGAACAGTTAAGAGTACAAGTGATTTTATTGATGGAAATAAGATTAAAGGGACACTCAGGGTATAGCGATGTAAGTGAGAGGCGGTGGTGCGAAGAGGATGAGCCAAACCAATACCTTAGCCACGCTTGAGAATCATTTTGGTTAAGGTACAAAGAGGGGTAAAGTAAGGGTAGTAGTAAGAGAAGAGAAAAGATCTTTATTACCATAAATGTGATTGAAGCACTAGAGTCTAGAATCCAGGGTCCAAGAGGAAGATGTATGAGTAAGGCAGGCATTATCTAAGGCCCGGGCAATAGATGCAACGTAGTTTAATTTACCGTTTGGATAGCGAAGATAGCATCATACTCACCAAGCCGGTTGGGGAATACCCCGAGATGTGAGGAGTCAGAGTCCGGGGGCTGAGAATCGTAATCATAAGATCGTCACGCTGGCACGCGGGAGGCCGTCCATGCAACTGATAACAACGATCACGAGTGTGGCCAAGCTTATTGCATTAGGTGCACAGAGACGCTGCCCCTCTACCTCTAAGCACACGTCCTCCCCGAAGGTTAGTGTGGGAACCCAATGCAAGACCAGAGGCCACTGACAAAGTCCAGGTGGAGGAGACACGAGGAGGCGAGCAAAACACATCATACAAGGACGTGGATCGATGACCGCTAAGAATCTCGATCTTAGGTCTCAAGATCCCGAATGAGCCAATGAGAGTAAGGACCATGAAGAACTTGTCAAACTCGCGTTTGTTGAACCCCAACGCCAACAGTAAGAGGTGATCACGGTCGTGGAACTCTCCTTAAGAGAGGCAACTGCCAATATAATTAGATAAATCCATGTCCTGCTATCTGATATTAACAATAATGTGGCCTTATAGCGTTTGATATCATTCGTATAGAACTTTGCCCGATTCAAAACTTAGAACATGTCTTGTAAGCCTCATGATGCAAAAATTTTGATCAACCGACCGCCATAATACGCTACATGGTCAATCTATTTTCTTCCAAATAAGACCTTGTCAGCCACTGCATAGCATCCTGCACAGATGATCCCCATGCACTCGCCCCATGAACCGTAGTTCCACGTAAGCCGACTAAAAGAAAGATAATTCACTACCAATCAATCTTTTTTTGATGACAAGAGGAGATCCAGTAGATAAATAAGTAAAATAGGATTTTAGTTGCCATATCCACTTAACCGAGATCAATCGTTGATTGAAGAGAGCCCTAATGAGGCGACGGTCGTGAGCGTGAAATCACGGCCGTGAACCGAGATTAAGAAAAGGACCCAACCTGAGAAGATGATCGACGAGGGTGGCAGAGGCAAATGGGTGTAAGGTGATGGGCAGGCTCAGGTGGATCGCCGGGAGGAATGGAGCAAGAAGACGACGCCGGGACGAGCCTGGATGTGGAGTCCCGTCATCGAAAGCGCCCTTCACATCGTGTGCCCACGCTACGGCCAAAGACAGGACTCGCAAGTCAGAGGAGAAAGGAGGCGCGCAGTTGTTGTTTGCCGCCTGGCCAAGCATCTGAGGTAGATCTCGCCTGCGCCTTGAATCAGTGGATTTCTACGTAGAAGAGCTGGGTTCTAAAGTCACCGACTCCGTGGCGAGAGGAGATCCGCTGGCGAGGAGGAGATTCGCGGCGAGGAGGATCCCACACGGCGAGGGTTCCGGGAGGAAAAGAAAGTGATCGGAACGAAACACGTATCATCGAAAAAGTAAATTAGTTCTCTTCATTTCCGATACCATGTTAAGAGAGAAAAGAGAGAATCCCTAATTTTATTATATTCACGAAAAAGAAGTCTAGCCTTTACATTACATATTGGACTTATATATATACACACTCATAGGACCCACAATACAATAAGACAATAAAGAAATGATCAGATAATATCTAAATGTGCTCTCTCACATCAAAAGCTAGCATATTTATTTCCTTCCCAACTATTCGAGAAATACATCAAGGGGCTGCTTTCCATTCTTTTATTTGCGCTTTTTACCCACAAGGAAGCAATGCCAACCAAGTAAAGTTTCTCATCAATATGGGTAAGATCCAAAACACTCCAAAAAGAGCAAAAGGTAACCACCACAACACCTTAGTCTTAATGCATCGTAGTAGAATGTTGTCTATGGTCTCTTCTTTGATGTGGAAAAAGAAACTATATTTGCTGAAGACCACCCCCTCCTTTTCACTTGATCCACTGTCAAGGCGTTTTGACATGACGCTTCCCAAGTTGAAAAAACCCACCTTAAGAGGAACACATTGCCAAATGATACTTCTTAGAGAAGGAACTGCATCACTTGGCTCTAGAGAACTTAACCGAAAAACTTTCCACTCTTTGTATGTTGTTAATTATTAGAGGTATTTCCTTTCTCTCCACACTTGATGTCATTGCTAAATTCTCATAAATAATTCAACTTTGTTATATGTTTTCCCATATTTCCACTAGAAAGATGGGATACATTTCATGGATTTTATGTTGTTGTTTCTTCTTATGACTCCAACAAAATTTTTGGATCCTCTAGTGAACCTCAACAAAGCTTGTCAATTTCAAATGAAAAATAAAGCCCACTGATAGGCGCGAAATGTGTGCTATGTAAAATGTGTACGCTTATGTGCGCAAGTGCACGCGTCGCCTCAAGTAATAAAGTGATGAATAAGAGTATCGTTCCACGAGGATTAGGTTACTAATTACCGAAAATAGAATAGTCCTAACTTTATTTGGATTGACACAAATGTGAAGTTGAAATGGAAAATGAACTAAACTAGATAAATCCTAAACTAAAGTCACTAACGTGCAAAGTGAAAATGTAATTACAAGAAAGCCTAGGGTTTTGATTTCATCTAACGAATTCCTATGGTGAGGCTCTACTTGTTCCCAATGATTCTTAAATCATATATTAATAGCGGATTTCAATTCCACACATGTATTCCTTCAAGCAATAACAATCTACCTCGAAAATGTTATATTGCATTCTTACCTCAAACCATTATAACAAAGGATGCATTATATTACAATCCATAAAGCACATGTAACCCACAAATATTCTATTCTATGGTAAAACATGACATTCTATTCATATTCAACTTAATTACTTCGCCTCAAATTAGGTCATAAGTTATGTTAATGGAGATCAATCATCAACAAGCATGAAGAGTGGAATAGAACATTTAATATGAGATTAGAATACAAATTAAAGCACAACACCATAGTTCATTGTCAAACTACATCAAAAACCCTAGAAAATGAGATTAACTCATGGAGGGGAGAAATACAATCATAATAAATGAGCAAAAATAGGAAAAGAGGAGAAGGAATAAACTAGATTTGGATTGAAGTCCTTCTTCTCTTCCAATCTTCCTATCCTTCTTCTTCAAGATCTTTTTCCCCATGAGATTTTGCCCTAGGGTGTTTCCACCCAAGGGAACCTCTCGCTTTGCCTCCATGAACTCCTCTCCCTAAAAGCCCTAATTTTGTTCTTTTATAAGAAAAAAACTGAGAGAGAGAGGAGATGGGCTTCAGCAAAAGATTGGGCCTCGACATTCACACTGTAGCGTGGCAAATCTACGCTGTGGCATGGAGGAAATGAGGAGTTACTAGAATTGTCAAAGCCAACTCACGCTGTAGCGTGAGTGCACTGGCGCTTAGTTCGAAAATTCGTCATTTTACGACTCCTTCACTTCCCGATGTCGTGTCTTGCTCATCCGGATTCCGAATCGCATGATCTTGGTGTCTATGGAAAGCCCTCGGAGTCTAGAATGTGCCCATACCAATGAGGGATCCATAGAAGGACATCACACAGGCGAAATGATCACATGTTTGCTGCGACTGCATGATGACTTTGCCTATTTTTCTTCGATTTCGCTCATTTCCGCTCAATGGTTAGCGTAATCACAAAATTGAGAAAAGAGAGCATTATGATACTTATTTATTTGATAAAACTACTAAAACCTAAACAAAACATGGGGATAAAATGAGTATTTAAGATACTCATCACCCACCTTGTTCTCTCAAAAAGAGAATTTTGTGAGAACAATTTGGTGGATATCATGATCGATTTGAGAGAATTCATAGGTTGTGCTAGTTCCTTATTTTCAATAGGAAAAAAAAATAAACAACCTCCATTTTGGGTGAGAATATCATCACATTACTAAAGTTTAGATGTTTTTTGTATACAAAAACTGATGAATTTAAAACTTAATAATATTCAGACAACAACAAAAAATATGGTGACCACATTTGATATGATTTTCTAACACGAATTGAACCTGGTATATTTTTGTTGTTTTGGTGGTTAAGAGTAATTCTATCTAAGTCAACGTCATGTTAACTCGCATAACTCATTAATAATCAATTTGTATTTGGGTTAACTTGCATAATATGTGTTGAGAGAAAAGGAATACTCTGATTCTCATTAATTTACAAAGGAGGTAACATACACATTTATACCCTAGTGTTAGGAAAAAAAGGAAACAAAGTTAGAGTCTAATTAGGAGACTAAAGATAGAAGGAAAATAATCTTAAATAGATTAGGAGACTAAACTTTAACACTCCCCCTTAAGCTGGAGCATATAGGTCAAAAGCACCAAGCTTGTCACATATATACTTTATCCTAGGACCTCTAAGAGACTTAGTGAAGATATTTGCTAGTTGGTTATTAGAGTTGACAAAACTAGTAGTAATGCATCCCGATGCAATCTTCTCTTTTGATAAAGTGACAATCCACTCATGTGCTTGGTCATCTCATGGAAAATTGGGTTAGATGTGTAATCAGAATTGATTGAAGGAAAAATTGTGTATTTCATTGATCACAAATAACCTATTTATATACAAGACAACCCTTAAACCAAATAGGAAAGAATATGAAGTTTCCTAACTCTACATGTTTCCTTTTCCCAACTAGTTTATAATTCAACAATACTATAACGCTCCCCCTTCAAGTTGGAGCATAAATATTGATCATGCCTAACTTGTTACAAAGGTAATTGACTCGATCCCCACTCAAAGGTTTTGTGAAGATATCTCCTAATTATTCTCCAGTCTTTACACATCCTGTAGAGATCAACCCCAACTGAATCTTCTCACAGGCAAAATGACAAATCTATCTCAATATGTTTGGTTCGTTCATGAAATACCGAGTTAGATGCTATATGCATGGCAACTTGGTTATCACACCAAAGCTTCGCTGGTATTGAAGTTTCGATGGCCACTTCTATCAATAACCGGCGTATCCACATGATCTCGCATACAAACTAGGCCATAGCTCTATACTCTAACTTCGCACTAGACTGTGAGACAACGCTTTGCTTCTTACCTTCCATGAGATCAGATTTCCACTAAAAAAGACAATATCCTGAGGTGGATCTTCTATCTTTCTTAGATCATGCCCAATCTGTGTTAGAAAAGCACTTAATTCTAGTATGCCCATGCTTCTTATACAATATTCCACGTCCAGAAACTTCTTTCAAATGACATAGGATATACTCCACAATTGCTCAATGACTGACTGTGGGAGATGACATATACCAACTCAAAACACTTAGTGAATAAGCAATATCCCAGCGAAAGCATCAGAAGGGTAATTCACTTCCCAACCAAATAAGCCAGGTCTCTTAGGTCTTCAAATAGGTCTCGTTCCTTAGTGATCTGCACATTAGGAGTCATAGGAGTACTACATGGTTTGACACCCAATTTCCCTGTTTGAGATAACATATCGAGCACAAATTTGCGTTGAGATAACAAAATTCCCCGCTTCCTTCTCATGACTTCAACACCCAAGAAATACTTCAACATTCCTAAATCCTTTGTGTGAAATTGACTGTGAAGAAAAGATTTGAGATTCTTAGGTGGAGTTATTTGAGTTAGATCTGCCCTTATGACTGACAAGAAATCCTCAGGTGGAGTTATGTGTCATTATTATCATAATCCAAGGCATGTACGTCGGGATTGTAGGAAATTGCAAAATAGAAATCGAAGGTTTCCATATATTCATGAATCATTGAAGGGTGTCTCTACTCCAAGCACTATGCTTGCCGAGTTTGGTAAACCTAACACGTCTTATTTCATCTTCCCTCCAAATGGGTCATTGACTCTAGAGCCACAGATCACATGACATGTAATTTTAGTTTATTTACTACGCTCAGCCCACACCCTTCACTCCATAATCGCTACTCCTCAAGTAGATGGGTCAACATCTTCAGGTCCTCGGGTCGTGACACCATTATACTCCTTCACTTTGACCTCTGTTATGAGTTTACAACAGTTCTCTTTTAATTTAATTTATGGCAAACTCCATCGACACTCCAATTACGATCTTATTCTTCCTAATTATTGTTTGATTCAGATCTTTCGACAAAGCGCATTATCAGAAGGACTTGAGTTCTGTATTGCCATCCAAACAGAGGTGCCACAAATTCCGCTGTTTGTTTTGGAGCACACTTCATTCGAATTACATCACACTCGATCATCCTTCTCTCTCTATCGTTAGCTATATCCCTGCCACCATCCTCACTGAACCGCGAAATGCGGTCAATATGCGTTCTTCATCAGGTGCATTCTGAGTCCTAAAGTTATAATCGAGCTTTTATTCCTTTTGAGTTGGTTCATTCGGATGTGTGGGGTCCATGTCCAGTTGTGTCCCCAATTGGTTTTCAATATTTTGTTACGTTTGTTGATGATTATTCGCGAACAACTTGGTTATATTTAATGAAAAACCGTTTGGAGTTGTTTTCTCACTTTCATGCCTTTTGTGTTGAAATTCACACTCAGTTTCATGTTTATGTTCGAAATTTGATAAGTGATAATGCCAAAGAATATATGTTCGAACACTACTATTCATGCCGCATCGACATCCTTCATCGTAATATCCTATTTTTGATACTCCTCAAAATGGAGTTGTGGAAAGAAAAAATAGACACCTTCTTGAAACCGCTCGAGCTTTATTGTTTCAAATGCATGTGCCCAAGCATTTATGGGCCGATGCTGTTTCCACCGCTTGTTTTTTGATTAATCGGATTCCTTCCTCAGTCTTGGTTATAGGAAACAAACGAAAAGATTAGGTGAGCACACTGACGTTTAACTTTACGAGCACCCAAGACTATCATTGATTGAATCTAATGACGGCTAAATGTGTTTGACTAGAGATTTAAGGTCTTTGGCACCGAGAATATACCCGAGTAATGAGATTTAATGTGAACGAGTCGAGTAGGATTTCCAGGAGCCGTTGAACCTGAGGAATAAGGTACACTAATAAATCATCACCCTCCCCTTGATTAGTAATAGGAGAAGAAAGGGAAAACGGGTTGGTCTTAAAGAATGTAACATCACTAGAGACAAAGTAACCTTGAAGAGTGGGACAATAACACTAATACCCTTTTTTAACACAAGAATATCTCACAAATATATACTTTAAGGACTTTGGATCAAGTTTAGAGACATGAGGACGGACATCTCAAACAAAGCATGTGCATCTAAATACCTTAGGATCAATAGGAAACAACTGGCGGTAAGGAGTAGCTTAATTTAGAACTGATGATGACATCCTATTAATAAAAAAAAGATGCGGTAGAGACTGCATTAGTCCAAAGTGTTTGGGATCATGCATTTGGAACAAAAGATCCCGGGCAGTCTCAAGAAGATGTTTATTCATTCTCTCAACTACCCCAGTCTGAGAGGGTGTATCAACATAAGAGGTTTGATGGAGAATCCCACGTTGTAACATGAAGGACTGAAAAGGTTCCGACAAATATTCCTTGGCATTATCACTCCTCAATGTTTGAATATGGACATGAAATTGAGTTTGAATTTTAGAACAAAAAGCACTAAAATGAGAAAAAAGCTTAAAACAAATTTTCATTAAATAAAGCCAAGTGACACGAGAGAAATCGTCAACAAAAGTAACGAAATACTTAAACCTAGTGGGAGACATAACTGGACAAGGACCCCACACATCGGAATGAACTAATTCAAAAGGAGTGGGAGCTCGTTTATTGACTCTAGGACTCAAATGCACACGATGAAGCTTAGCATATTGACATGACTCACAATTCAATGAGGATAGACTAGAAAATTGAGGATAGACTAGAAAATTGAGGATATAGCTTCTTCAACAAAGAGAGAGAAGGATGACTCAGGTGACTGTTAGATATTATACAGTCTTTTTCTTTTATTTTCTTACTTTATTGTGGGTCCCATGAGCATGTATATATATATATATATATTAGTCCAATATGTAATGTAGTAGTTAGTTTTTTCGTGAAATAACAAAAATTCGTGGATTCTCCTTTTCAAAACCCGTATGGAAAACCTAATTTTTTTTCTGAGTGTGTTTCCTTCTAGCCACTTTATTCTCCTTCGAAACCCTTTGTAGCCAAGCCGCAACCGTCGCCGCTGATCACCTTGCCGCCGCCGCCTGCCTCTCGCAGATCTCGTCGATGACTTTTTTTCCGACCCGCTCTTCTCCGACCGGAAACCTTAGGATTCCGAGGCGCCAGGAGGCCAGGAAACCCCGCCGAAACAACTTTTCCACTCACAACACGCGCCACTCTTTCTCCAAAGGGCCTAAGTTCCACATCGCCGACATCGCAGGGCGCGCGCCCGCTCTTCCTGTCGAGATTCCATCTCCGTGCTCATCCAAAGATCGCCTTGCTAATCCATCCCTTTCGCACCCCGAGTCTCTCCTTATCCACCTTTTTTTTACCATTTCGACTTCACAAGATTCCTCCGTCAAATAATTTTCCACTGGGCTTAGTCACTTTTCTTCATCTCGTTCCACAACCCATGATTCGCCCCTCCTATTAGGCTCTTCAATCCAAACGTGATTCAATCTTCGGCTATGGGATGTGGCGACTAAAAATCTTATTTTTATATTTGAAGTTATCTCCACCCTCCTACTATCACATCGAAAAATTGACAGGTGATAATTATTTTTCATGGTCAGCTTTTGTGGAACTCTGGTTCATGGGACAAGGTTATGAGGATCATCTTATTACACCGGAGGATGTTATACCTAAGTTGACAAGGTGCAATGGAAGAAAATAGATGCATAACTATGTAGCGTATTATGGCAGTCGGTTGATCCAAAAATTTTGCTTCATCTTCTGGCTTACAAAACATGTTCTAAGTTTTGGAATCAAGCAAAAGTTCTATACACGAATGATATCCAACGCCTTTATAAGGTGGCTTCTGCTATTGTCAATATCCGACAACATAACATGGATTTATCTAATTATATCTACGTATTGCCTCTCTAAGGAGAGGGGTTCTGATATCGACGCCTATTTTCGGGCCGATGTCGGGGGCTCAACAAACGTGATTGACAAGTTCTTCTCCGTCCGCATTCGAGACCGCCCGAGATCGATTCTCGCGCCCATCAATCCCATCCTCGAATGATATGTTTGCTCGCCCTCCGTATCTCTTCCACTTGTGACCTTGCCATCCGATAGTACGATTCTTCTCTCGTGCTGGCTTTCTCAAACTAACTTCGAGGACGCCAGCGGTAACCGGCATAGACAACGCCCCGACCGCACCTATCACAAGCTTCGCCACACTCGGGTGATCGCTGTTATCGGCTACATGGATGGCCTCCCGCACGCCCCACGCGTGGCCCGCCTCTGATTCGATTCTCGGGCCGCCCCAAACCCCAGCTCCTCCCATCTCAAGGCATTCCCCATTTGACAAAGTGAGTATGATGACTATTCGCCATCGTGCACCAAGCCGCCCCTTCATGCAGACCAAGGCCCATAAACCAATGCCCCACCGTTTTACTCATACACTTCTCTCGACCTCGGATTCTACCTCTGCTTCGATCACATATCCGTACAAGATTTTTCTCTTCTTACTACTACCCCTACTTTATCTAATTGTTACCTTAGCTAATGGTTTCAAACTCGTGGCTAAAGGTATCGCTCCTTCCCTACCTCTCATCATTATTTATACTCCCGAAATGGCCCCTTTAATCTTATTACACCAGTTGAAAACACCAGATTTAATCAAGCCTCCATTATTTTTCCGATACCCCAGACTCACCCTAAGGCACTGGAAGATCGATTGGCATTAGACGTTGAGTCCTGCATTCTAATAATTCTCACCTCAAATCATCTCCCGCAATCCTTATGCTCCCACTAATGCCTTTCCTATCCACAATGCCCGAGCTACGGCTTTTAAGTTCCAAAAAGACTTGGCCACTGCTTTTCCACTTTGCTGTCATCAAGGCGGTGAGTCCTGTCACTAGGAAAACATACTCGTGTCTCGGCTCCCAAAGTGTTTGAACACCCGGGCAAAATCTCTTTTGAACTTGTCCACACCGATGCTCGGGGTCCTTTTGCCTGATCAGGGTTCACTTTAGGATTTCGCATTTTGTCAATTCCCAATGGATGACCTGCTCTATGTACTCGGGTTAATTTTTAATGAAAAATCGAGTTGAGTTATATTCTATTTTCCAAAAATTTAATGTTGAAATTATGACCCGGGCCTTACTATTTCACTGTGGTGTTACATAAAATGACAACAGCTGTATCATTTTCGCATCCTTGTTTCCATTTATGTCCCAAATGATGGGATCCTTCATCAAGCCTTCTCACACATACTCCTCAACCAAATGGGGTAGCTGAACGTAAGAATCGCTTCATCTTATCGAGACATTCCCATACTCTCCTCCATTATCGTGTTCCTTTTCGCTTCAGTGACGTTGTTCCATGTAAATTGTTATCTCGTTAACGTATGCCCTCATCTATGTTACATGATCAGATTCTTCATTCACTTCTTTTCCCCGACCAACCATTTTATTTTCTTCCTCCTCGTGTCTTTGGTTGTACTTGCTTTGTTCATATTCTCACTCTAAGACAAGACAAGCTTTCCACCAAAGCCACGAAATGCATCTTCTTAGGTTACTTCCGACTTCAGAAGGGTTACCGTTGTTATTCCCCTCAGATTCATCGATACTTTCTCTCTGCTGATGTCACCTTCTTTGAGGACTCACCCTTCTTCTCCTCCTTCGAGTCTCTTCCTGTTACTGAAGTCTTACCCCTTCCCATCATCTCCCCGCCTATATTTGATGATGTACCTCTCTAATTCAATTTCAGCCGCATCGTCGTCATCGCTCCGCTAGGTTCCTCTCCTTCGCGAGGCCCTCACGACTCACTTCCTATCCCTTCAGCTTCTCCTACCCCGGCTCTGCCTCTTGCTGATAACTTACCCATTGCTCTTCGGAAAGGTAATCGATCTACTAGCAATCCTCATCCTATTTACAATTTTTTGAGTTACCATCGATTATCTTCACCCTACTCTGCATTTGTTTATGCTATATCCTCTGTTTCTCTTCCTAAGAACACCAATGAGGCTCTTTTCCATCCGGGCTGGCGACATGCAATGGTAGATGAAATGGTTGCTCTGCACTCAACTGGCACTTGGGATCTTGTTGTTTTTCCGTTCGTAAGTTTTCGCTGGTCGCCGTCGGGTTTACTACGCTTAAGATCGTCCCGGTGGTCGGCCGATCGCTGCGCCTGGGCTTTGCTACTACAAAAGAAAGATAATTTGCGCTTATAGTTCCGATTATGGTGACACATTCTCCCCTGTGAGCTGCACTGCTTCCCGTCCGTCTCTCCATGGTCGCTATGTGTTCTTGGCCACTTTATCATTAAAAATGCCTTCCTTCATGGTGATCTTGCCGGTGAAAGCTTATACTTTCGAGCAACCACCCGTTTTATTGCTCGTGAGTCCGGGCTTAGTGTCAGTTTGCTGCCTCTAGTGGCTTGAAACAATCTCCTCGAGCTTGGTTTGGTCGTTTTAGTTATGTTGTTTAAGATTTTAGCATGCTTCGCAATACAGCAAACCATTTAGTTTTTTATCATCATAACTTTCTGTAGTAAAGGTATTTATCCGGTCATTTATGTGACCTATTACTGTCATTACAGCAAAGGATCGTGATGGTATTCGTAAAACCAAAGCAACACCTTTTCACCCACTTTCGTACTAAAGACTCCGGGGGAAACTCAAGTACTTTATGGGAATTTAGATACTAATCCAAAGCCTCGTAGTCCTTTCCAAACTAAGTACGTTTTAGACATCTTGAAGAAACTCATGTTAGGATTGTAAACCAAGAGACACTTACGATCCTAATGTCAAACTTACTAGGACAGGGGATCTTTAGGAGATCTCGGGAGATATCGACGACCACTGTAGGTAAACCGAACTATCTCACCACATCGACCGTACATTTCTTCTCGTGAGTGTTGTTAGTCAATTCCTACGCTACCATGTGATAAATGCTATCGAGACGTTGTAATCCGCATTCTTCTGAGAGTATCAAAAATACATTAAGCCAAGGTGTGTCAGACGAATAGAGGTCATACCCGTGTGGTCAAGCCACACGATGCAAATCGGGTCGGCTCACCACGTGATGGGACGCTCCACTTCAAGGTAATCAGAGCCATTGGTGGTAACCTAATGTCCCGGAAGAGTAAGAAACAACACGTAGTGGCCGCATCTAGCGCCGCCGAGTATCGAGCCATAGCGCCCGCAACATGCTGTGAACTCATATGGCTGAGACACCTTCCGTGAGTTGAGATTTGGAAATGATGAATACGAAGTTCATCTCGCGATAATCGTACCGCTGGTGATATCGCATCCAATCCAGCCTTCCATAAAGGATCAAACACATCAGTCGACCGTCACTCATTGGCAGTAAGACGTATCGTGACGGGCTACATTCATTGTCAATCCAAACGATCAACTGGGGCCAGACATCTTTACAAATCTTTAGAGGTCCTAGAATTAAATACATTTGTAATAAGTCGTGCATATGATATATACGCCCAACTGGTGTAGCGTTTTTTATTATCACATGCTCTTTTTCCTTTATTTTCTTATTGTATTGTGGGTCCCATAAGCATGTATATATATATATATATATATATATATAAAGAAAGAAGTATATATATGCAGTTATATATATATATATATATATATATATATATAAGTCCAATATGTAATGTAGTAGTTATTTTTCGTGAAATAATAAAAATTGTGGATCTCTTTTTCTCTCTCTTCACAAATGGATAATAATTCGAAGGTAACAACCTTTAACAAATAATGATTTTGGCACCTATAAAGGCAAGGGATGTAGAGACCTCCGCACTGGTCCCTCTACCAATGTAATCCGTCTTGTCGAAAAAAAAAAATCCTAAATCAAACAATAATCACAAAGAATGGAGATACTACAATTAATCGTACTTGAGTGAGTTTTTACCACGTAGAATTGAATTAAAAAGAGAATTTGCGGTAAACTTAAAAACAAAGGTCAAAGTGATTGTAGGAGTCATATGAATTGGTTCCAACCTAGCGACACAAGATGTCTACCATCTACAAGTGATAACAGAGAAATAAGTGGTGAGGACTCAAACGTAGTAAATAAACCTAAGTTACCCGTCATGTGGTTGTGGCTTTGCAGTCACGACCCATGTGGAGGAAGAGGAAACAAAAACATATGTTGGTTTTAATGGACTAACAAGTGTGGTGCGATAGAAGTAGATGCATTTAAGTGATTTTTTTGATACCAGATGACTAAAAACTTTGATTTACGCCGCAGCTCTCACACTTCCAAGCAGATACGGGCTCCTGATTATGGCAATAATAACACATAACTCCTCCTGAAGGTTTTTTGTTAGTCATTGAAGTAGATTTAATTGAAACAAGTCGTTGAAAATTTGAAAAATACCAAAAAAATTTGATCCTGTAGGGAAAATGACCACCTTTCCATGAAAAACACTGTACTGGAATAGAACTTGGCCCTACAATCCACAAAACACCTTTGGATATTACTGAAGGTCGAAGGAAGCAAGAAACAAAGGCGGAAACTTGAGGAAGAATGACTGTTGGAGCCAAAAATTCAAGGACAATCGCTCCAACCCGGCCTCTGACAATAGTGGAGGGTTAGGGATACTTGTCAAGGTTTACGACCGAGAAGTCCTGTTGCAAGAGGTCAGCCACGCGCCTGGCCGCTGTTGGGGGACCATTATTGCTAGGACAGGGGCGTGAGCTTCACGCGCTAACTTTCTGATGGCAGATCTCGGCTAGCGGGCCGATCTCGAGGCCGATCCCGCCGGTGGTGGCCGTGTCAACCACTCTGAACGACCCTAATGTGGTGTTTCAAAACATCCCTTCTACTGCCCTTTAGGGCTCTTTCAAAAAAAAAAAAAACTCAAAATTGCCTCTTTTTTTTTTTTTTTTAGCCTTAGGCTCTGATATCATGTAATCAGAATTGATTGAAAGAAAAATTGTGTATTTCATTGATCATAAATAACCTATTTATATATAAGACAAACCCTAAACCAAATAGGAAAGAATATGAAGTTTCCTAACTCTACATGTTTCCTTTTCCCAACTAGTTTCTAATTCTACAATACTATAACAAGATGAAATAGGCAAAGCGACTTGATTATCACATATAAGCTTCATCTGTTCATCCTTCCCAAATCTTAGCTCTCGGAGGAGATGCTTCACATGTTGCTAAGGCCATAGCTCGATACTTGGCTTCAGCACTGCATCTGGCTACCACATATTGTTTCTTACTCTTTCAGCA
Source organism: Tetrastigma voinierianum (assembly GCA_016808115.1). Classification (NCBI taxonomy): domain Eukaryota; kingdom Viridiplantae; phylum Streptophyta; class Magnoliopsida; order Vitales; family Vitaceae; genus Tetrastigma; species Tetrastigma voinierianum. Next base: position 55,683 of record JAEQBH010005963.1, read on the forward strand.
TATTAAGTTACCTCCAATGAACACACAATACCCTAATGTAGAATGTCTATTTGTGGGTGAGCCTGCCTAGTCTGCATCATTATAGTCAACAATCTGGGTATGACCTTTGTCTTCATACAACACCCCTTGACTTGGTGTTCCTTTGACATAACAGAGAATACGAACAACAACATTTCAATGGCTATCACAAGGTGATTGTAGGAACTGACTAACTACGTTCACAAGAAAAGAAATGTTAGGCCGAGTGATAGTGAGATAGTTCAGATTACCTACAAGTCGTTGATATCTCCCTAGATCTCGTAGAAGCTCCCTATTAGCCCCTCGACTAGATGACCTAAGCTTTATGCGGCATGAGGGCACTGCCTTAGCCCTATGCACGCATCAGGAAGGGGATCAAGGCAGATCGTTAGGAAGCGAGTGCTGGCATGGGAAGAGAAGCGAGGTAGCATAAAGGAGTGGAGCCGGAAAAAATTGACAAGAGGGAAGGCAAGCCTCGCGGCCCAGCCGACGCGCACAAGAGCGCCGCGCACTCACGGCCAGAGGGGCCCAAGCACCCACACCAGCTGTGCCGATCGACGGGGAAGCCCACCTTATATAGCACAAAGTTTCGGGGCAAAACAGGTCTCCTAATTGGAGTGCAACAAGGAGTCCTGCGACACAAAGAGTCTTATGGCATTAGGAGTCCTGATCAAGAAAGACTCCTAGTTCAAGAGGGATTCAAGGGCTTTGCTTTTAGGAGTCCCGACGCACATTCCTACCCAGAAGGATTCGTGGCCGGCCTGCGCAACGCGTCTAGAGTTTGAGCAGACTCTACGATTTGTATTAGACCCGCCTCATGCAACCTATATAAAGCTACCCCAGACGCCCACTCTCTCTACGATAATTTGAGAGTTGCATCCATCGAGAGCATTTTCATCTCGACTACGTGGGAGCTCAGACGAGTGTCTTGTATTTAAAGAGTTAATAAAATACGAGTCAGAGAGCCCCGCAGTCTTGTGTCTTCTAGAGATGTGGGCATCGAAAGCTCTACCTGAGTTCCCAGGGCGCCGCATTACGTAAACCAAAAATTTCAGCGTGTGGCACTCTCCCTGACTGGTACAAGTTTGACATTCGGATCCATATGATTGTCTACAGGCTTACAGTCTAACATACTAGTGTTTACCAATACATCCAAGGTATACTTCCTCTGAGAAATAACTACTCCGGAATTAGACTGAGTTACCTCAATGCCTAGAAAATACTTGAGTTTTGCCGCTCTTGCTTCTTGAGCGTTGAAGAGATGTTGTTTGAGCTTTTGAATACCATCCTAGTCATTGCCTATAATGATAATGTCATCCACATAAAAAATTAAGTAAATACACTATCCAATAGAGGTATGATGATAAAAATGTAATGGTCCGTCGTGGTCGAATCATGCCAAACTCCTTCGAACTATCGAACTAAACCTGGGCTAAGCCAAGCTCGAGGAGATCAAGCCGCACTACGTAAGGAATGACGAGGTTGGCATACCAAACCGCCCCTAAGTTAATACAAACCAAAGCAAGGTTCCATATAAACCTTCTAGACGAGATCACCATAAAGAAAGACATTCTTGATATCCAACTGAAAAATGGGCTATGAGCGCATAGCCGCCATAGAAAGAAGCAAGCAAATTGAGGTAATCTTGGCCACCGGAGAAAAAGTCTCATAATAGTTCAAGCTATATTGCCGAGTAAAACTCGCAAAACAAACGGGCCTTGCGAGGTGGCTTTAATTATCCCGGCCACTGCTCACACCTTCACTGTATAAACCCAACAACAACCAACGGGAGACTTGCTAGGAGGAAGAACGACATGGAGTAAAGAGCATCCATTTCCTCAACCATTACATGTTTCCAGCTTGGATGAGAGAAGGCCTCGTTAGTGCTTTTAAGGGTAGAGACAGAAGATAAGGTGGAAACAAAGGCAAAAGTAGGGTAAAGATAAACGATGAAAGCTGAGAAAATTATAAATAGGATGTGGATTACAAGTAGGGCGAGTACCTTTCCGAATGACAATAAGTAGATCATCAGGCGGTTGCAAAACCAGAGCAGGAGATGACGGTGGTATAGAAGATGAATCAGCAAGAGGCCCTATAGGAGGACGAGGAAGGTGAGTATAAACCTGAAGTGGTCGAGTCACAACATCCGTAGGAGGAGAAGGGAAATCTGGAGATGGTAAGACAAGAGGAATAAATAAGACATCATAAACAAAAGGACGCTTTGTAGAGGAGAAGGAGGAACCTTCAAAGAAAGTGACATCAGCAGAGATGAAGTAGCAATTAATGTTGGGAGAATAACATCAATAACCCCTTTAAAGGTGAGAATAACCTAAGAAGGCACACTTTGTGGCTTTGGTTGAGAGTTTGTCTTGCCCAGAAATGAGAATATGGACAAAACAGACACAACCAAAGACACTAGAAGGAAAAAGAGAGGTTGATTAGGAAGCAGGATGGAATGAGGGATCTGATCATGTAAAATAGAGGATGACATACGATTGATCAAATAACATGCAACTAAGATAACATCCCCCCAAAACCGTTGAGGAACCTTATGATGGAAAAGAGAGCCGCGAGTCGGCCTTAATTCACGGATGATTCTTGCGCTCAGCCACTCCATTATGTTGAGTGTAAGCACAAGATGATTGGTGCATATTCCCATGGGAAGACATAAAAGAAGAGAATGACATAGAGAAATATTCCTTGGCATCATCACTTCTTAGAATACAAATAGAAGTATTGAATTGAGTGCGAATTTTAGCATGAAATTTTGTAAAGATAGAAAATAACTCAGTTCGAGTTTTCATTAAAAATAACCAAGTATATCGAGAATAATTGTCTATAAAAGTAACAAAATAACGAAATCCTAAAGTAGATGCAGACCTAGAAGGACCCCAAACTTCAATGTGGACAAGCTCAAAAGGAGACTTTGTCCACCATAAGATGTATCCATGCCGAGCTGTTTTAAATTAGCAATGGAGGATATTACTTGATAGAGACGCTAAATGTCATTAGTATACAATTTCTTCACCTGATTTCAGAGAGTGTAGCAAGTTTTATAGGCCCCAATATTATATAGAGTCTTGGCATCAATAGATTGCTGAAGAATATTGCATAGTAAAGCATTAGTTTTTCGACACTGAGTACGTTTATCTTCGTGGATACTTGTGTCCCCAATAGTAAGATGATCCTTACAACCATTACTAATAAACCAAAGGTCCATTGAATCCACCCATGACTGATAATTTTCGCTCTCCGTGAGTTTATCCAAGATAATCATAAGAGTTCTAGGTACAAAAGAATTAAAAGTTTGACATTTTCCAGCCATAGAGACGTCTTTTTCAGCCATAGAGATGAGAAATCAGCAGAAGGTCAACATAATCAACTGATCTAGTGCTTCCAGAATGAACAAACAACTCCCAAGGCCCTGAAGGTGTCGTAGAGCTTCAGAAAACACTAAAAGGAAGGAGATTTAGGTGACATAATAGCTCAAAAACAGTCACCGGAGAGAAAAAGTGGAAAAGGAGGAGTTTTTCGGCAACGGCGAGACACGGTAGGTGACTAGAGAGGCTTGTCGGCGGCAGACGACATTGCTGGAGGAGGCGCGTGGCCAAATAGTGCTTCACACGTTGACATGTGAATTTCAGTGTCGGACTAAAGGTTGGCGTGTGGGAAAGAATTTTTCGACGAGGTTTCCATCGGAGGGTAGATTGGAGAGAGACGCTCCTGTTGGTATGCTCGTCGGCCGGAATGGAGGTCGTCGGAAAAGGTTGCCAGCGGCAAGGTGTTTCGACGGTGGCTTTGGCTTTTGTGAGGCTTCATGATCGACTTTAACACGACTAGAGTGTGACATGGTCGTTGGATGGGTTGCCGGAATTGACCATACGGCGAAACCCTAACCCTAATATTCTCAAACTCTTTTATGGCTCTGATACTATGTTGAGAGAAAAGGAATACTCTCTTTGATTCTCATTAATTTACAAAGGAGGTAACATACATATTTATACTCTAGTATTAGGGAAAAAAGGAAACAAAGTTAGAGTCTAATTAGGAGACTAAAGAGAGAAGGAAAAGAATCCTAAATTGATTAGGAGACAAAACCTTAACAATATAGATTTGACTTTTTGCTTATTTAATAATTATGTAAATTGACTTGATTATAACCATAATTTGTTAAACCATATATATATATTTTTTTGATAGGAAATTTGTTAAACCATATTTGACTCATTTATATTTTATATTGAATGAATAGTTGGAATCATAAACATATCAAGTTTGGAGGTTAATCATTAAATAGGACCTAATTATTAAACGGGTTGCACATCTCGTTGTCTTGTTTGATAATTATGTACTATTCAGGTTAATGCTTTTAACTTGATTCTTATTCGTCTTGTGTTTTGGATTGTCCTATTTACTCGAGTGTTTGAGTTTTAACGCAACCCCATCAACATGAATCACGATCCCTGACAGAAGTGAAGAACTTCATATTTATAAGCATATTTAAACATCAATAAAAGAAAAAAAAACCCTAACATTTAACAACATCCACTAGGTTAAGACAAAAAAAAAATCCACCTAACTATCAAAAGTGGGTCCTACTAATTCAGAATTTTAATAGCTTAAATCATACAGTACTTTGATTGAAGTTCACTTAATTCGTAGCTTAAATCAGGATTTTAACGCCTTGTATTCTTTGAGGTTTCAATTTCAAGGTTTGATCATTTGACATGAATCTAACTGAGGATCTTATTTGTAACTGTTTGTAAGTCATTGATTTTTTGACATTCTTAGAACTTGGTGACCAAACTTCATTTTAAGATGTAGTTTTCATTTTGTTCTTATCACTAAATCAAATCAATCAATGTTTTCCCCGTGTATGTGGGGGATGGGGGTGGGGGTGTGGGCGTGTTTGCTTGTGTGTGTATGCGGTTGCATGAACATGTTTGTGGTTGTGTGGGTGGGTGCATGTGCGTGTGTGCATTTGTGTGTGTGTGTGGAAGTATTAGGGTTAGGTTGTTGGGATTAATTTCATTCTAGTATAAAATATTAAAGAAATTTGTTTATAACCTTAAAAAATTAAACATCTATCAGTATGCAATTATGCTTTTTTGGTTGTGATCTGAATTGTTTTGTACTTTTACTGTACAGTTTGTGCCTTTGCTGGATAGGCTTGTTACTACTTGCCTTATATTTTTTTATGAAATAGAAGTCCTTTTTAGTTCTCTGGTTCTATTGACTTATATTCTTTTTAAAATTCAATTAATTTTCAGATGATGCTCAATGTGGCCACCATTGGCTGCAATTGTCTTCTCTTCCAATGGAATGTGCATAGCAACAGCATCTGAGCAGGGAACCATAATCAGAGTTCATCTCATTTCAGAAGCAACTAAGGTGGAGCACAGCACACAGTATATTTGTGTTTATCTGTGAATGTCTGCTAGCTGGCTGTAAAAAATACAGGCATACCTACATGCGTTAAGGCAGAGGTGGAAGTAGACCTGTCATTTAGTGATCCATAATGTTAGATTGCTGGGTTGCTGCTAATGCTTTATCAGAGAAAAATTATTTTTATGATAATGTGGAAAAGAGGCATTTTATATGGTCCAGAAAGGTTTTATGGATCAAATTTATTACTAGTTTGTCCATGCTAAAAAGAGCTGATCTTTTTGTGTATACCCAGAAAATGGTGGAACCACACTTTCCATTGTACTATATTACTTAAAATGCAGAACCATCTGGTCCTTGGATTTCCTCTTATATTATCAGTTTGAAACATAATCAACTAATTTTCAGAAAGTATGGAGCATTGTTTTATCTGATTGATTATTTTTTGACCCCAACTGTGGAACTAACTATTCTTTCTTTATCAGTCTTATAGTTTTAGAAGGGGCTCCTACCCTTCCACCATATATTCCTTGTCATTTGGGCCATCTACACAATTTCCGGATGTACTTGTAGGGTACAAGTTTCAGGTTCTGTTCATGCATTCTCCCTTCAGACTCTGGCATGAATCAGAGGTAAGAGAGCATATTCTTTCTCCCTCCTTTTTTTTCTTTCCCACACTTTTCATTAACTTCTACTATTGTTGTATTGTAGTCCCAAAGATTTTGCTATAATTTCTTTTCCTGTTTTCATATTCTTGTTTCTCCTTTTCCTTTTTCTACTTGAGCCTATTATACGTTGCTAAACATAGTTGGCCAAAATCATCCCATTGCCTTCCCATCATTATTAGCATTGTTGTTTTCATTTTTATTGTTTAGTAGTCTCAGTTGTTTTTTATATTCTAAACCGACTCACCTCTTTCTTGTCCATAAAATTGAAGGCGTGTTTCTTTATTTCTTGTAAAAAAAATGGTCTGGGACATTGTTATCCTTTTCTTTTTTCTGTGTTTACATGATCTTAATGGTTCATAATCTGTCTTTCATATAATTTGACCTACCAGAAGCAGAATCCCAGTAGTTTATTTGGATCTATGTACAACTCTGTAAATGATGTGTTTGGATCCAGCTCATCATGTAATTCATAATGTTATTGCCCGGCAGGAGTTAAGGTAAGTGCATGTGAATCTTATAATACATATCAATTGATGTACTCTTTAGTTGGTAATATTCCACTATGACTGTCAAAGGACCTTTTCAGGAAATCATCGTGACTGAGACTCAAATAAATAATAACCGTGCTTCTAAAATTATTTTGAACTTGTTATAGCATATATCTACTTTACATATAGAGTTGTAATCTATTAGGAAGGTTAGATTGACTTTTGTATATATATATTCACAATGGATCAATGAAAAATACAAGGGAAATCATTTCTCAAATTCTTTTGTCTTGCTTTTTGCATGGTATCGAGCTGAGGCTAAACTTTGGTCAGACCAGAGGCAAGATTTTGGGAATTTTCGAAGGAAAAAACCTTTCGTACTTGATCAGCCGGTGAAGCTTTCCAGTGACTCATCTCCGGCCAGGGACCCTCCCACCTGGATCACCGTCAGTTAATCTATCCATCGGCGCACGCCTCCACGCGCGGTTGCCATCACCGGCCCTATCCCTCATGCGCCGGCGCATGAGGGCGCGTGGCCCATAGTCTGGCCACTGGATTTCACCTCTGGTGTTGCCAATCGCCGACAAGATCATCTATCTACTTGTGTATGACATTTGAGTCCTACAACAGTGTTTTTCAAACACTTTTATGTCCGGCAGCCTACCTGTCTAGGGTTTTTTACCTGTCTTCCTTGATTTCTTCGAGGTCTTGAGGTGTTTTGTGGATTGTAGGGCCAAGTTCTATTCCAGTGCAGTGTTTTTCATGGAAAGGTGATCCTTTTCCCTGTAAGATCAAATTTTTCTGGTATTTTTCGGATTTTCAACAACCTGTTTCAATTAGATCTGCTTCTATGACTAACAAGAAACCCTTAAGAGGAGTTGTGTGTTATTATTTCCATAATCCAGGTCATGTACGCCGGAAGTGTAGGAGGTTGCAACATAAAACTCGAAGATTTCAGTCTTCTCAGTATTAGAAATTACTTAAGTCTGCATCTACTTCTATCACTACACTCGTTGAGTCTGGTACAACCAAGGATGAAAATATCGGTTTCGACGGATATATCGGTACTTGGATTTTACGGATATATCGGATATAAGTGGATATGCTCGGGGTATATATCGGTGGATATTTTTACATGAATATCGTATATCGAGAAATTAATAAAAATACTTTGAGTGAGTGGAAACACTTTATAAAGTGTAAAATGGCATTAATAATGAAATATAGACATTGATATTACATTGTTATGGTCTTTCACCACAAAATAGATCGATGTGGCTCATTGCAGCGTTTGATGAAGGGATCCCATCTTGGTAGAGACAATAGTCATACTAGGACATGATGTTCAGATAATATTGATTATAAGATCGAAACGTGTTATGTATAAATGTCTTGACTTGTACAACCCTCGTGGATGGAGATTAGGGGTTAGCGCGTGTTCATTGAAATCGCGTTGCATTTGATATGGAATGTGGAATGACATTTGTTCGTATGAGGATAATTTATCATTCCATATTCTTCATCATGACCGAAGGTTGAAGGATGACCATAAGTCATTGGGAGGAAAAATATTCTGAATCATTGGATGAATCAGCGTATTGGTGTCGATGCTCATAGATTCAAAACTAACCGACAATGAATCCTCATTGTGTTATTTTATCTTATTTAATAGAAACCTCTATATGGCTTTTCCCGATGGCTCAAATACTGGACCCGGCTCTCTAGACCCGTGGTCTTCATCTTGTGTAGCATGTGTGAAATCATCTTCACCGATTGAATGGACTCGATGGATATTGACATTTGTCGATGCGCAGTATCTCCACCCGTCATTTCTAGTATCACTACCATCGTTGGTTCCCTCTCCTCTTGAGCCATCATTGACTGTAGTTGAAGTACCGGCAAAACTAGGTCTACTACTATGTTCAGCACTTGAATCAAATTAGGGTCGAGAATTAACAGTGGGCTGAAATGAGTCTCTCGTGTCTTGACTGAAATTTTCACTATTAACTTCTTCAGATAAAACACGGTTAACATCAACATCGGCTTCTCGAACATGTCTGTGACAGTCGTGGATCCCGAGTTCCATCTTCATCATCGAATGGAGGTCAACCCATTGGAATAATTAGTTATCCTCTTAACTACCACCAAACTCATTTGAAATGTCGAGTAAATCAAGGTAATTCTTTTTAGAAACTTTATCGGCTGCGCACATCTCCACATATCTTTGGTTTCATGTTATAGTATAGCCAATTGTTCAACTAGGTAAGCAAGCATTCTTTGTTTTGTATGTATTAGAGCAAATGTGCTCTAATTTCTCTCCTATCTTGAAAGAAGATGCGGTTGGGAAAACTTTAATGGCGAATTCCTTAAATGTGGGAGTGTGGTTTCCATACATGAACCACCATTCATTTAGCGATAAAATAAGTAACATTCAAAATCTAATAATAACATGATAATAGGCTTTACTTTTTAATGTTTAATGAAATAACACTAATGGGGTATTCAAAATCTCTTGAAGGCTATTCTTTGCTCCATCAGAATCTTCTTTTCGCATCTTGTAGGCATGAATTGAAAATATCGTAATAATCCCGGTATAAGTGTAAGTGTAACCAATTAAATTGAATCAATTAATTAATTGTAACTAATTGATGTACCTCATTTCAAAATTACACTGATACTGTAGTAGTAGAAGACTAATCTTGCAAATACTTAGTGAACATCTTGGGAGTAACCTGGTCACTACTAACTCGAGTTTATATTGAAATCTTAGATTCAAATAATATGCTACAAAGTGATTTAGAATTAGTATGTCATAAAGGGAAAATAATATACATTAGAGTGTGATTAAAAGATATCACTTAGTTATCTTTGCATGAAGAAGGGATGTTTGAGGTTATCACGACGATGCGCGATGATTGTTTGACCGATCTTTGGCATTGAGTTGATGTAATTACGCTTCATTACGAATCAGCTCATACACAAATGGCTTGATGTTAGGGCGACTTGAATCAGCAATCTGAGAAGAAGCTGTATATAGTGGCTCATAGATTGATAGTAGCTTGAGACCTTCTCCCGATATGTATGATCAAACATGAGCACTTGACCTCATGTCCAATGGTCGATCGACTAAGCTTGTAGAAGCCCATTCATCAGCAATAAGATCTTCTTCAAATCAGCCATCTTTTTTAGAAGACTTTCTAGGGCGTGTAATTTCAATAGCAAATCTTGTTGCCCACAGACGCACAATATCTCACCACGGACACTCTCACTTTGCGAAGCAACCGACCATGATTGTAGGAGTAAGTTGGTGATTTCACGTGCATTGATAATTGGTGAAGCGGTGGCTCTTTTACCCGATGTCTTGAAGCGTAGTCGATGCGATTGTCTTTGCGGCGTAGTCGATATAAATTGTCAACTTCATTAGCAATGCCGCTTCGCAATCGCGTGCATTATGCGTAACAATTTACTTGCGACATTTGTTTCACAACCTCGCTTGATCCGTCCTTAATGGCTTGAAGTAAATGTATGTTGTCTTTTATCTTGTTGATATCAGCGGACTTGAGGAATATTGTGCTTCGCTTTCAGATATCTGTGAAATTAATGATGCTCAATTTCGTGGGCCCGGTCCATCCATCGGACATGTCGTGCATGTAAGTCTTCCATTTTACTCCCTTTAGATGTTCCACGTAATCTTCCATGTCTTTATCTCCATATCAGTATTTGTTTTTGATTTAATATGGAATGGTGGCTACCTGACCCCATGCCTAAGTAGAATTAATGAAATTAATTATCTAGTTTTCAATTATAATATGAATGTGTTTATTAGAGCGAAAAGTGATTGTACACTTGACTTATTGTGCACCAATAATCATGTTCTTGAAGTGGTGAGAGTCTGCTTGGTGAGGCGCAACACTCTCATATATGAAGAATTTGCTATTTAGTCGGCCCATCGTTTTTTTGATTGAACCACCTTTGAAAAGATTTTTAATGTTCTTTTGTCTTCTTTGCCCGAGAAGGTTGTATATGATGGAGCAAGAGGTGGTGATGGATCAGTGTCTCTCACACTTTGAGATCTTTGCATGCGCCTTGTTGGATTAGTCGGTTGCGATTGAAGGCTCACACTGTTGCAATATCTCAATTAATCTCGAAATAAATTCGTTTTATTTATAAAAATTAATTTAATTTAAATGTTTACCCATTTTCTTTTGCCTCTCATAAATCCTTGTACATTCTTCGGTTCCGTTGGTAGCTTTTGATGCACGGTATCTTTGCTCGAAAAATTAGCTCTTTCATCGGGGTCATATCACTAGGATATACATATATACATCTTCCTCTTCTTCCTCCCCATCCTCATCATCATCAATGAGATGTCTATCGCGTTCCTCCATTGTGCCTCGTAGTTTAGCGCAAATTTCTTCTATATCAGCTGCTTTCTTCGCTTTTTCTTTATTTTTCTGGTCTAAAAGTTGCTTCATTTTCTTATTTCACTTTCGGGCACGTTTGGGCGCTTTTTGTATTAGAGTGGGGATAAGTGTGATGGGGTGATATTTCGCGAGTGATCCTGCTCCCTTGTCGTGGCAACGATGATGCATGTGTCTGGATTTACATTCCCTTTCATATGTATGCAATAATATTTCTATGCTGGATCTCGGCCTCGATATTACTTCCACTAGCCATCCTATTATTATACAATTCAAAATGAATTTATTTTCATATAAAACTACGATTTACATTATATATATACACAATATTAACTAATATGTAACACTTTAAAATATTAACTAACATGAAAGATTAATTAATTTATTAATATGCATACATAATATTAACTAATATATAACTTCCAATTCAAATATTAACTAATATATATTTGTATTTTATAAAATTTATAATCTAATGTGAAATTATAAAAAAAAAAAACTAATGTATAGTTATTTCAAAAGAATACACATTACTATTAAATTTATTATACTATATAAAAGCGATAGTATTATATGATATTTACCTTAAAGTTTAAACTAATATATATTTGTATTTTATAAATTTATAATCTAATGTGAAATTATAAAAAAAAAAAAACTAATGTATAGTTATTTTAAAAGAATACATTACTATTTAATTTATTATGCTATATAAAACCATAAATGTATATGATATTTACCTTAAAGCTAAACTAATATATATTTGTATTTTATGAAATTTATAATCTAATGAAATTATAAAAAAAAAACTTAATGTATAGTTATTTAAAGAATACATTACTATTAAATTTATTATACTATATAAAGCGATAGTATTATATGATATTTACCTTAAAGCAAACTAATATATTTATATTTTATGAAATTTATAATCTAATGTGAAATTATAAAAAAAACTAATGTATAGTTATTTTAAAGAATACATTACTATTAAATTTATTATACTATATAAAGCGATAGTATTATATGATATTACCTTAAGCAAACTAATATATATTTATATTTATGAAATTTATAATCTAATGTTGAAATTATAAAAAAAAAACTTAATATAGTTATTTTAAAGAATACATTATTATTAAATTTATTATACTATATAAAACCATAGTATTATATGATATTTACCTTAAACTAATATGTATATTTGTATTTTTATGAAATTTATAATCTAATGTGAAATTATAAAAAAACTAATGGATAGTTATTTTTAAAAGAATACATTACTATTAAATTTTATTATACTATATAAAACTATAGTAGTATATGATATTTATCTTAGACTAATATATATTTGTATTTTATTAAATTTATAATATAATATGAAATTATAAAACAAACTAATATATAATTAACATAAATACAAATAAATGTAAAAAGCTATTAAGTACACAAAACATAAATACAATAAGTACATACATGGTAAATGCTTTTGTTGAAATTTGAAGCTTGACCACTTAAACACCAAAATTTCACTTCTTTTTTGGAGATATATAACAAAGAAAAATAAATTTGAGATGAAATGAAGATTGGATGAGTAGAGAGAGTTTGTGACAAAATAGAGTGATTTTGAGGAGAATTGTTATAGAATTTTTGGGGTCAGCTATGGGATGGTCAAGAAATATAATTAAAATTTTAAAAAATTCTAACAGTTGGATTTAATTTTGGTGAAAATCGGCGTTAGATCTTCTTTAAGTTGTTGGGACAAATCCACGGTGGTTGGATCAGTTTAGATTTAAATTATGGCCGTTGGATCAAAGAAATCGGCCTTGGATGACAGGCTTTTACCCAAATCGGTGAAATACGAATTCGTTGGATCAAACGATTCAAATCACCAGCAATCGGATGGTGAGCCTTAAGCGTTGAAAAAGGGGGTTAAATCTTGGCCGTTGGATGCTTCTACGATCAATCACTGACCACACATCGCGTGACCAATATATCGTGGAAGTATATCGAAAATATCGCGATATATATATCGGCTGATATATCGGCAGAGAAGAAAATGCCCAAAAATTTCCCTTGCGTGCTTGTATTCATTCGGTCTTGACAAAGTTGTGCGATATTTCGGTCCTTTGGCCAAATATACTCGCGATATTTTACGAACTTTTTCCGATTTTCCTCTGAACGATTTTCGATAGCAAAAATCGTGTCGATAAGGGCCGATATCCGATAGATCGCCGATATATCGGAAATTTCAAACACTGGGTACAACAAACACATGTTTTATTTCCTCTTCCTCCACATGGGTCATTGACTCTGGAGCCCCCAACCACATGACAAGTAACTTCAGTTTATTTACTACATTTCAGTCTCACCCTTCTACCTCTACTGTTACCCTTATAGATGGGTCAATATCTTGTGTCCTTGGGTCAAGGATTATTCATCAGAGCTCCTCACAATCACTACGACCTCTATTTGAGTTTACCATGATTCTCTTTTAATTTAATTTTTGTGAGTAAACTTGCTCGTACACCAATTGTAATTATCTCATTTCTTTCTTGATTATTGTTTGATTCCAAATCTTTTGATGAAACGGATTATTGGTAGAGGACGCAAGTCTGGAGGTCTCTACATCCTTGACACAGAGGTGTCAAAGTCTGTTGCTTGTTTTGGAGTTGTTATCCCATTCAAATTACATTGTTGTCTTGGTCATCCTTCTCTCCTTTTGTTGAAGAAGCTATATCTGCGGTTTTCTAGCCTATCCTCATTGAACTGTGAGTCGTGTCAATATGCTAAGCTTCATCGAGTGTATTTCAGTCCTAGAGTCAATAAACAACCTTCCACTCTTTTTGAGTTAGTTCATTATGATGTTTGGGGTCCTTTTCCAGTTTTGTCTCCAACTAGGTTTAAATATTTCTTTACCTTTGTGGATGATTTCTCTCACGTCCTTGAACTTTTTATCTAATGAAGAGTCGTTTAGTTTCTCATTTAGCGCCTTTTGTGTTGAAATTAAACATAATTCATCTTTTGTGCAAACATTGAGAGGTGATAATGCCCGAGAATATTTGTCGGAACCTTCAGTCCTTAGTATTTACAACATGGGATTACCAATCCCGAACGTCGTGTGTTAATCTGTTTCTGAAATAAATTAGGCGAGAGAAATAATAGACATCTTCTTGAGATTGCCGGAACCTTTGTTCGAATGAATGTCCTAAACATTTTGGGTTGTGCCGATCTCACGGCTTGTTTTTATTAACAGGATGCTCTCATCGGTTCTTAATTATACTGCTCCTTACTACGGTGTTTCCCTGTGATTATGATTACTATTGATCACAGGAATTTGGATCATGCTTTGTTCGAGATGTCCATCCTCCGAGTCTCTCTAAACTTGATCAAAGAAGTCCTTAAATCTTTGTGGGATGATACCAGAGTGTTGAAAAGGGTATGGTGTTATTGTCACCATTTTCTTGACGTTACTTTGTCAATACATTGATGTTGCATTTTAGAGACACCCGTTTTTCTGCCCATATACATGGAGTGCGAGTCAAGGGGAGGAAGAAGAATTGCTTGTTTATACTCTTGCCTCACCCATTGTCTTTGAACTTGCTCCTGTCCCTGCTCAGGTAAAACCTCCACATCCTTTCCCGAGTGCACACTCGCGCAAAAACCCCCCCCGGTCTTAAGCCCTCCTGGCTATTCGACATCAGATCCAGTTCTCAGTGATTATCTTCCTATTGCTCTCCATAAAAGTAAATGCCAATGTGCTCATCCAGTTTCTTATTTTGCTCTTATGACCACTTGTCATTACATTCTTGTTCTTTTATTGCATCCTTAGACTCTATTTCGTTACCTAACAAGGTTTTTGAAGCCCTCGCTCACCCTAGTTGGCTTAGTGCTATGATAGAGGAGAGATGGATGCTTTGACTGACAATTGTACTTGGGACTTGGTTCGTTTACCTATTGGGAAGAAAGCCATTGTTTGCCATTGGTGTTGATGAAGGTTAATCCCAGATGGATCCATTCTTGGTTTAATGTCGCGCTTGTTCTTGAAATGGGTAATACTGAACACATGGCATGGACTATTCCGACACTTTTTTCCCTTGTTGCTAAAAGATGACATATGTTAGGCATTTTATTCTGGCTCTTGCTTATAATTGGGAATGTCTGCTAGGCGATATTAGAGATGCCTTTCTTCACCGACTACGGGAGGGAGTTGGTGTTGCGAATTTCCATGGCTTGTACGGATCGTTTAAGTAATATAGTGGACCAAAAGTCCAGATATCGATCCCATAGGGAAGGTGTGGTTTTAGGGAGAATTGAGTACCCCGCCTACTAAAGTTGTTTACTATTTGAGCGACTCGATGGTTGGGTGAAAAAGGGTTTGCCTAAACTAAAGTAAACTAAAAACAAAATAAAACAGGGTGTGATCATTGTCTACTCATAAGGAATGGAGTAATATCGGGAATATAACTCAAGAAAAGATTTCAGGGTTGATTGTCTCCATTGATACATTTATGGTTTATATTCATTAAGCATTGATTAAGTGAACGTACACTTGTGCATGTCTAAGGAATCTGACATGAGGTTTACACTTTTGTGTCTCCCCTCAATTTCTCACATCAACTCCCTATCCTCCTTTCGGTCCATCTAGGTCATTAAATGCGATACTTTTCTAAGGCAGTTCTTTCCTCGATAATCCTATTGGTCACCTCTTTGTCCATACAATAGGACTACCCAGACTATGCTTGGATTGATCACCTCTCGGTCTATACGATCCTCACATAATGCTGAGATGGTGCTACTCCTAATGAAATCCATCAAGTACTAGGCATTCCTAACTCCCTGGACTTCTTTGATTAGGTTAATTAGTATTAGGAATTAGTGGAATTACACCTTAAGAGAGTCGAGACCAGTTTTGGCATGTCCATGCGTCACCAAGGGGATGCCATTTAGTATGGGATCGAAGACCATTTCGACATGCATTAATTAATCGAAACTAGCCAATCCTAAGCACTACACCGACCAACATCAACCTGACGGTAATCCCTAAACCTTTACCAGGCCAGCGTCGACACAAACCTTGACTTCAGAGTATTACAAAGATATATGAATCAAAAATCAATTTTAAGCAATCAACCATAGAGGAAAGTTTAGCTACTCATTGCAACCAAAATCTATCAAAATCAATGTCTATTACATCCATAATAATGAAAGAGATGAAGAGGCGAGAGTTAGAGATACAAAACAAATATGTGATGAGGAATGTTGAAACTCAACAAGAGTTGAATAAGGTCTCTAATTGATAGATTCTTCAATATCACAAATTTGAAGTAAAATAAAAGAAAATCAAAAACCACCACAAAATGATTGAGAAAGAAGAGGAGAAACCACAGGAAGGTGGTGCCATTCCAGCGAACCACAAACAAGTCTAAAATACATATATTTATAAGAAGCGATGGAAAATGGAGCGATGATGAGCTCAAAATGCAAGTTTTCTGCTCTAGCACATGCGTTCTTCGGCTGCTGGCCGAAGGCTAGCCATAAAGCCAAGCCACGTGTCATCCTCGATATATGCCTTACGATCAGTGAGGTATATTCCCGCCCAGACTGAGGTTTCATCTTGTTCGTGCTTGGAGCGAAGCCTTTCCTTCCCAGCAACGAACTACATCGTTGAGGCGAGCATATCCCTTCGCTGCGGTGAATTCGCCGCAGCGAGCAACCTGCCGCAGCTCAGCAACTTTCTCTTCACTTCATTTCTTCCATCACTTTGGTTGATTTTCCTTCTAATCCTGTAAATAATAAGCAAATGGGGGATTACAACTTTCTTATACAATATTGGTGCGAATCTAGCATTTATGTTGCATAAAACACACATGAAAATCATACCTCTGAATGCTACTTAGTTCACATCTATCGGTGTATATCGACTGACGCGATTTGGTAGCTCAGGAGAATCAGGAAAGGGTTTTCGTCTTCGGAAGTCTTTATATGGTTTGAAACAGAGTCCACATGTTTGGTTTGATAAATTCAGCCATGTCGTTGAGGAGTTTGGCATGCAGAAGAGTAAATATGACCACTCCGTCTTCTATAGGAACTCCAGTTCAGGTATCATTCTATTGGTAGTATATGTGAATGATATTTTTATCACTGAGAGTGACTTTAAAGGTATCTTATCTGCCTGATCATTTCTTGGCCGATTCATCTGAAAGAACTTAGGGATGCTAAGATGCTTCTTGAGGCATTGAATTTATTTAAACGAACATAGATCTTCATCTGAAAAATATGTGCTTGATCTGATGCGAGATTATAAAGTTGGGAGTAAAACTATGCAGTTCTCCAATGGTTCCAGACGAAACATTTGAGGATCCTAAGAGATATAGAAAATGGATTGGGAAGGCGAATTACGCTACAGTCAATCATCACGATATTGCCCACTCGGTCGGTGTTGTAAGCGATACGTAATAACCTCACGATAGTTGATCATTGGCGGTATAGAGCGATTAATATTCTTGAGGGAAATGAGCCCCGAGCGTGGTATTTTATACGATGTCATGGGCATAATAGAGTAAGAAATCGGTTACTGTGATTCTATTTTATTGTTTCTCGGATGTTGATTGAGCAGGATCTAAGGAGGATAGGAGGTCTACTATAGGTTACTGTGTCTTTGTTGGAGGGAATCTAGTCTCATGGAAGAGTAAGAAATAGAGTGTTGTCTCTCGATCTAGTGCAAAATATGAATATAGAGTGATGACACAATCTGTATGTGAGATTATGTGGCTTCATCAACTCTTGATGGAAGTCGGCATTAAAATATTTGAGTCAATGACAAAACTCTGGTGTGTGACAACCGGGCTACCCTTCATATTGTGTCCAGGTATTCCATAAGCAGACTAAGCATATGTGGAAATAGTGTCATTTGTTCGTGAAAAGAAATACAACTCGATTTACGGTTACATAGGATAATATGAAGATTGGAGAATAATTGGAATATCTTCACAAAAAGCTCTAAATAGGAATTTGGATTAGTTATCACATGTAACAAGTTAGGCGTAGTTAATATCTATGCTCGACTTGAGGAAATCTTCATAGCATATATCACGCTTTCACATGTAGAGTTATGTCTGATATTAGGAAACTTATGCTTTATAAAGGTTGTGTCAATCAGAAAGGTTAGATTGGCTTTTGTATATATATATTTACAATGGATCAAAAGTGTATATATATATATATCCACTTTTGTCTTGCTTTCTACAGAACTTATTCTTCTCTTCAAATTTGCTTTTACCCTCATTAATTGGTGATACTGTTTAAAATTTAGTTACAAGCATGGGCCAAGTGATGGCCTTTTACCTCGGTTGGGGGCTGGGGGGCACGGTGGTTGGCAGTCTTGTGAATTGTTTAATTGGTTACATGCATCACGACTTTCTAGCAATAATTGTTCATATATTCTTTCAAGTGAACACGTGCATCATTTTATCAGGAAACCATTCTTAAGGTCTGTATATGTTAATCTCCATTCAAGTCAAATATCGACAAGATCATATATTTGCTAGGTTGATAGAATTTCTGCTTCCTGAATGAGCCACTACATTTCTTGCATTCAACTACTTTTTAAAGCGTTAATTCATGTTACATGGTGTGTTCTGGTGTAGTTATGCAGTGATTCGCAAGGTTGACAGAATCCCAGAAACATCTATATCTGAATTTGTTGCTTATAGGTAAAAACTCCAATACTGTGGCTTATTATTATTATTATCATCATCATCATTATTATTTGTTTTGAGATGTTCTTTCCAACCTTTAGTTCTGACATATTTGTATTTCAACTCAAGCCTAAAAATGTGTCATGTCCATGTCATAGTACCTTTCAGTTCTTTGGGGAACATGCAGTTCAGTTGAACCTTCAACTGTTCTAAACAGTCTATACTTTGTATCATTGATCATATCTGTTCCTGGAGCAAAGGTCCATACTCAAGCTCCAGAATTAACCTGATTGTTGACATCTAAATGAACTTTATCTCCTGTCTCATGTATGCATGCCTGCATTGAAGTGCAGTGCAATTGATATAATGGTTATGGATTCAAACAGAATTGGTAAACAGAATATTCAATTTATATGTTGATTAAAAATTGGTATAAATGGACATATGGCAACATGATAATGTCAAAGATCCTGTTTCTGAAAAATAAGTATTAGATATAGTGGGTAACAAGATAATTTTCATGGCAATTATAGTGTTAGTCAGAATATAGATCAGTCATCAAACAATACTATTTTGGTGGTGTTTGCTGTTAATTACTAGCTATTCCTACAACTGAACTGATGTTTCATATATCTTCTTTTTGAGATATTCATTTTTTTTTCTCTTTTTCCATTGGTTGAAGAAGTGCTTATATCAGTCCAAGTATTTAAAATATTAAAAAAATAAAGTTGATTACATGGATATGGGAATCTAGGGCTCTATGAAACATTATGTTCTTCACTTTCATATGATATGATTGACACTGAAACATAGATATAACAACAGCATGATATCATTTGCAAATTAGGTAGATGCACTCAACTGTGTAGATATTATCCACTCTAGGTCTAAAAGGCCCTCACGGTTTAAAACGTGTCTATAAGTTTAAAAGGAATCCATATCTACATTGTGTTTTAGGAACTTTCTCACTTATCCAATATAAGGGTTTGTTTGGCCTCATGATGAGTGTTTGTCTATTTCCCCCTAGAATCTCATGAGATATAATGAGGATGTTGTCTACATGGAGAGGTGTATAGAGGAGAAAGTTTGTCTACATGAGGTACAACAAGTATTGACTTATCTTAATCATGTAGACACGTTTTAAAGTCGTGAGCTCTTTAGCCCAAAAGTTGACAGTATTTACGTGGTTGGGTGTTAGTTCTTACAAAAAGGCTTTGAATTTCTTTTTCTAGGTGGATTTCAATGATCCTTCACTCCTCAATTGCTCCGAGTTATTAATGGAACTTAGTTTTTGGTTTGAGGTGCTATTCCATTTCATTTGAGAAAGTCTTCTCCTCATTTGTGGCTAACATGAACATTTGGGTTAAGAGACAAGATTTGCAATTATGCATTTCCTAAACCATAGAGGATGTATTGTCACATCAGCCTCTCACTTTGAGAAGTTCATTTCTTTAGAAAGGACAAGATTTTTTGTTTTTTCCATTATTTTTTCTCTTCCCATGTATTTTATCATTGTGACTTTTGCCTTTTGGGAATGTCTACTGTATGTGGTCTTTAATTTGTTTTAGGGACCTAATTTATGAACAGTTATGGGTTTTGGTTTTTTCAGGGCTACTGTGTCGATTATCACCTATAAGCGGGTCCTTCCAGGACTACACCCTTGAAATTATCAACAAACAAAAACGAAGTCCCTCATGGCGTATGGAGCGCAGATTCGAATCTGGTAACAACAATTTTCAGATAACATCATTAGTTCATGACAATTTATAATTTGCATTACATCTGATCTTGGAGCCAATTGAAGAGCATGATTATTTAGTAACATGCTAGCTCAGGTTGAGAATGCTTGCAGGTCGTATTTCTATTCTTGTTTCAAAGGTTTTGGATCTGAGAAAACAGGTTGCAGAAAAAGCTATGTGAAGATAACGATATCTGCAGCTCAGATGGATCTGCTATTCAAATGTTTGAAATAGAGATGGCTCCAAAATATTGTGGCAAATGAAGCTAGGGTTGTGATCTTCAATTTAGTATATAGCATGTTTTAAGATGGTCAGTGGCTTGTTATTTGGATTGGGAAGGCATGTAGAGTGCATGTATTTATCATAATTTGGAATGTTAATATCTGTTTTCTCCAATGTGCTCAAAAAGTGGGGAAGTATTAGGGTTTTTTTTTTTTTAAATAAATTATTATTATTATTCAGCTTTCATGCTTGGACGCTGTTTTGTTCTTTTTTAGAACTTGTTTATTATTATCCAAAGCTTTCTCATTGAGACCGAAGGGAAAGAAAAAAATATGCATGGTTGTGATTCTACAGCTATGTTGCTTTGATGTTTGTGATGTATGATAATAATGGTAATATCAGAGAGTTAATATTTTAAATAATAAATATTACTTAAGGTTATCTTCTATTGCCCCAAAGTAATAAAGAAAAAAATGACTTTCTTACTTAGAAGGTTAATATTTTTAAATAATTTTATTTTTATAATAATGTATTAAAAATAAATAAAATGAATTTTAAATAATAAATAAAAAGATTCATTGATCTTAATTTTTTATTTTATTTTATTTTATTTTTAGTCAAGCAAACATAGCTAGATTTGGCCTGAAAAAGCTTTAATTAAGAACTTAAAGGTAGATTGTGTGTTAGTCTTCAAAGCACTTCCTAAAAATTAAAAGTTTTCCTCTATTAATTAATTAATTTTTAACTTAGAAGACATTTTTAAGAGTACTAGGATAAATATGCATGTACACTTTCTCTTCTAAGACCTCATGTAAAAAAGCATTTTTAACATCAAACTGTTCAAGGACCAATTAAGATATGTTGTCAAAGAAAGTAAAATTTTGTTTCCTAGTAGTCAATGTCAAATGACTCTGCGTATCCTTTTGCTACCAACCTTGCCATCGATTAATTTTCCCATTTGCTTAAGAGTGAATACTCATTTGTAATTGATTAGGTTGAACAACTTATCCCCCTAAACCATTTCATCTACTATGGAAGACCAATCCAATTATAGTTATCATGATGCATCTCCCCTTGAGAACTAGAGGTGGTTTGTTCATTATTAATAATATTTCATTTCTAATATGGTGATATCCATACTAACATACATGTGTCGAGAACAGGGAACAAAATGTCGGAAATTTCGGCCAAAATATCGGCGAAATTTCGGTTTTCGGTGGAGATCGATAAAATATCTCCACCGAAATTTCGATTTTCCGATTTTTCCCGATAATTTCCGACATTTTCCGATTCCCTCTTTTGTTCTTCTTCCAAAAATCTAAAAAAAAAAATGCCGAAGGGTTCGACGCCAAAAAGCTTAAAAGTGGCTCCGACTCCGTAGACCATTCACGCTTAATATATATGAGTCTGGCTTTTTATATCTTGTATTTGTTTGTTCAAAGTAATTATACGTGTTGGATTATAATATTTTATTTTATTGTTATTTTCGTTATAACTTATATTTTTGAGATCAAATATTAAATTTGAAAAGGATAGTAATAACTCATTAAATTTAAAATATAACTATAATATTTTGAACTCTCTCATTATCTACATAATATTTTCAACAATAACAAAAACAAATAAATAACTAACTATAACCCATGTATACTCTTGCTATTATATTAAATATAACATCAAACTGAACAATAATTCTTATTCAATTAATTTAACTTCACGCTGGTGGGCTGAATAGTTTAACATATTCTATACCAATTAAGGCTAACGAAAGAATTTTAACCAGTTCAAATATTGGTTTTGTAAAAATATCGATATGCTGGATCTTCAGTAAATCCATTCTGGAAATATGCCTCGTGTTCACAGATATTTTGGTCCTTAGTCGAGAGCGGGATGGTAATATCGATAAGCGCTTAGTGAGGGTGAGAAACCCGAGGAATGCATCCTGCTTGCACAAGGATCCAATCTAGTGCGTTAAGCCTTGTGGAGATGAACATATGCTACACACCCAAAAACTCATGGTTCAAATGAAATGAGGGTGGAACCTAAATGTGTTTGGCAAGCACCTCTAGAGGAGTTTGAAGAAAGGAGGAGAACTTCGTTATGGCATACGTGCGAGGATCTTCTGATAAATATTGAGAATTGATCTTGAGTATGAAAATTGATTCATGAAGGTGTGAAACCTTGGAGACACCAAATATGTTTCTAAATCCAAGTATTTAAGTCTTGTTGCTATTTTGATTTGGAGTTGTTTTATTTTAAAAAGATTTGTTTTACAAGTCAAAGTGGTAATGCTATTTCCTTTTAAGAGTTGTTCTATTTAAATTAGTAAGTCTTTGTTTTCCAAGTCTAAGTAGGAGTTTCTTTATTGGATTTAGAAATTATGAGGCTATATATACCCCCCTAATGTAGTCTTTTGAGAAGGAGTTAAAATTTAATAATATTTTCATATTTATTTTTTTAAGAATTCTCTTTTGTCCTCTTATCTTTTAAGTGGCGAGTTCGTTGCTTCTTATACCTAAGTAGATTCCTTGGGTGGAGAAGTATATATCTTGTTCCCTTATCTCTTGGGTGAATTCTCTTGAGATAACAAAGCTGTTTTGCATCAAATCAAACCCAAACCTTTCCAAACGTAAAATCCTTCATTTTAAACCTTAATTCCATCATAAACCCTAAACTAGCCCTATAACCTTTGGAACCGGCCTTTCCCTTACCCTTTAAAGTTGCATCCTATACCCCTAAACTACAACAAACCCATCCTTAACTTTCTCAAAGAATTAAATCATCGTATCACGGTCCTTCCTCATCAAGTGGTATCAGAATCTTGTTTAAATCAAACACAGCTCAGTCAGAGTATTATGGTTTCTAAATACAAGGGGATTACTCAAGTATGGTTGATTGTTATATTACAGCAAAAAACATAATGACCAGTCTTAAGATCTTGAGACTCTTTATCCAACATCTGCACTGTTTAGAGGCACATAGAAGATCATAATTCTGTGAACTTGATGGAATTTATAAACAAACTAAGATCAAGGAGGAAAATACTGTTTTATGAAGAACTTTGCATTGAATAACTTAAAAGGGACTTTGTTGAACACAAGAAAGCAGAAAGATGCTGCTTGCTGAACAATGAATATCATGAGGAGTACATTTCTTCACTATCAGAACTGATGATTACCATAGAAGCACTATTAACGCATTCGTTATTTGTATTCATTCAACTTAACATTACGGAACGAGTGGAAGAATGGATCTGATGAATTTTTGGGACCAGACCAATATAGTAAGGCGCGCTCATCTTGGTGTGACCTCTGGGCATAAAGGACAAAGAGTTGACAACTAACGGATCTACAGTCCTTGTTTGATGGAAGCTTGGAAGAGGCAGCGTGGATAGATGATAAAAGTATCAAACAGGGAAGAATGAAGAAGACTAAAAATGAAACACCTTTCTTTAATCTGTATAAGTTCTCTGCCCAAGAATGGGAATTTTAACAACTAAATATTTGAGTCAGCAGAGATATTAAACTAAGTTGCTAAAGCTTGATTGTAAAGAGACTTCTGAGTGAGATATACATATTCTTACATTGCTAGAAGTTTTGAGGATCTAATATTTAGTTATTTTTGATATATCAGCGATCTTGAGATCATGATGAGAAACTTGCTTTGAGGGTTGGGTCAAGAAATATGGGGAATTCTACTAGCCAGGTGTGACTGAATATGAAAGGTTTAGTGAGGTTCTTTCTTGGGTTGGTATTTTTAAATACCCTATAGTAAAGAGTGAAACTTTAACAAGCATCAACTTACTAAGTCAAGGACCAACAGTTTAAGATAAAGCAAGATTAGGGTACTAACAGATTTTGTTCTTCAACAAAGAAATAGATTCTAATTCAGGAAGATGAAATAAGGAAGAAGACTGTTGTCAAATAAACCAGACTGTATAACTAGAGAAAGAAGATTACTGCCCATCAAAAGTCGAGGCCAGATGTGAAGAAATGGATGATTAACTCCATATCTAGAGAATAGGAGAAAGAGGACCTTACTTCTTTGTAATTTGATTTGATAAAGATATTTGAGATAACGATGGGTTTTGGGGACAGTGAGAAAGGCTCGAAACCGAGAACTACTCGAAACAAGCCCGAATCTCAATTCTAAAATTTGTGATCTGGCTGCCTGAAGAATACACATGGTTTACCACACTTATGAGACTATTCAACATCAGAATAGATCTGCCTGGGTTTAGTTTTCTATTCACAATATTCTATAATAAATACAAGGCATGAAAGAGCTTAAGCTGCCTAGTCAGATCAGATTTTAACAAACAAGACATTCAGAGTGAAATTTCTTACTGTGGGTTCCCACTACTGACGGTTTTATGAAAGAACTGGATCTTGAAGATAATGTGCGTTGGCAGCTTTCAGCTAACTTTTGAGACTATTGAAACAAGACCAAACCTGAGACAGAAGTCATGGGCAATAAAGCTAAGCGTGAGGACCTTCAGGGACTAGTATTTGATCGGGAGATCAGTTCAGTGCATAACAAAAGAGGGTGACTCAGGTGTACAGATGAATGATTCAGACCGTAAAGATTGGAAAGTGCCTCAAGTTGGATTGCGGAGTAAGCTATTAACGCTACTACCGTAATATGAGGTTGGTACTATCATGGTGAGGCAGGGGCTGGAAGTCTTTTTCCTCTTCACTGAGGGTTGACTAAGAGCTACAGGCGTGAACAGATCTTTGATATGGAAGAATTCAGTTGGGAGACATAAGTACCAACATGTTTCTAAATCAGATGGCTGAGAGGTTTGACCTGCCACAGGAACTGAGTTGTTTCTAACACCAGAAAGTTGTTCTTGAAATAAATGTTGATTATTTATTATTAAAGTTTTGTTTCTACAAAGCAGATTTATGTTTCTTTTAAGAGTTAGCGTTTAGAATAGAAAGTGCTGTTTTCCAAAGAATCAAAGTGGGAGTTCTTTTGACATGGGATTTAGAAAGTATGAGACTATATACCCCATAATGTAGTCTTTGAGAAAGAGTTAATATTTCATAATATTTTCAGATTTCTCTTTTTAAGAGTTATCTCTTATTCTCTTATCTCTTCGGTGGATTCGCTTGATTGACGAGTTCGTTGTAGCATCTGAGGTGGATCTTAAGTGGAGAAGTATATATCTTGTTCTCTTATCTCTTGGGTGGATTCCTTGAGTTGTGAAGTAAGTCCCAATTATACATACTCATCTCATCTCAACAAAAAACTTTCCAAATTCTGTTCCATAATTATAAAACCTTTTCATATACTTTGTTTCATCCTAGAAACCATAAAAACCATCATTCCTAACCTTATATAAATCTCAAAATCATGCATAGCCCTAACCTACCTTAGAAAAACCCGAAAATCACAAACTAGCTTAA
Organism: Tetrastigma voinierianum; assembly: GCA_016808115.1. Lineage (NCBI taxonomy): Eukaryota > Viridiplantae > Streptophyta > Magnoliopsida > Vitales > Vitaceae > Tetrastigma > Tetrastigma voinierianum. The sequence goes on from JAEQBH010005963.1 coordinate 81,732, forward strand.
AATAAGGCTGTTTTACATCAAATCAAACTCAAACCTTTCCAAACCTAAAATCCTTCATTCTAAACCTTAATCCATCACATATAAACCCTAAACTAGCCTTATAACCTTTGGAACCAGACATTTCCCTTACCCTTTAAAGTTGCATCATATACCCTTAAATCACAACAAATCCATCCCTAACTTACCCAAACCGTTAGATCATGTGCAGTCGAGTCTCACATATCATCCCTTTCATGAGATACCTTTGTGTAAAAGTGATAGCATTATCCTAATATGTAGTGGAATATTTGGAGTAAGAAGTGTTTGGTTGTTTCAAGTATGTGTTTGTTCTTATGCTTAGGAATTCCATTTTGTTGGTGGGTGAGCAAATAGTCTCATGGAGAATACCATTGGCTTAGTTGTGAGGAGTTCAGAATTTGGTATTCTCCATCATTATCGAGATCTAGCCACTCGAATGAAGAGAATATTAAGTCAGGCCTTGAAAAAATGGAAAAATAGAAGACACGTCAGATTTATGTTTCTGTATGTATATGTTGAGACCAAAATATGTGTTCAACCAAATCTTCGACCACGACTACCAAAGACTGTAAGTCCCAAACGTGGCGTAAAACTTATCAAAACCAAAATATCAAAGTTTGCTTAGCGCCATTGAGACCATTCGGTCCGACGTAGCGTAAAAAACTTGTTAAAAGACCAGATATAAAATATGTTGTTTGCCTTGTATGAGAATGCTTCATTTGAAAATGTGTTTTGGTGTAGATGTGGCAAGTGCATAGGTCATATAAGTAATAAAAGTGGATTTAAGTCTAGAAATCATTCCCACGAGGATTGATAAGAAATCTAAAGATCAATTACTCCATCTGCTAAAGATCCTTACTATTTGAACTCCAAAAGTTTAAAGTGATTTGTTTTAAAGTTAAAAGGAAAGTAAAACTATTAAAATTCTATAACTATACATAAAGAATTCAAAATAATTGGATTGGAAAGTTCACTGAGTGAAGTTAACACTAGGAAATAGATAAGTGGATAATTATAAATTTCTGCATCGTTTTATAACATTGTTCAGCCATAAGTTGAAATTTGAACTTGTCAAAGATGCAAGGTAGTATAGTTTGGATTCCTCCATACACCATACCTTTCACTCATTAGAGATTCATGTTCCTTCTAGATACATGAGCCTTATCAGTTACTTGTAGATTATAATCCTCTTTCTAAGATGCGAAATTATTTTTTCCTTTCGATTACTTCACTGATTCTTAAGTTGGAATTTTTGCCCCATCATGAGACAATACAAGTATGCTTCAAACTAATTGGTGTCTCATCCTTCAAATCTGATAAAATTCTCTCTCTCCTTGATTAGATATCTGCTAACACGGGATCAAGATTCTTTCATCAGACTGAGGAGAAACCTCTGATCAATTAAATTGGTACATCATCCAACTATCCTCACACCATGAGTAAATTAGTAATCTATCGAAGTAATCTTTCAGAGTTCATTAGTTCCATAATATTAGTCTAACATATCCCCAGGTAACTACTTCATACTCTTAGGAATCTCCATGTCTGTGTCACTTAGAGGGCCTCTTGGAAATGAGAGTAAGATACATTCATTTTAAAATTCTGCGCTACTAATATTGAACAGTATTCGAGAACAACACGATTAAAATAAATTAAAGATTACCCCGACTATGACGTTCTTTGATTTAACGCGAAAACAATAATTAACATCAATCCGTTCTTAGAGGGAGTTTAGTCTTTCAAAACTAGATTACAGATAACGATGACCTAATGATCATGAAAATTATTTGAAATTCTGTTAGTAGAACAAGTATTCAAAAAATTTGAATTCCATTGAAATTAGACGTGTGATTAAAATTTTACAATGAACCCCTTCGAAATTTCACCGAGATCCTTTGCTCAAGTCGAGAAAAACTAAGCGAAAAGCTAAACTAAAACTAAATTGACGGAAAAGAAATAAAAGAAAAATTAAAGAACAAATTAAAATTTAATATACAAATGAGTCTCCAATTACCCAGAAGTTCTAGGTTTGGCGGAAGTTGTGCACACTGCCTTAGATTCTTCTATTTATAGATTTTCAAATGATGGGCCATACTTCGAGGCTGAAATTGTGGATGCCCAAAAATTGGCCAAATTGGTGGCTTTGTCGCGACATTGGAAAATTATGTTGCGACATAGTTCTGCTGAATTTTTCTTGTAAGTGTCGCGACATGAGTGTCTTGTGTTGCGACATACTTCAGTGCCTTGCAACTTGAATACTCAAATGGTATGTCACGACATAAAAGTTTTGTTGCGACAAGTTTCCTTCTTTCTGCTCTTAATTGTGTCGCGACATAAAATTTCTTTGTTGTAACAGAGTTTCTCACCCTTCAACTTTGTTTTATGTTGCGACATAATTTTGAAATGTCGCGACATAAATTACTTTTTTGCTCATACTGTGTCGTAATAGTCCTGTTGTCTTCTAGGCACTTCTCTTCAACTTATGTCGCGACATAGCTTCCTATTGTCGCAACAAATATTTTTGCTTTCAGCTCTTTATTATGTCGCGACATAAATTACTGTGTCACGACATTCTTTTTGTGGTTCTTCTCAACCTTTGTCTCTACAATCATTTCCCATGTCACAACAAAGTTTCTCTCAACCGTATGTTGTTGTTATCGCGACATAAAACTTCTCTATCGCGACATACTCTTGTTGCCTTGCAATGCTGACTCTGACTTTATGTCGCGATATTCTTTGAAAATGTTGCGACATATTTCCTTCCTCGATCTTTGTCATTTGCTCAACTGTTTGTCGCAACATAAAAAACCTTTGTCGGGACCAACTTGTCTTGACTTGTCTCATTGCTTTACCATTTTTTGTCGCAACATAGTTTTCGTTTGTCGCGACATTCTTCTTCAAGAACTTCTTAATCAATATCGTGACATAAAAATCCATTGTTGAGACAAAGTTATGTATTCTGATTATCATTATGTCGCAACATTCACTTCTTCACTGCAACATTTTTTATTCAATCTCTCTCATTTTGTGTCGTGACAAAGTTGTGAAGTGTCGTGACATTCTTCACTTATAACTTAACTTCAGCTTTATCGTTGTTGTGACATAGTATCTATTGGTTCCCTTGAAATAATGTCACGACATTCTGAAATTATGTCGTGACATTTCTGCCTTAGCCAATTTTTCTATTTTTCTTGCTAGAATTGTTTTTGTTTCATTCAAATCATGCAAAACACAAAGTTGGTGATTATTCCATAATTCTATATTAAAATGAATTATAAATCTCTAAAAATGGTCATAAAAATGGACTAAAAAATATATGAGTTTAGGACTCATCAGTATAACCAGGTCATTCGAATGCAATCATCTACAAAGGTAACAAGCCATCGAACTCCAAATTTAGAAGTAATGGGAGCAGGTTCCCAAACATCTGAGTGAAGTAACAAAAACGAGATTGTTCTTTTATTCAAACTTAAAGGATATGAAGTACGATGCTTTTTGCCAAAATACAAACATTACATTTAAGAGAAAATTATGAACTTAAAGGATATGAGGTACGATGGCTTTTTCCAAAATGCAAACATTACATTTAAGGTGGGAACAATTTTTTCAAATATCCAAAAGATGCATGACCAAGCCAACGATCCCACAACCAGATATTCTTCAAATCATCATCACTACGACTTTGAATTTAATTAACCTAATCAATTGAAACATCATCTACATAGTATAACCCCTTCATCTTAGTACCACGCCCATTGATTGTCTGAGTTCGGATATTCTAAAGCAAGCTAAAGGTGGGAAATATTAATACAACACACTCTAATTGTTCAATGATTTGACTAATAAATAGCAAATGGTTAGATAATACTAAAACAAGTAAGCAATTATTAGAGAAAGAGCGAAAGTAAGGGCTATTGATCTTTTGGCAACAACCAGGGTGGTCTCCCTATCAGTAGACACAACATTATTCTTAGAAGGTGAAGTCAAGTATTGAAATAAAGATTTGTTGTAAGTCATATGTTTTTTATGTCCTGAGTTAATGATCCAACCGGTATCTTGTGTTGTGCATGCAAAAAGAATCATGTCTGTATTGACTGAATTATCCAAGGACAAGTGATTGTCTAGAGAGAGCAATTCACCAAGTTTGGTGTGACCAACTTTGCTTGTTGCAACAGCAGCTACACTTGGTTCATTATCTATCGTATTGGCTATTTTTGTTTGAGATGAACGTTTGTTCTTTCGTCATTTATTTTGTTTCTGCTTTTCTAGGAACCAATCAGGGTAACTATGGATTTCAAAGAAAGTGGCCTTAGTATGGCGCTTTCCATTGCAATGGATGCAACATAACTTGTCTTTTTCAGCAACTTTAATAGCTGGAAGGGTGCTCTTAAAGTTAAAGGAGGTTGTCTTGGAGGCCATTGTCACTTGTGACACTTCTCTAAGCTCTCTTTTTTCAAGCATGGTTGCTTGACATTGTGCCTCTTGTTGAACCATATTAAAGCATTCTTCAATACTGGGAATAGGCTTCATTCAAAGAGATCTCTTCTTATAGGTTAAAAAATCTCATCTAGACATACAAGAAAGACATGCATTCAACATTTATGAATTTCCTCCTGCCTGGTATGTAGATCTTTGGTACATACTATTTTGATGGGACATCACCAAGGAAAAAAATATCGGTAATTACGGATATATCGGTACTTGAATTTTACGGATATATCGGAAATATCGAGTAAATATCGATGGATATTTTGACAAAAATATCGGTAAAGCGAAAATTAACAAAAATACTTTGAAATTCATGGAAATACTTTGTTGAACTATAAAAAAGACATAAATAAGCAAATATAAACTTATTGAAAACAATATTCATTATAATTTATCGAGAAATTACATTACAATAGTAATTTAAAACAAAAATGAAACCGATGTGGCTCCATTACATTATTTGATGAAGGGATCCCATCTTGGTGAAGATAATATTCATAATAAGATCTTCAAAATATTGAGATAAATCACAAATAAAAAATAATTTGAGAGTTAAATGGAACTTGAATGTGTATGAATGAGTTTGTAAAGGGTGTATGATTTTAGGGGTATTTATAAATTTTTGGAGTCAAATAGTCATTCTGGAGTATTTTCACAGATGTTACGATATTTAACGATATTTCTTGATAAATTCCGGCTACATGCAGCGTGAGATAAAGTCTGAAATTTCAGAAATATCGGGAATTTACGATATTCGGCGATTTTTCCGATTTTACCACGATTTTTAGCCAACTGATTGTCGGTTGGCAATTTTATTTTAGGGCCGCCGATAGCGGAGTATTTCGGCCTAAAAAACCGAAATCTTGTTCCTTGGACATCACCTATCAATTTCTTACCACACTATCTGACTAAGCGTAATAAAGGCGTACAGTTCGTCCATTACGCGGTTCTTGGCTTCTGATACAACTCGTAGTATTGTGATTCATTAGCTTCATTGTAAACCGTTTGTGTGACACTATCCACTATTCACGGCTCCACGTGACCGAGCCCGGACAGCGGTTGGACGGACGAGGATGTGGACCCACTTAAATTCATTTATCGTAAAACACATTTCATATACTCAATTTCGATAGGATATTTAATATCCATTTAATCATATTTATATATGTGAATATGATATCACTACCTATTCACATTCATTACTATAAGAAGTATGCATTATATCTTTTCAAGAGGACCCATAACTATACTTTAATACAAGATTTATACAAAACGACATTTTCATGCCCTTTCCAAATCATTTACAAAATATTTGTCAGAGTTTACCTCCTATCTTTGAAAATCCACAGTAAGTATTCGAAAAAAATTGAAAATATAATCTTCTTATGAAGATCTTTACATCTTTTGATTTCAATACAAAGTAGTCACATGATATCATGGAATGAAGCGTATGTATGAGACGAAGCATTTATATACTTATGGTTGTGATGACTCTACGCTCTACGGTCTTCGGTCCTACTCTTATCTACTTTCAATCTTTTCGCAGCGTGGAAAGCCAATCGCTAAGCATTTCATGCTTAGTGGTTCTTGCATTTACTCAGCCTCATTTCAAACAATTATACCACATATATATGCACAACAATTAACTTTTCTATATGCATCACTTAATCATTTAAAAAACATTCAACATATTTTCCAAACAACCGTTCAACATACTACTAATGTGATCCATGCAATATTTATAAATTTACCATTTTATAGTAGTTTAACATACTTTCATTTTGTCTCAAGTATAGATATACAATAATTCTCATCTTTCATGTTCTCATGTGTTATTATTCTTGTCACAACTCAATTCACACAATCCACACAATTATTAATCATTTTGCCCTTAAACGAATCTAACCGAAACTTTCGGTGTGTAGGATAATGGAATCACTAGCACGGTCCCACTAGGCTACAGGTCGGTATAAAACATTTAATTACTCAGTACTATCCCGTTGGGCTATGGATCAGTATGCCACTATAAATTATTTCGTTCACAGTACTGCTACATTGACCCTTATTGGTATACCAATCTATCCCTAACTCGAACATGGTGGTTAACATTCTCCTAAGGGCATTAATAATTAGTCATTTACAATACCATTTTCAGATTTCCACAAGACAATTAACATTCTCGATGGATTCGCTTGTACATACGTGAATCCCGTCATGTTTGCCACTACATAGTTCACTTATAAATAAATTAACCAACACTCAAACAAATTCATTTTATGGTTCAAATAGAAGCACATATGTAGATGTTTATCGAAACATTCGAATATAAGCTGGATTCGAAACCCAACGTAGATTTCATAACAGACATTCTAGATTTGTTTGACAAAACCATATAACGAAACAAGAAGAAGTATGAAGAACAAACCAAAAGGTTGTTGATTACGGTCTCCTATCCTTGGAATCGATCTTGGAGTCCAGGTTTATCATCATCAGCCTAATCCATCCGCAAAATCGTCACGATCGGAGAACGAACAAAGAAAAATCGGAGTTATGCTGCATGCTAGTGTTTTTGGTTGGAGTTGATTTCTATCCAATACACCTTCACTTGTAAAATTTTCTGGGAATAAATGAGCCATATTTTACCTAACTTCCTTCAAGTCAATTCCTTTATAAATCTATTTTATTCAGAAATTGGAATCATCCAATTCGGAGCACCAAAACTCAAGATATGTCCTAAACAACTGGGACTACTCTATTTTCAACACAACCAAAATTTTCCCTAAAACAAAACTTCACTTTGACGAATTTTTGGGTCTAATGGAGTCTAAATTTGAATACACTTATTTCAAGGAAATTTGTTCTCCTAGAAGTCTAATTTACCTAGAAATTTTAATCACTCGTTGATAGTTGACTCAATTATTACCTATTAGCATATCAAAACATAACAATTTCAGAAATGAACTTTGACAAATTAAGGTCTATAATGGTCTGAAATTTGAATCTGAAACATTTAGGGAAATATGTTCTCTAGAAGTCTAGATTCTGTGAATTTGAATCGCTCCCGATTTGGATAAATGATGACGAGTTATGGCTAAAACAAAACATGGGTTTTGGAAAAAGTTGACCAACATCTCTCCTCAAAACCCCCAGCCATTTAAACTTTGCTCTGAAAATTCATGGCTTGATCTAATGTCAAAAGCAAAAAGTGCAGATTCTAGCTTCCTAACACAATCAAAAAGGGAGTTAGTAAGGTTCCTAACAAGCAAATTGGTGAATCCATACCCAAACTTAGACAAATATTCATACCTTAATCTTTTTGAATACTCATTTAGCTTTCCTTCTTTCTTCCTTTTGAAGAACAAGTAGAGTCCAAAGATGGTTTCTCCCCCTCTCTCAAGAACTTGCCCTAGCTCCCATGTTTTCCCCAAAATGAGAATTTATCTCATTTCACTAGACCAAATTTGGTCTTATTCTCATCTTGTATAAGGCCTTGTTTGGCCTTCCCCTTTTTGACCTTTTTTTTTTTTTTTTTTTTAAATTTTGCATTTAAGCCCTTCAATTCTATTTCATTTGCATAACAATTTATCACCTTTCTACTTTGGCATATACTCTTCTATTTTTATGACCTTTGAGTCCTCATTTGATATTTTACCAATTTAACCTTGACTCTTATATTAATTTCGGTTATATATATATATAATTTCGGTTATATATATATATATATATATATATATATTTATTTATTTATTTATTTAACTTTAAAAACCTTTGCTTTATCACTTAAAATCAATAAAATATCAAATAAATAAAATAAAATTTTAAAATAGCATATAATACTATAAGATAAAATAATAAGACAAGAAGGTTATTTTTGGGATGTTACAATTCCCAAGATGTCTTTTGTTGTTGGAAGGTCAAGGAGATGAGGTTCCATGATTTTTAATAGACATCCTCGCACAATAACTTCCTCTGTACACCACTTTGTGTAACCATCATTTTTCTCATCCATCTTTGGAATCTGACCATTTAATATATCCCAGCTTGTTTAGCTGTGCAACATGAACTTCTATCATGCGTGACCAGATCTTAAAATTTGTATCATTTAAACTAAAACCAAAGGGTAAGTTGTTGGAGTTAGGCAATTCAATTGGGGTTGGGTTTCGGTTTATAACTGTGATGCCTGTCCTTTCTCCAGCCATGGTGAATCTCCTGTTTCGAGATTATGAAGAGAGGAAAGAAAAGGGAGTTTAAAGGGTTGTGGTACTCATGGATTAGTCTGCTGCTTTGATACCATACTAGACATGAGTTTTGGTATAAAGTTTTTCTCAGTATTCTTCTCTCTTAGAGGAAAAATTATATGGAATATTAAAGAGATTACATATCCCAAAACAATGGATTGAATCAAGAAGAATAAAAAATCTTCTAAATTTATCTTCTTATAATTGTCAAACATCTTTAAATTATGCAAATATCCCAACAATCACTCTCACAAAAGGGATAATGTCCTGATTTATATTTTATTTTTGTATAAATGTTGAATTTACTTCCATAGTTTATTTAACTCTTGATATGACCACGTTTGAGAAGACAATAAGAGCTTTACTATTGTATCTTTTTTTTTAAAGGTATAGTTCTTATGGAAACAAGAGAATGATTTTAGCATCTCATGAGGCCTTAAAGAGTGGTCTAATGAGGTTCATATTTTTGGGGAAGTCTAGTAATTTTTCAAAAGAATCCAAAACTTGTATCAAGAATTTGAATCATACGGAGATACTAATGCATCATTATTTCGGGTAGTAGAATTCTACAATTGATGAGCTTGCTATAGAGTAGTGAATGAGCTTACTAACTACTAGAGGTAGTAGAGTAGTGAATGAGCTTACTAACTACTAGAGTAGTATCTGTATCTTGTTGGGATCTATTAGTGCTAGAGAATCAACGGACACATTACACTAAAGACAAAAAATAGTCATTATTATTTAATTATAGTAAAAGAAGCCATCTACAGTCTAGATTTTAAATTAAGGTCTTCCTTTCCTTCCTCTTGAGGCACCAATGCTGGTAGAACTTTAATCAGAGGGGGTGGTGGTAGGAGTGGTGGAATGTCAGCTGGAGCCATGAGTGGCGGAAGTTCAGTCGGAGGGGATGGTGGGGGTGGAACTTCAGCTGGAGCCATGACCGGCGGAAGTTCAGCAGGAGGTGGAACTTTAATAGGAACCATGAAGATCTGAGTGGAATTTCAATTGCAAGGAGGGGTTGAAATTCAACGCGAACACTCTCAATAGAAATTGACCTTAACGAAAAGTATTATGCATGTACACTTTTTCCTTAATAAAGTAGGAATAGATTTGAATAAGAAAAAGAAAATATATATATATATATATATATATATAGAGAGAGAGAGAGAGAGAGAGAGAGAGAGAAAAGAGAGAAGAGGATGACAGTGTTCACTATTTTCCAACCATAGGGATTATCACAGTGAATACAAAGAACAAGTACTAATTTTGTGTTTCTCATTCCCGACTGATCCAAAATTATAAATTGAGTGCTAGGAGAAGGAACACCTTCATGCTTTACAAAGCACATATTGCCCGTGATCATAATATCGTTTAAAAAGAATTCACATACAAGAATATGAGAAAGACAATTAAAAGGATCTTCAAATATTACATGTTATTGAAGATACTATAGCTCCCTTGTGGGTATGGATTATCTGCATCAATGCACTAGAAACGAAAGAGAGAAAAGTCATGGTACAGAACTAACCAACCTAAGTGATGTACGTTCATGGAACCATACACCAAACCGTTAATTTAAAAAAAAAAAACAAAATTTGACAAAACCAACAAGAGAGCAAGGTGTTCATTAATTGCCTGTCAACCATTAATCTCAAAAATTGTTTCAAAAGTTTTGTGGCTACCGAGAATGTAAAGAAGGCTACTAAGGAGAAGCCAAAGAGGAAAGCCTAGTGTCATGGACTAAGCCTTTTTACTAAGCTCCCTTACGGCACTCACTCAAGTTGCTAAGTCAGTCACCCTACTTACCTAACTAGCCTTGCTAAGCACTCACACTCAAGGTTAGAAGGTAAGAGAATAAGAGAATTCATAAGAAAACTCTCTTAAGAAGAAAGAAAGCTTTATTGATGAAGGAAACTATACAACTCACTTGGAAGCCCACTTGCTTGGTTGGGAGGGTGCTTTGGCCAAATGAGGGCCTCCTCTATTTATAGGCACCTTAGGAGTTCTCTAGAACCTTGGATGGTTCATTACAATTCAAGAATGTTCTAGACTACCCTACTATGTACAATTATATACAAGAGATCCATGGAAGATTCTAGATAACTCTCTAATATTCCATATATCTCCATAGCCTTCCACTTATGTGTGAACTCCTTTAGGATCTTCTACACCAGAATCTATGCAAGGTATTTTTGAACTTCTCTGATCACTCAAGGCGACTATCTCTCTTGGCTTCTCGAGTCTCATCTGGGTAGAGGGTGTGGACTTCTCTAGACCGTCACAGAAGTTTCGAACTTTTGTGAGAGGTCTCCATAAGTCTCTAGATTCTTCCTCTTTCCTTAGGTAAGGCCTTGTGGGGCTCATTTGTACCCTTGGAGTGATCCTTCCCATATGAGGGTGTGTCTAAGAAAATGATGGCATGACATTAGTGTAGAAGACTCAAAAGGTTGGAAGATTAATTCACCCTTTTCATTGAATCACATAAGGTATAAATAATACAAATGAATCAAAATGAATTTGGTGACTAACCTAAACTAGGTATAGACAAATCCTAGAATCAATCTAAAAATAAATATTACATGTTTGTAATTGCAGGATATACATTGAATCATACTTTACTTATTTGGATGTAGAATTTGATTCTCCAATATGCCCTTGCAGGTTGGAGCTCCAAGAGGAGAAACCAATCTTAAGTAGTAACTAATGAAAATGGGTACATGTTAGAGGTTTGGTGAGAGTCTACAAGCTTATCCATGGAAGCAACATGAGTAACAGAAGATCTGATCCCAGACATTCCCGCGAGATGAAGTGGTAGTCAAGTGCAGCACTGTTTCATATGTAGTGGAACAATGGGTTGATGAGAGTTAGTTTTCGACATTGTCATAGTAGATAATCGGTGCCTGAGTAGAGGAGAGGCTGAGCTCCTCGAGGAGATTAGATATCATTGGGCTCGGCTTGGTGTGTGTGTGAGTGGTATTCGGCTTGTTAGAGGACCCGAAGCAGCTGTACGTTGTTTCTGGAACTCCAAAGGGACGGGATGCGACGAGATAGATAGAGGCGGTGAGGTAAAATCATCCTTGTTACCAGCCCAGTTAGCATTCTAGTAGGCATGTAATTGAAGTGGAGATTGATGATGGAGAAGAATCCCATGATCAATAGTGCCACATATATAGCGGAGAATACATTTGATAGCAGTCCAATGGTCACTGGTCGGGCAATGCATGAATTGATAGAGCTTATTGACTGCATAAGCAACGTCTGGTCAGGTCAATGTTAACCATTGAAGACTGTAGACAATGGTGAGAAAAGCCAGGCAGTGCAATGCCAGACTAAAGAGACAAGGTAGGAGAGGTCGGTATTGGGGTAGAGATCGGGCGGGCCTTTGCCATCTCAGCTTGGACAAGGAGGTCGGCTATATACCTTCGCTGGGAAAGGATAAGGCCTTGCTAATGACAGAGGACTTCAATGCCAAGGAAATAAATTAGGGGACCTAAGTCCTTGAGAGAAAACCGAGAAAAGAGCAAGGTGATGAAGTGCTGAATAGCTGATGAATTGTTGTCTATAATGATAATGTCATCAACATACATTAGCAGATAAATGGTAACCGCAGGGCGACGGAGGATGAATAGGAAGGTATCTATAGTGGAGTTAAGAAAACTAGAAGTAAGTAAAAATTGTTTGAGCCATGAACACATCCTCGATAATGGTGCCTTGGAGGAAGGCATTGTTGACATTGAGTTGACAGAGGCACCACCTGTGACTAGTGGTGAGAGAAAGGACCAAACGAATAGTGGTTGGTTTCACTATCGGACCGAAGGTGTCATGATAGTCAATGCTAGGTCTTTGATGAAACCCCTTGGCAACCAACTGTGCCTTGTACCTGTCCACATAACCATCAGGTAGGCGTCTGATTTGAAATATCCTCTTATAACCCACAATGTTTTAAGCCGACTCGAGTGGTACCAATTCTCAAGTGCCATTTCGAACAAGGGCGTCAAACTTTTCCAATATGGTTGTGTGCCATCTAGGGTCTTTGATGGCCTAGGTTACAAAGGTCGGTTCAAGGTCATAGGCTAGCTGGGCAGAAAGGGTGAGTTGTGGATTGGTTTGTGAATGTTGTGGCGAGAATGAGTGGCGGAGGAGGTGAAGCAAATGGGGGGGTGGCAGGGAGGGCTCGGGTTCTTGAGTAGTGTGACATGGTAATGGGAGGTTGGGTAGGTGGTAGCTCGGCCGTTGATGGGGCAGCCAAGACAGTGGACGGTTGGGGAAGAGGGTGTGGGATGATAGCGGAGAGCTCGGGTTCTCTTGCATGTTGGGACAACTCGACCAAGGGGTTCGGACTATGAGGAGTAGGGGGGTGAGGGACCGGATGTACTAAGTCAGGGGTGTGATCTGCAATCGGGTGTGTTGGAGGCATGGTCGAGTCGACAAGGGTGACCGAGAACCATATGGAGATGGTGGACTCAGTAAACTGAGGAAGGGAAGGTTGGACCCCATACAAGGGAAAGATGGATTCAACAAAGCGAACATGACAAGAGTGATAGGTCTTGGTAGTGGAAGGGTCATAATAGATGTAGGCACTTTGGGTTAGCGAGTAGCCAAGGAAGACACAAGGGGCGGAGTGAGGAGCGAGTTTGTGCACTTAGTAAGGTCGAAGCCATGGATAACACAGACAGTCAAAGACACAAAGTTTAGAATAATTGGGAGGATACTTTAATACCTTGTGATATGGAGAGGACATCTGTAGGGTAGGTGTGGGGAGATGATTAATGGGATATGCAGCGGTGAGAAAGGCATATGGCTAAAAGGAAACGGGAAGAGAGGCTTGAGAGAGAAGTAAGTGACAGGTTTCAACCGGTGTTGGTGGAGGCCTTAGATAAGCCTTGTGTTCGAGTGTGTGGTCACGAGTATGATGAGATATGCATGGGTGGCTAAAAGGTGGATAGACCCATGTATTCACCCCATTATCAGATAAAGAGATGAGATTTTCTATTTGAAGTTCTAACAGATTTGAAGCGGGGAAAAAATCAAGCGACATGGACTGCGTTTAGTGGGTAGTGTAAAACCAGGAAAATTCAATTTTTTGAAAAAGGGTAAAATGGTAATTTGGTCAAAATCTGAAATTTTTTCTAGATCTGGATAAGTAGCTGAAGCTTTCTGGGTTGGAATCATCTCATAATCTAGCTACCACATGAATTTCGTGAATTAGGGAACGGTCGAATTCCACGTTTTTGAGTATAGAGTGTGGTGTTACCTTAAAAAAGCGCTGTAAGAGACATGTGATGTGAAAAAGTCCTGCTAAATTTCTGTGCAGCTTGCTATGTTTATGATTAGAGAGGGTGGAGATTAATGTCTTAGATTAAGCCAAGTGTCAAATAGTTGAGTAAAGAGGACACAAGTGGAATTATTTGAAATGTTAAATGGAAAAGACAAAAGTTGAAATAGTGTCATCTTATCCATTTTTTGAAGAAGACGAATCGGCGATGCTGGAGTTGTGATTTTAAAGGAAGGGCTCATATATAAATTTCTGGCTGGATTCGGACAAGCCGGTTCTCGGCCAGAGCGAAGCGAAAGTCGTCTACTGTGATGAGAATTTCTGGCGTGGACCTGGAGTTGGTGCGGTCGACAACTCAAGAGTGAGGATCTTTTCCTACTTATGTTCTTTGAGTGAAGCCATGTAATGGTTGGGGATGTTACGAGGCTTGGATTAAGCGTGTTTGAGGTCTGAAACATTTGAGCCAGAAGCGGAGAAAATCCTCATTGTTGTGGTCGTGAACAGTGCCAACCCAAGGGTTTCACTGTTCATGTGAATAATGATGTGATTTTTGATGTGATTTTTATGATGTTGAGTGATTCAAAATGAATTGCTTGTGTTTTTTAATTAGCCCATGTGAACTAATTTTGGTGTTATTGGTTGTGAATTTGCATAACATGATTTATGTGGATTAATTATGTTAGTATATACATATTATGTCTCATTGTGCTTACAGAGTTTGTTGGGATTGGCATAGCCATTCCATATCACTGGGGCACCTAGAGATATTAGGAGTGAGTGCATGACATGAAATTGAAAGAAAAAGCGAAAATGTTTGTGAAGATTTCGACGGAAGATTTTGAAGAAATTGCCTTGGAGAGTGAATCCCGACATATCACTTCGGATGAGGACCATGATTATTTCGGAGCGTTATCCAGCAATTCGCCTTGGAGGGTAGTCCAATATTTTCACAGGAAACTTCGATATGAGTTTAGGAACAAAAGCTTTTGTTTGAAAGCTATTGGATGGCCTACTACGCATTCGACTTAAGGCATATGTGAGGTTGGTGAGAACTCGGGACATGGGATTGGTCATGTAGACATTCGAGTAGGTTCATGTAATTGCTTGGATGTGATTGTTTGCCATGGCATGTGCACTTAGGTGGGGAGTAACCAAAGTAGGGTAATTTCACCCTCCCCGGGCTGCTCACACTTATTGAGATCGTATTTCGGTACGAGGGGAGTGTACGGAGCAGAGCTCACTAGAGTAACGTTTAGAAGAAAGCCAGGGTTGTGGCTTTTGGTAGGGAACTTTGTATAACATGTATTAAAACTCTAAATTTTGATATATGTTTGGTAAAGTAATTTATTAACTCTTGAACTATTGTATATAGTTGATGTATTTTGTGAATGATGATCTGGGGGGGCACAGTGGCCATTATTTTACTCGCATGGACTGTGTGGTCATTGTAAACTTGTTGGGGCGAGGTTTTGTACGCTAGGTGAAACTCACGTACAAGGAAGCTGATTTTCGTGAGGTGGTGTCGGGTTACGGCGTGCGATATTCCGCCGAGTTGACGGGTTGTCAACGAGGCAGCCACAGATTTTGGGCGTCCACTGACTTGGTATCAGAGCTAAGGTAAACGATTACCTTGGGAGCTCGGTGGGTGTATCCATAAGTTTAGTCCTGATACCAGCTTCACAGCTTGGTATCAGAGCTTAGGTAAATGATTACCTAGGGAGCTCGGGTTTAGGTATCCATAAGTTTAGTCCTGATACCAGCATCACAGCTTGGTATCAGAGCTTAGGTATACGAATACCTAGGGCTTGAGGGACTTGGGCTAAGACCAGAATCATTTAGGTATAAGAACATCACAGCTTGGTATGGTTCGATGTTAGGGTTTAGGTATGTGATTACCTAGGCAGTCACGAGACAAGATTAGAACATTGCATACATTGTGTTTTATGTGTTTGTGTGATTGTGTGTTATGAATTATGTGATTTGTGTACTTGGTGAATAGCACATAGGAAAAAAAAATAATGATGAGAAATTTTTCTAGGTTCACAGTGTGTAAAACTAGAAAAAAAATAATAATAAAAAATAAATTTTAAATTTATTGCATTCTACGAAATTGAAAAAAAATAAAAATAATATATATATATATATATATATATATATATTATTTTTGGTGGTTTTCGATGAAATGGAATGAAAAAAAATGATGTGAAAAAAAAGCGTTGCGGGCGGTGAAGCTACAGGCTCACCCCATTTGTGATTTTGATCACGTCTGATGGGCGCCGTGACACGGTGATGCATGGCGGCGCGGGGATGGGTACGATCCCGGCCCGGGGCTCGGCCGTGGTGGCTCAGGCATGTGCCCTGTGGCCCTTGGCGCAATCGCCCGGCGCCAGCGAAGAGGTGCTGGCTAGCGGAGTGTGTCACGATGCAAGATTCTATACGTGGCTTAGGGCGGCTTGTTGTGTCGTAATAAGAGCGGCTGATATAGTCTTGCGCGACCGCGGCGGCCGGTCGCGACTGCGACATGGCCTATGATACGGTCGAGACGCCTTTGCGAGGGCGTGTTGGACCTGAGCTTGTATTGTGGCCAGGGGAGGCTGCGACAAGCCCGCGACATGGCCGACCACGGTGCGACCGCGGCCAGGGCGCGGCCCGCGACTGCGGCGCCCGGTGCACGCCACGGCGCCCGGCGCGGCGGCGTAAGCGCGGCACGGGCGCTATGCGCACGCGGTGGCGCCACAGGTCGGGGTGTGCGCGGTGCTGACCCGATTTTGACTCGATCTGTAATGCAGTCCTTTGTTCATGAACTTATTCATGAGCACTATTCACGAGGTTTTCAAAAAATAAAAAATAAAATATTTTAAAATAAAATAAAATGAGACAAAATAAAATAAAATATTTAAAAAATAAAATAAATTTTTTTTTTGTTGCATATGATTTAATATATGAACTTATTGCCTTGCATTACCTATGAATGCATGGACATTGTGATGAAATGTTTTTCGGTATGTGAATAGTGTCTCGAGGCTGTGTTTACACCTTAGAGATGCTGCATTAGTTGTGATAGAGTTGGGCTTAGAGGTTGAGGCCTTGGAGGAGCCTTTGTATGTGGGACCTCCCTAGGATTAGGCGGGATAGGAAGATATGTCGGGTTGCGAGTTAGAGATCTTGAGTTCTACTCACACGGTGGACACGAGGTCATGGACATGTCAAAGTTCGATGTCATCACGAGGATGGATTGGGTGACGACGCCAGGTCGTCATCGTTGTGAGTGTAGGAGGGTTACACGCCTCTGAGCGGGACGATACTCGTGCGATATTTCGAGAGACCAGGCATGATATTTTGCCTTACAGGCAGGTGTACGAGTCACAAGTGTAGGACTGATTGGTAGGTTGGCTAGCAAGCCTTACTAGGGACGAGGTGGGACGGACTTAGATCTACCTTGAGTAATCTGCGAGTATGAGGATGTTTTTCGGGATGAGCTAAGGGATTGCCTCCGTAGGAGTTACCGGGCACCGGTATTAGGTTACCACAGTACGCCGCCCATCTCTATGACTCCATAGGATGGCACGGTTGAGTGTAGGGCTCAAAGTCCACCTACGGAGCTCTTGAATGAGGGTTCATTAAGCCCAGAGCACTTCACCATGGGCGCTCCGGTTATTTGCGAAGAAGAAGGGCCAGAAGACCACAGCCATTGCATTGATTACGGAGCAGTTGAGCAGGGGTTGTCAAGAATCGGTACCCGATTAGAGGATTGATGATTTGTTGTCGGTTGAGAGGAGCGCGAGTCTACTCAAGAGATAGACCTTACTTGGTTACCATCGGTTGAGGAGTTAGGCAGATATCATAAGGCGCGTTTAGGACGCGTTATGGGCACTTTGAGTTTACAGTGATGCCTTTTGGATTGATGAATGCGCCAACGGCATTCATGGACCTCATGCATAAGGTATTCCAACCCTATTTGGATCAGTTTGTCGTAGTCTTCGTGGATGACATTTTGATCTATTCCCAGTCAGAGTGGGAGCATGAGTATCATTTGAGGATTGTGTTACAGTTGTTAAGAGACCGTGGTTGTACGCAGGTGATAAGTCTGCAGTTTGGCTTCTTGAGGTGAGATTTTTGGGACACGATGGTGTCGACGCTCGGGTGTGTCGGTGGACCTAGAGAGGTCGAATTCGTGATGAGTTGGGAGAGGTGAAGTCGGTCTTGAGATACGTAGTTTCTTAGGATTGGTGAATTTTCTGGGAGATTCATTGATTTCTCCCAGATTAGTACTTTATGTGAGATTGACCGGAAGGAGTTCAAGTTTGATTGGGATGACCAGTGCGAGCATTTCGGGGAGTTAAAGAGGAGGCAATTCGACTCCTATCGATAGTCCGGACGGGGACGGTACCGCACGGTGTGTTGTGTGATGCCTCGGCGGGATGCGGGATGTGTTTGATGCGATCCAGGAGGAGTGTGGCTTATGAGTTCCGTTAGTTGAATCATGAGCGGAAATTACCCCCACACCACGACATGAGTTAGCGTAGTGATCTTCGCCTTGAAGATTTGGCGCCACTACTTATATGGTGAGGAGTTCGAGGTGTTCTCAGACCACAAAAGTCTGAAGTATATTTTCACGCAGTGGGACCTCAACATGAGGCAACGCAGATAGATGAAGTTCCTAGAGGACTATGACTTCACTTTGCATTACCATCCTAGTAAGGCAAATGTGGTGGCTGATGCACTCAGTTGGAAGTCACGAGGAGCATTGGCTAGTATATCTTCCCGGGAGTGGTGGATGCTCGAGACTGTGGGATAGTTTAGGCTCGATGCAAGCGACGGGCTCGGTATGTTAGGGGTTTAGTAGCTGCAGTCTCTATTGAGTAGAGTGGTCGAGTCGGGGGACGGGGCGGAATAGTGTCCATGAGGGGCCAAGATCTGATCAGAAATCACAGTGTGAGGTTGGGCCATCCACGTAGATGGTAGTCTTCGGTATAGAGGACGGTAGTGGTTCCCCAGTTGATCGATTTTAGAGATGAGATTCTCAGGGAGTTTCACTGCTTTCGATTTGCCGTGCATCCAGGTGGCGCGAGATGTACCGAGTCTGTGTCGGTACCTGCGAAGCGGGATGAAGAGAGGCAGCGTAGGGACTTTGTGACGGGCGAAAACGGTGTGTAAAATGCGCTATGTCTTGTGAAGTACGCGTCGCCTCGAAGTAATATAGTGTACTAGTGTCTGATGTCGATCCACGAGGAAAGATGAATTGAATCTGGAGATTATGCTTTTTAGACAATATCTGAATAAATGATTCTAGAGAGAAATTTAAGTACTAGCGTAACTAAGCTATTGGTTTTGGTGAATTGATAATGTAGGAGCCTGAGGTTAAATCCCCTGTCCGTTCGATGGATTAATCTCTAAAGATATTTGTTATTAGATTGTTTATAACATATCGTAGGCGAGGTGATCTTGCCTATGAGATATCACTCTCGAGGTATATTCGCCTATTTCGTGAATAGAATCAGTATATCTCTATCTCATTCACGGTATTCGAGAAATGCTTAATGTTGACCCCGAAAACCACCTTCGAGGTTCGAATATCTCTATTACGAATCAATTTAAAAATTTACTCTACCGAGATCCTGAATCACCTCCTCTCTCGAATCCCGGATCTTGGTGTAAGTATGTTAATATTGGCGAGATATTATCATATAATTAACATGCGGGTATAGAGCGAGATGTGATAAATTAAGCATGATTGATTAACATGAAAGGTTAAATTCTAATCCATTGTATGTGTGGGGGTTTGATGTAACCACTAGAAATGAGTTTAGAACATCATGAAAGAAAGAAACAAAATATGTAATGTAGAAAAGGAACATCCTCATGTGATCCAAAAATAATCAAAACAATAATGAAAACCAATCACAAAGTCGAGAGATCCTTGAGAAATTACGTATTTGCGGGTTCTCAATTCGTGTCTCTGTATACGTTCTTTAATGCCCCGAATCTGACCTCGCATTTTAATGATGAGATGCAGATTTTGGTGGCGTCGCGATGTGGTGGCGATGCGGCGTGGTGATGATTGACCCCCCCGCGTCGTGACTTGGTGACGTAGCGACGTGGAGAGCTATCCTTGACGATGTCGGTGACTTCATGCGTGCTCTCATTTCTCGAAAATGGCTTCCGAGTTGTTCTTTTCGCCTCATCATGCACGTATTCCAAAACAAAAAAACTAAATAAAGTCTAACACTAAAATTATATAAATAATGCCAAATCAACATGAAAATGCAGTAGCCTTGAGTATAATCCCGAGTGTTTTAAGCACTAATCTGCCCGAGCTTAATTTCTTGCTTGCCCTCAGCCCGAACCGACCTAAACGAGGACACACACCCGACACTATACAGCTGCTAGAGTGATATGCCATGCTGAAAAATAGAGGGATCGAATTTGGGCGATTCACATACTGCTTGTTTTGCTCGATGTTGACATACGGATACTTGACTTTCGGTGACTTCGATTGAGGTATGTGAAGCCCGACTGAATAAATCCACTCACATGGTGTTCAATGGCGGGTTCCCGAAATACTGTGTGCCTATAGTGGTGACCTCGAGAATATGCGAGGTTCGGAAGTACCCCAAACTTAAGTTGACCCACCTATTAGGAAGAATCGAACTAGACAGGATAGAGGCCTTGATTATTCGTGTACATATCTGGAATTTCCTATGTACGAAACAAAATGGAAGAAGACCTAGTGCCGAAGTTTTAGCCAAGTGTTCTGTAGCGGGGGATCCATTGGTGACTCCCACCGAGTTAGTTAAGGGCACGAGCGTTAAGTTCCCTTCAAACTTCACCCCAGGAACCTCAGCGAACTTCGATTATTTTAGGTGCGTGAATGATCCATCTTCTGTCCCATGTAGCAGGCGGTGATCGATGACTCCCGGCGGTTGGCTCAGGGGCATTAGGCTTTGATGGGCCTCGAGGCGTACTGAGTTAGATTGGATGATCCGAAAGCATTCTTATGCATATGCCTAATTTTATTTCTTTTTCTTTTCTCTTTTTCTCATGTTTGTATTTTTTCTCTTTTGGTTGAGACCGATGGCAATCCTCTTTTGTTTAGGTGTCCCGTCCCACTCGAATGGATTCGAATCTCCCTAGGTTAGTCGGCTTTGTGGATTGGTTCGGTACTTATGCATACTCGATCGTCACTAGTGTGTAGGTGTGATAGAGTTTTTGAGAGTGGTTTCTTGACTACTGGGATTGGTTCCAGCTAGCCTTTTCACCTATTCAATCTAATTACGGAGCATCGAACAAATGTATGCATCTGAACAAATCTATAGTGAACTCCATCCGTCGATCCTCAATTTTCAACATGGCACAATTGAATGCAATTACTACATTATGCATAGATATCCTAAAACAAACCAAACAACAAACGGCTCACCAACATATGAAAATATCATGATGCATAATAACTCAAACAAATGCTAACACTACCTAACATATGCATTACAAAACAAAACACAAACTGAAATCTCGAACAACTAACAATCGCATAAACTACTAAAACTAAAACAACGCAAATAAACGGTGATAAACAAAACATAATTATCAGAACAAAATACCACGAACAAAGATCCGGTGTCCCCAGCGACCAAAATAAAAACATAGGGTAAGGGACTCCACAGTAGATCAACTGCGATTAGGCGGTGGCGGTGGTACGGTGGAAGCTAGGAGGTACCTTGTGGCCCAGGCTGCATGGCTGGCTGTGCTGGCGTAGAATGATGGCACGATTGGCCCGGAGCGTGCGCATGTGGCGCAGCGCCTCAGTGTCACAGTAACGGGACCTGGTTAATACGGTCTCATCCCGGGAATGCGTCAACCTTCGTGAGTGAAACAGGGTCCTGATATGAGAGGAAGGACTAGGAGGGATGATTAGCTGTTCTTTGGGGTGGAGGTGGTGGAGGTCGAGGCAATTTGTGATGTCCTCTGGGTGTCTTGAGGGAGTCATCATGAGCCAGATGTCTGGGGCTCGTCCTCGTCACCGAGGGCACATGGCGAGTCATCAAACCCCCTCGGGTTGCGGGACACCGGGTGTGTCAGCCGACTGATGTGGTCTTGGAGTGGAGTGGAAAGCAGGACCCTCGGTGGTGTCGAGGGCACCAGGCTTGTTTGCCTGGCAGGCCAGATATCGAAAGTGCCAGTTTATTTCGCATCCGGTTATGGAGGATGGCATCCTCGATAACACGCCGACGTCAAATGGTATATCTGCAAGATAGCGTAGTTGAAGCGGAAGTATTTGGCGATCACCTCACACATTATTCATTCGGTATAAGCCAGCGAAGTGATAAATGTCTACACCTTAGGAATGTAGGCCCGATGCTTTAGCCTTGAAATTTACTGCGTGGCCCGCTATTGATCCGCCACTCACCCCGACCTTTGGTCAACACTCGGATGACCTCATGGTAGTCGAGTACTGTGAACTAATCAAGGACCCGATGGGATATGTATACCGGAGCCATAGTAGCTATTGATCGACTCCGGCTGAAGTCGACGATACACCTCGCTGCGACCTTTTGAGGACGTGGGAGGCGAGGTTGGCGTAGAATTCCCGAACTACGCTCATGGCAGCTGGGCGAGGGGGTTGGCACAGAGCACGCCAACCCTTGGCCTCGATGGTTTTCCTAAAAAAATCTTCGGGGTGGTGAAACCCCTTCTCCTTAATGAAGGATCGGTTTTTGCAAATTATGCTAAACCGTCCGTAGCATCCGCGTTACAAAACACGAGGCATCGAATGTGAAGTCGGGGCCTCGCTGGCAAGGCTTTCAGCAGCGGGCAGCTTTGTAGGTTGCCGGACATCCTAAGTTAAACAAATAACAAACACCTAATATACTGCAATGAAAATTAACTAAACACTACTGAAGACTCGATCAAGACCTAAAGAGGACTAAAAAATACCCCAATGAATCTAGTTAACCGAGTAAGCCCTAAAAGACCTCTAGGCTACACAAAAACACATAAAGAAACCTAAGCGACTATACTGACTAGAATCGGACACACGAGTGGTGGAGAAGCCACTATGGTCCAAAAGCCGCGTGTGGGTGACTTACGGAGGTCGCGAGCAAGAAGATCTTATCGGTCAGTGAGCTCCGTCTGTGAGCTAGGAGTTTCGGGAGGAGATGGTGTTGGTGAAGGCGAAAATGGCTGTTCTTGGTTTTAAAACCGAGTCTCACGTCGCGACGTGCGGGACCCGCGTCGCGGCGTGGAGAGCTTGATTGGCGGCGTCGCGGCGTGCGGGAACAGCGTCGTGGCGTGGCGAGCATGTCAAAATGGCGTCGCGGCGCGGAGATTCGCGTCGCGGCGTGAAAGTGACGAATGGCGTGCGGCGATGTAAAAATGGCGTCGCGGCGTGAGAAGTCCGCGTCAGCGGCGTGAGAATCGCGTCGCGGCGTGACGAGAACCTGGCTGGCGTCGCGGCGTGTATAAGTGGCGTCGCTGGCGTGAAAAGTCCGCGTCGGCGGCGTGAGAATCCCACGGTCAGCGACGTGACGAGGAATGTTAAAATGGCGTCGCGGCGGTAGGGCTCACGTCGCGGCGGTAATAGGTCTCCCGAGAATTTCGATACATTATGCGTGCACTTTTGAGAACTCTCCACGTGAACTTCATTAGGTCATTAGACATTTGTGAAACTTGCGCTTAGGGTCACGCAAACAAAGCATTGATCATGAACCTGACTAGAAACCAAAAATTCTTAGAAATAACATAGAACTTAAAACTACGAATTTAAGAACACTTGGGTTGCCTCCCGAAGCGGTATGTTTAATGTCGTTTAGCTAGACGACCCCGAATCTCGGTGTCACGATATTCTTAGAAAGAAAGTGGAAAGGTACTACGCGTCTCCTTTGAGTGTGCACACCCGTATTGAGGTGGATGAAGTACTCTTACGTTCATGCCCTTGCCCTCCTCGGTGTCTTTACGTGCAGTAATGGGCTCACGGAAGTTGTCGCTTGTCTTTGAGTCTACGTATAATGAGGATTAGAGATATCTTCATTTGGATCGTCGTCCGGATGCTTCATGGTTTGGAGATACATGGGAAAATGATCTCATGCTCCTTGGACTCTCAAGCATTTGGGTTCCACCTTCTTGCACATTGATTTGAGCTTTCAGAGTGGCCGGGAAAGTCTAGAAATTATAAGTGGAGCGAATTCGTCTTCCTCCGTATGCAGAATGGCCGTCTATTTGGAAACAGATTTACCAACTTTTACTAGGACATTTTCGATTATACCCCAGGATGTTGATAAGACCTATCTGCAAGTTCTGTGATTGTAGGCGATTTTGGCTCCCCAAGCTTTAGCCTTTTAAACATCGAAGCGGCATCGGTGATCTTGGCCCCCAAATCCACCTGAGCTTTTCCAGGATAATTGGTTCCCTAGAAAGCGGTATAGCATTTGCCCGAGGATCTTGAAGTTTTGGGAGTTTCTTTTGCGGGATGTACTTGCATTTCCGATTAAAGCGATGGTCCATATTCCTCTAACTTCTTCTTACTCGCGAAGATCTTTTTCATGAATTTCACGTAACATGTTCTCAGTGCCTCAAGGGTATATTAATATGTAGCTTCTTGAAGATGTCAAAGAAACTGCAAATTGCTTCCTCACAACACCTTTCTTCAACCTCTGAATCTGAATTGGTATGTGAGTTCATCTGTTTTTATGCATTTATTTTGATTACTCGTATCTCGGGTTGCTCATCTTGTATTTAGCCTTTTAGGATCTTTGTGGTCTTGCTCCTTGGTACTACGTTCTCTGCTGTGGTGCGACTCACAGGTTTCCAACTCTTTTCCACTCCTTAGAGTGATGGCCTTCTGCAGTACTCTTTTCCTTCTCCTCTGGGGTTTACCTCGAAAATTGCTTGCGATGATCCGGTACCTTTTACGCCCAGCAGTTGGCCCATTTGCCCCATTTGAATCTCTAAATTTCTCAGGCGTGCGGCTTGATTGTTCGATTGGGTTGCACTGTTCTTTGCATGTTCGCCTTAGTCTCATTCATGAGCGAATGCGAGATTAACATCTGTGCTAGAGCTTGCTCTGAAATCCGGCTTCTTTTCGGGGTGGTTCATTGCTTCCGGTTGATGGCATATTGTTACGATTGTTCCTCCATCCGTACCCTTGGTGTGGCGACCGGTTGATTACGATTGAAATGCCGCCCCTTGGCGCAGTTTTGATTACGGTAGTTGTTACCCCATGCAGGTCGCTGGCATTGTGATTGATTGATTAAATCTCGACCGCGTCACTGGGCTTGCTCCGCGTAGGGTTTCTGTGACATTCTGTTTACTATCGTCCTCCACAGAATTCACACAACTCCGTGGAATTAGTGCGTATAGCATGTCTTGTTCCTGTTGCTGTTGCATTGTTTGGTCGATTTGAGCCCACATCTACCCAGTTATTGAGGCGTATGCATGCCACCGCAGGTGTTTGCGGTGTGGCCTTCTCTCTAGGCCAGCGATTAGTGTTGGTTCACGACATCTTCCAATATCTCATACGCACAGTGCAGTGGTTTCTTCATGATGATCCTCCAGTGAGGCATCATCATTCGGGGTTGTATTTCTCGAGACCATTGTAGAAGGTGTGGACTTGCATCCATCTGGTTAGTCGGTGGTAGGGGACACTTCCATGATAATTCTGGAACATCCCATGCTTACGCCGGAGTTCTCCCTCTAGTGTGAGCGTATTGATCTCTTGCAGTTGTGCAATCTTGATGGAAAGAACTTGATCGAAACTTTTGTACCCGGTCGTTCCGTAGTAATGGAATCTGGTGGTGGCCCAGTTGTAATGTTTGGCTCTATCCCCGAGTGAGAGTGGGAATAACCGCAATCTTAGGGCTTCTTCAGTAACTCCATTGTATTTGATGGTATCGCAAACTTCGAGGAAGTTAGTCAAATGCATGTTCGGGTTCTCATGGGGTGAATCGTAGAGCGATATGTTACGAGCATTTATGCTTGTGTGACTTCAATTCAAAATTGTTTGCTTGAATTGGCGGTAGTCACGATCGTTTAATGAACAAGCTGTTGAGTGAAACGAACTCATCTAATAGCATGTCTGGTCGTACATTTGTATGAATGCTTTAAGCTTGATTTCTAATTTAAACTATACGTGGTTGGTTGTTCCACGCCAAAATCTTGTTCTTCCAGTGTTTTCCATGACTATTGAGTTCTACATTCTTGTTCTGTTCTCGGCGCAATGCGTGCGAAGTCTTTCTGGCTCAGGATCACACAAGTGTTGATTAATTCGATTTTTCTTCATGCGTATCTTAAAACCTGTCACTATGATAACACATTGACTAACAAAACCTAATTACAGTACTTGTAAAAATAACAAAAATAAGAAAAATTCGAGAATATTATCTATATGCTTACTTCTCTATATCAAATTAAACCTTTCCCAGAGCAGCAGCGCGAAAACTTGTGGTAAGCGGTGTGTAAAATGTACGCCTATGCGCAAGTACACTGGCGTCGCTCAAGTAATATAGTGTACTAGTGTACGGTATCGATCCACGAGGAAAAGATGAATTGACTCTGGAGATTATGCTTTTGGAGCAATATACGAGATAAATGATTCCTAAGAGAGAATTTAAGTACTAAGCGTAACTAAACTGTGGTTTGGTGAATTGATAATGTAGGGCCTAGAAGTTCAAATCTCCCCCTGTCACATTAGATGGATTATTCTCCCCAAAGATATTTGTTATTCCGATTGTTTATAACATATCAATGGCGGGTGATCTTGCCTATATGAGATATCCTCTCTCGAGGTATATTCGCACATTTTCGTGAATAGAATCGAAGTATATCTCTATCTGTTCGGTATTCGAAATGCTTAATGTTCAACCCCAAAAAACCACCTTCGGGTTCGAATATCTCTATTACGAATCGGCTAAGGCTACTCTACCGGATACGAATACCCTCCTCTCGAATCTCGGATCTTGATTGTAAGTATGTTAATATTGGCGGATATTATCATATAATTAACATGCGGTATAGAGCGGATGTGATAAATTAACAACAATTGATTAACATGGAAGGTTAAATTTAATCCATTATGCATGACGAGGAGTTTGATGTAACCACACAGAAACAAAGTTTAGAACATCATGAAAGAAAGAAATAAAATGTAATGTGAAGAACATCCTATCATGTGATCGAAAATAATCAAAGCGATAATGAAAAACCAATACAAAGTCGAGAAGTCCTTGAAGTGCGTATTGCGGGTTCTCCAATTCCGTGTCTCACGGCGCCGCGTTCTTTAATGCCCCAAAATCCCGAGCCTCACATTTAATGATGAGATGCAATTTTTTTGGTGGCGTCGCGACGTGGTGACGTCGCGACGTGGTGACTGGTTGATTGACCCCCACGTCGTGACTTGGTGACGTCGCGACGTGGAGCGTCAACGGCGTGGCGGTGAGCTTCCTTGCATGCTCCTCATTTCTCCAAAATGACCCGGAAGTTGTTCTTTTCGCTCATCATGCATGTTCAAAAACAAAAACTAAATAAGGAATCTAACACTAAAATTATATAAATAATGCCAAATCAACATGAAAATGCAAGGCGGCCCGAGTATAATCTGAGTGTTTTAACCTCATCACTTTGTTAGATGATGTCTCACGTGTCGAAAGGTTGGGGCTGAGCACGAAGCCCAGCCAGCGAGGGCTACGCCGGCCATTGGGTGGCTGAGTGGAAGTGGGAGTACATCACGATGGATTTATGACCCTTGCCACGGACCTGTGAGGACATGGCTCGTGGTATGGGTGATGGTGGACCGGCTCACGAAGTCGGCACATTTTATGCCGTCACGGATGACCTTCACATTGGAGGAGTGCGGTTGTACACCGAGGGAATGGTCCGGTTACATGGAGTACCGGTAACCATAGTGTGGGATAGGGGCAGGGTTTACGATTGCACTTTTGGAAGAGTTTCCAAGGCTGAGCTGCGGTGACCATGAGTACAACTTTCCACCTGAGACGGATGATCGGTCGGAGAGGACCATACGGGTGTTGAGGACATCTTGCCCGGCATCGTCTGGATCATAAGGGTAGTTGGGAAGAGCACTTGTCCTTAGTGGAATTCGCTACAACAACAGTTATCAAGTAGAGTATACAAATGGCACCATATGAGGCATTGTATGGGAGGCCATGCGGATCACCGATATGTTGGACCGAGGTGGGAGAAGGCTCCATCGGTCGATGCGTTAGAGACACCTGCGAGGAAGGTGAGCGATCACGACGGCGTCTTCTCCGCGGCTTAGGCGGCCCGAAGAGCTATCTTTGATATACGACGTCGACCCTTAGAGTTCGAGGTTGGAGATCACGTCTTCTTGAAGGTGATGCCTAAGAGAGAGTGGTCGAGGTTCGGCGGCCGCGGGGAAGCCTGTCGCGGGATTTTATTGGGCCCTTGAGATGCTCGAGAGGGTAGGCGCGATGGCGTGTAGATTGGCTTTACCGCCCAGCATGTCACGTGTCCACGGTATTTCCGTCTCCATGCTCAGGAAGGTACACTCCAGATCCAGCTCATGTAGTGGATTGGGGAGAGATTGAGGTTGACCGCGTGGATGAGACCTTCGGAGGGACAGGTGTGTGGGATCGCCGAGGTTGGTTTGCGACGCAAGGCGTGAGGCTAGTGAAGTCATTATGGCGACCTTGCCCAGTGGAGTGGAGGTCAATGTGGGAGTAGCGAGGACACGATGCGGGTCACCTATCCCTTCTTGTTTAGGGATGAAGATACGTAGTTTAGTCGTTTAATACTTAAATGACTAGTTTATCGTAGTATAGTACGTTACTTATGCATGTGATTCGTAGTGATTGTATAAATTTCGAATGAAATTCCTTTTAAGAGGAGAATGTAAAACCCGGGAAAATTCCAATTTTCTGAAAAAGGGTAAAACGGTAATTTCGGTCAAAACCCAAAATTTTTCTAGATCTCGGATGACGAAATGGACTTCACCGTTGGAATCGTCTCGCGAAATCTAGTTACCACGTTGAATTTTGTCGAAGTCCGAGACAGTCGGAATTTCACGTTTTTCGAGGCACCGGGTGTCGGGTGCCATAAAACGACTTGTAAGAGACATGTGATGTGACAAAAATCACCTACTACATGTACTCATGTGACACATGTTGCATGATTAGAGAGATGATGGAGATTAATGGCTTAGATTAAGCCAAGTGTCAAATAGTTGAGTAAAGAGGACATGAGTGGAATTATTTGAAATGTTAAATGGAAAAGACAAAAGTTGAAATAGTGTCATCTTCTCCATTTTTGAAGACCAAAATCGGCTGTAGCTGGAGTTGTGATTTTAGAGAGAGAATGAGCTCTTTCTCTCTAGATTTCTGGCCGTTTGGACCGTCGGTTCTCGACGGAGCAAGAAGCAAAGTTGATCTACGCGATGAGGGCTACGCGTGGACACCGATTTGGTGGAGTTTTGACAACTCCAAGAGGTAAGGATCTTTTCCTATTTGTGTTATTCTTTGGGCTAAGAGCCATGTAAATGGTTGGGGATGTTCTGAGGCTTGGATTAGCCGTGCTTTCGGTCTCAAAACATTTGAACCGAGTGGAGAAAATCCTCATTGTTGTGGCCGTGAACAGTGCCAACCCGAGGGTTTCAACTGTTTAAGTGAATATTGATGTGATTTTGGTGTGATTTTTATCATTGTTGAGTGATTCAAAATGAATTGCTTGTGTTTGTTAATTAGCCTATGTGAGCGAATTTTGGTGTTATTGGTTGTGAATTTGCATAACATGATTTATGTGGATTAATTATGTTAGTATATACATGTTATATATATTAGCATGAGTTTGTTCGGATTGACATGTCATTCGTATCTGTTGAGGCGCCTAGAATATTAGGAGTGAGTGCATGACATGAAATTGAAAGAAAAACGAAAATGTTTATGAAAGGAAATTTCGACGGAAGATTTTTCAAAGAATTGCCTTGGAGAGTCATCCAACAAATCACTTCGAGATAGGGACCGTATTAGTTGTTTCGGAGCGTTATCAGCGGTCGCTGGAGGGTAACAGTCGATATTTTACCCGAATTCAATAGCGAGTTTTCGAACAAAAGCTTTTGTTTTGAGAAAAGCGGATATTTTCTTTCGCGTGACAGGCATATGTGAAGTCGGTGAGGACTCGGGACATGGGATTGGTCATATGAACATTCAAGTAGGTTCATGTAATTGCTTGGATGTGATTGTTTGTCATGACATGCACTTAGGTGGGAGTATAACTGCGTAGGGTAATTTCCTCTTGGGCTTTGCTACATGTATCGATGTGAATCACTATTTCAAGTCACGGGGAGTGTACGGAAAATAATAGCTCACTAAGTACAGTTTAGAAGAAAATTGGGTTGTGGCTTTTGGTAGAGACTTTTTGTATAACATAATATTAAAACTAAATTTTGATATATGTTTCGTAAGAGTAATTTATTATTCTTGAATTGTGTATATAGTTAGTGTATTTTTGTGAGTGTGATGCGGGGGCTAAGTGGCTATTTTTGCTTGTATGTGGACCCTGTGTGGTAATTGTAAACTTGTTGGGACAGGTTTTGTACCTTGGGTAGAGCTCACTGTACAAAGGAGACTTTGCCCGATTTTTGTGAGTGGTGTCGGGTTACGACATCTACGAGTATTCCGCAGGTTGAGGTTGTCAACGAGACACCCTGGTTTTGGGGCGTCACAGGTAGAGCCAAATATAATAGGTGAAGTGATCAACAAAGACAACGTAGTATTTGAAGTTGTTAATCGATTGAATAAGAGATGTCCATACAACAGAAAAGATAATGTGCAATGGAGCTGAAGACAAAATAGTGGATTGAGAGAAAGGTAACTTATGACTTTTATTACAAAAAAAGTCATTAAGATGAAAAGAAGACGACAAGGCAAACACAATGTGCAATTTGTAGTGGGAAACTAAATGCTGGAGAATGGGCTTGAAAGGATGACCTAACTGATGATGCCAATTAGAAGGTGAGGTTTTAATACTGGAGAACGCAATGATGGAGATGGAAGGGTTGGTTGGCCATTCATACGCCGTCTTTTGGTGAGTGGGTGAATAAGTATTACCCCCATCTATAGATCCTTCGCAAAAGACGATAAGCTTCAGCCAGATGTTTTGTTTGATTTGCAAAATTGTGAGATATATATATAAGATTTTGTTTCATGTTAGGAACACATAAAAAATTCTATAAAGTAAAAGAACGGGAAGGGGTAGATAAAGAAGTGCAATATGTAACCCAGTACCATCACCAATGACAACGTCATCTGGACAATCATAGGGAACATGGAGGTTGAGGTTGTTGAGGTTGGCAATGACATGACGAGAGGCACCAGTGTCAAGCAACAATGGTGGGTGGTGTCGGGGACGGAGAGGTGGCAACATGAGCCATAGGGTGCCACTAGCGATTGGGCGGAGTTGAGGAGGGCAGAGCTGGTGGGTGTGGGGGAGCTCGTGTAGTGGAGGTTGGCACCAATTGGTAGGCGAGCATTGACTAAGCGGGCTTAAGCTTGTTGTTCGAATTTGAGCGCACTTACGAGGTATGAGCAAGGCGCCGTTGTGATGAGGTTGGTTCACGACTTGCGGTGGTCAGAGGCTGAAGCATGATGACCATCGGTGGATGGGCGGTCGCGGCCGAGATGCGGGTCCCCGCGGGCGGCAGAGGCGATGTTGGCAATGACCAAGAACGAGGAGTGACTAGACTACGAGTGTTTTAGCTCCAATTCCTGATTGATCAATTTTTCATGTAATTCATCGAAGAGAATCGGAGTGTCACGACCTTGGACAATATCGACAATGGATTTGTAGTCTTCATCCAAGCCATCCAGATTCTATCCAATAAGATCTCATGGTCAGCGAGTTGCACAAATATGATTGATCGGCTCAGCACTTGATGAAGTGCATGTATTCGGTGATGGTTAGGGAACCCTTGACGGCAGTCTTAAGTTGGTCTTTGATTTGTTTGATATGCCCACGAGATGGACGAGCATATGTGTTGGTAAGGGTGAGCCATGAGTCACAAGAGGTGGTGGATTGTTGAATAAGAGGGATTAAGGGAGTTGAAATGGATCCAACAAGACCACCAAAAAGTAGTTTGTCCTAGCGGATCTAGGAGAGAAAGTATGGATTGGGGTTTCCTTGTAGGACGAGCAAGTCTTGGCTAGGGGACAAGGATGAGAGCCATCAATATATTTGTAGAGGTCGCAGCCAATGAGGATAGCTTCAATCTGAAGCTTCTAGGAAAGGTAGTTTGTGGAGGCGAGTTTGATGATGTTTTGATGGGAGATGGTGATGAGGGTGGGAGATGAAGTGGAATCTAAGGAATTGGGAATGGTGATTGGTTACTGTTCTTGAGTCATGATGCTGTTAGAGTGTGAGGAGAGGGAGGCGGAAGAGGGTGGG
This sequence comes from Tetrastigma voinierianum, assembly GCA_016808115.1. NCBI lineage: Eukaryota > Viridiplantae > Streptophyta > Magnoliopsida > Vitales > Vitaceae > Tetrastigma > Tetrastigma voinierianum. The sequence continues at coordinate 114,159 of JAEQBH010005963.1, forward strand.
AGGAAGCCGAGAGGGAGGTGAGTCGATGACTAGGGAGAAGGGAGGGGTCTGGATCGTGGCTCTAATACAATGTAGAAGACTCAAAAGTTTAGAAGATTAATTCACCCTTTTCATTAAATCACATAAGGTATAAATAATACAAATGAATCAAAACAGATTTAGTGGCTAACATAAGCTAGGTATCGACAAATCCTAGAATCAATCTAAAAATAAATATTATATATTTGTAATTACAGGATATACATTGAATCATACTTTACTTATTTGGATGTAAAATCTGATTCTCTAATAATTAGTCTAGCCATCATTATTATATATAGATTATGTTCTTATCTTTATATATACTAGTAAATTGCACATGTCTTATGGACGTGTCATGCACATCATTAAAATGAATTATTTTATTCAAAATATAAGAAATATATAAAAGTCATATACAAATTAAAAATATATTGCTAATATTATAGTTTAAAAAAATAAACTTTCATAAGTCATCTTAAAAATTAATTAAAAACCTTTGAGAAAAATTAAAACATATAATTTCAAATTATCATTTAAACTATATTTTTAAAATAAAATAAAAAATAAAGTTGTTATTTCTAATATTTTTAGAAGCCTAAGCCTCATAATCTTTTATATTAAATAGATTAATGAATAAATATAGCATCCAATATAGATTATCAATAGATTATTGTATTATTAATATCTGTGCATGACTTTTCTGAGAGCATATTTTTATATGTGAGAACTAAATTAAAAAAAAAATCCAACTATAATAATAATAATAATAATAATCATACATATATTGAAATTATTCTTTATTAGTTCCATGAGATACATAGGGCATTAGAAAAATCCCTAAATAAGTTCGCTACCAACTTCTCCCAACATATCACCAACTCAACCTTTCTTTTTTTTTTTTTATGATGCTTTTGAAAAATTAAAGGACATGCTAATGGTTGTCTTTGTCTCATTGGGTGGTGCATCCAAAGTGTTATGGTGAGTCACCTTTTGGGCTTTGTGCTTATCATAAAGGTGTCTTTTCATTTCCATCCCATAAAAAAGGATTGTTCATTGTTCTAAGTTTGACGCTTTCAAAGATAGATACATAAAGAGTTTTAGAATGAAATAATTTGTTTAAAAAAGATTTAATAAATTAGTTTAAAATTTAAAATAGTTATTAAAGTAATTGTATAAATATGTTATTATGGATAGCAAACCAAATTAAAATTATCGAATCGCTTATTACATGATTAAACATTATCTTCAAAATATTCCATGAAATATCATTTGTCATGACAATACGGTAGTGGAATTATCGAATATCGTTATAAGTGATGTAATTGGGTTTAAAATTTAATTATTCTTGTTTCTTGAATATTTGATTAGTCAATTATTACTGTTTATGACAATGGTATTACGCATTATATTCGTCTTTAATTTGTTTTCTAAACTAATTTTAAAATTTTTTTTTTCAAATAAAGGAGTTTGGTCTAAAATTCGATCCATAAGGTGTTCATCATCAGTACGTTTCTCTGGAGGTTTCTTTGTTCCATTGGCAACCACCAGTTCAAATTGAGTTTTATCAAGTCATCGCGGTTGCAAGGTAAGCCTATGAACTATCTTTTGTCATATTCATTGTGTCCAATATCAATATTCATGTAGAAATTGTGGCGCGTGTTGGGTTGAGTTAAGCGGTTCTGGGTTAAGCGGTGATGGGTGAAAAGCGTATGGCGTGCGGCGCGTTTAATAAGCGGATAAAATCGAAGCGCGAGCCGCGACTTTAATAAAGCGGCGGTTCTTGGCGGCCTTGGCCGGTTCCGGCATTGTAAGCGGGTTGGGTGGGTCGGGTCGGTTGCATGATAACCGCTCATTTGACCTATTTACCATTTCATGTTTCTAGTTTGACCAGTTGGCGTTCGCGCGTTTAACCATTTACATATTTATTTAAAAATGTTAACTGGCTGTTATTAAAAAAAAAAGATTAATTTTTTTTAAAAAAATATTAATTTATTAATTTTATTTAAACGGGTAAACGGGTTATAAACGGGTTGCGTATGCGCGACAGCGGCCGTTGTTAAGCGTGTTAAGCGGGTTGGCGTTTATCGACCGTTTAGATGCCATGGCCGTTTGTCGGTTAATGGGTAATAGGTGTTGATTTTGACCGGACCTATCGTAGCTTCTGACGTTATAGTACAATTAAAGAATATTGCTTGTTAGTTGACAATGAAAACATATGTTTTAGCTTAAGTAAGTTTTGCCCTTTGCTTGTCAAGAAGATATTTGAGTGTCATTGTTTTTAACGAGGATGGTAAGTTGTCTAAGTGATTTGATTAAAAGAACCTTTTTAAAATGGATTTTGAAATTTTAACCCCCTATCAAGGACATTATTTTGATAAAAATATTTTTTATTGTTTTCTAATAAAAATAACCTCTTTTTTGTAAAATACATGTAAACACATAAAAAGTAAAAGATATTTTTGTTCAAAATAAGTTATTTTTCAAAAAAAAAAAAAAACATTGCGGAGGTATAAATTTTAGGTTTGTTGAGACCTTGTAACCAAAAATTTCTAAGTAGTTTGGAAAACTGCTATTTACTTCAAAGTTTGGAGAAAGAAGGGTAGAACTATTATATAGCAAATAAAATGTGATTGAAATAAAGAAACATTTAAACTAAACATTAATTAGGGGTTATTGTCTTCATGACTTTCCCTCCTTGTGGTGTAAATGTTAAGACACTTGAGAATACTATTTAAAAAGAGCATATCTTAAAAGCTAGGAAGCACAGGCATTGCAGCCACGAGGATACAACAGACAAGATAGGGGGACACGAATAATTCGAAAAAATTAGGAGACAGATACGATAAGGACACGACATAATAAAATAATCAAAAAAATAATTATTCTTACAAATATTTTCCTTAAAAAATAATTTAGACTAATGAAAAACAAGTATTCTAACATTGCTTTTACAAATATTCAAAGACTAGCATAACTAATATTAAAGCTAATTAAGTTATTAAATATGATAATTTTTTTGATAAATGTAATTAGTATATGATATTTAAAAATCCATTTAATTAAAAGATTATTTTAAATTTTGAGTATAGTTGTGAAAAAAAACCTGATTTTAATATTTAATTTAATAATTATGATGCATTATCCGAAGTTCATGTTTTAATTTGATCTTAAATAAGGTTTGAATATTTGAATAATTTTTCATTGCAACGTCGATCTTCATTTGGTATTTTTGGCATTAAATATGATTTTTTTTACAACTAAATATGAATATTTCCTTTAACACCTGTATTTTTGTTTAATTTGGTCATTTTTAGACTTTTTAAAAATATTTCCATCAAATTTTAATTAATTTTGGTTTACCAATATTTTTGTAAAAATATCTACCCATTTCTAATAAAAGGCCAAAGTGAAAAAAATAATCAGATAAATTCATAACGTTATGGTTTTTTAAGAAGCAGGGTTGGATTACAGTGTGCTTTATGAATATTAGCCCGTAATTTTTAAAAAAAAAAAAACCAAAGAAAAAAACTCATGAAATATATCCAATTGTGTCCAAAGACTTTGAAACACCGTTTGAGTGACGACACGTCGCGTGATGTGTCGATACGTATCAAGCGACATGTCCAGAGTGTCGGCCTTTCGAGCAACCGCACTTGTAAGCGTATCATCTTCTTTAACTTAAAAATGATTTATCATGGTTTTAACCTCTTTGAAATAAGTAATTATGTCCAAATTATTCAATAAACCTGTTAACGACCTTGACTATAAAATACTAGCAATTTTGTTTGACTCTATTGTGTTTTTCAAGGTTTTTTATTTTTTATAAAATAAGTCCAAAATAGTGTTGAATGGGATTAAAATCGAAAAGAATTGCAAAAGAAACGAAGAGATCGAAAAAAGGGGAAGAGAGAATTTTCGTGTCTTGCTAAAGTTCTGCAAGTGTTTTACTAATTGAGAAACCAGATGTTGATGTTGTAGCTGTAGGATTTTCATAGTGTCCTAAAAATTTCTGCAACCTTATTGCGAAATTTCTCAAGTGTCCTAATTAGGATTTTCTCAATGATTTTGTATAAACCATTGGAAGATGACTTATGATAAAATTGCTTGGTGTTAGATTGTCACTTGAATTGAATTGTGTATTTTTAGAATGAATTGAATTTGTAATCAAATCCAAATTTAAAATTAGTTTAGAAAGAAATTCTTATTTTTATTTTTATTCTAACCAGATGAATTTCAATTTGAACCTTTATTTCCACAAAGATTGCTCTCTAATGAATTCTAAAACTCAGAGCTTTTTCCATTAATTATTGAAAGCCCCGACTAAAACTTGGCAAAGTGTTAACCTCCCAAACTGTATGAGTCCCTCTTTCAAGGAGCAGAACTCTTTTTATAAAGGGGAAGTTGTTTTGCCACACGTGTCATGATATGATGAAGGGAGTAGGAAAACATGTGGATCTTCCCACATTCTTTTGAGTAGTTTAGAGGGCCTATCAAGACACCGTCTGTGTTATAAATATTTTAAGAAAATATACAGATTGAAAACATACATAATTATTCTTTTAAAGCATAAAATATAAGCAGTTATTAATAAGTCAGATCTGAATTCCTTTAAGACAAAGGACATCATAAAAGTAGTGTTTATGAATACAGTATTCTCAAACCATTTTCTTATTTTTAAAAATCCTATATAAAAAAAAAAAAAACCATACAACTATTTATTTTCTCTAAGCCTTTTATAATTTGTACATGTCATAATAGACTTTTAAAAAAAGTTGATCCTCTAATCTAATACATCAATTAGAGTCTTATAGAGAATGTATGACCAAGGATCCTATTACAAAATAGGATACAAGTCATTCCCTAATGACATAAAATTGATCCTGTAAGTGAACTAACAGTGGTGACGGGACATGCTGATAGGAAAAGGCTGCAAGACAGGTGCATACTAACAGAAAGAGGCTACAAGACGGTTGCAGAGTGAAGGGAATAGACTACAAGATGAGTGCATTCTGATGGGGAAGAGACTGAAGACAAGCATTTCATGTATGAGTAAATCATTATGAGGAAGACGGAAATCAGGGCAGGGCCGTTACAATTATCTTATTTTGCGCTAATAATTTGATTATCACGATGTAACCCCACAATTAACACTATTTTCATTAAAACTGCCTTTTTATAATTCCATACTTTATAAATGAAGTATTTACAATTCCATATGCAGGAGCTTTGCTTCCTTAGATTCTACAACAATCAAATTAACCCTACACCAAATTTAGCTCAAGGGCGACAAGAACACAATCTGGATGGCATAAAAAACCACTATAATTATTGACCATTTGTTTGGGATCTGTCAAAGAAAATATTTTTGATATCAGTGCAGCTTCATCCACAATAGGTCTTCTTTTGCCTCATAACCATTCATCATTCTTGATTACCTTCCATCATCATCACCACCATCATCATCGTCATCTTCCTCATGATGCCATGGATGTCTAAGAGTTTGGAGCAGCGAATCGAAGTAATCTCAACCTCCGTATATCGCTAACAACAGTGACTGCTCCAATATTGATGGCTGCTGTCTCATGGGTTTTCTGAGGAACAATCGCTCTAGCTGTGGGGAGTTGTGAGAATATTAATGGGAGGAGAAAATGAAAAGGGAATAGAAGAAAGAGCAGTACAGTGTACTTGGAAGCCATGATTGATGGCAGGAATATTGAGGTTTTCTGTACATAAAAAAATAGCTTAGAGAGGTATTTTAGTGAAAATGGAGAGCATATAGATGGAATATTCTCTCTCATCATGATTAAGGTTGGAACACAAAAAAAAAAAAAAAAGATAGGTATATACCCACCACCGCCACCAAGGAGTAGAAGTTGAAATGGAATTGAGTTTCTCTTTGTAATTAAAGACATGGATAACACACGATCAGAATCTTTCTCTTTGTTGGTTCATGGTTGGGGTTTAACAGGCTTCATCTCCACCACCATCTTCATAGTCAAACAAGTTGGATTTGGACGGTTGGACCTGCCAAGAATATTCCTAGTTCCCTCCTGGAATGGAGCTTATGCAACCTGAAAAGTACTAAAAATGAAAAAATAGGTTTAATTTGAAAAATTAATTTTATATGTTTATTTAAATTCATTTTATTTGTTTTATGTAAAATTTGGAGCATTTTAATTATATCTTTTTTTACAAAAAAGAACATAAAAAGAAATTATTCTTTAATATTTTTTTCTTTTTCTAGTTATTTCCAGATTCCAAACGGAGGTTATATATATATATATATATATATATATATATATATATATATATATATATATAGTTTATTTTGAATTAGAATTTAAAGATATTCGAAATAACAAAATATAATTTTTAAATGTTTTACTTGAAGAGTGATATTAATCGGATATAAATTAATTAATTATTTTTACTATTTATAATAACATCTTCCAAAAACAATGAAACTCGGACATTTTGCCGTAAATAATTTTAGAAAAATGTTTTGTAATATATTACAATTTTTTTTTTAAGAATTTAAAATTTATATTTACAAATCTTTATGCCAAGTTCAAGATATACTTGCCATGGCCAAAACAACCTTTGTTTTTATTAAAATCCTCTGTAGTTCTGCTCTATCAAAAGAGTTTATTAATCACAATCAACATAAACAAATAAAAAATAATTAAAGTTTATTTAGTTTTTTTTTAAAGAATAAATAATATTATTGATCTATACTTGCAATATATTGTTAGATCTAAGATATAAATTGTTAAAAATCGCCAAAAAGATGAAACGATGTTAATTAATAACATGTCATCGAGTATAAAACTATGAAGTTTTGAAGCATGGAATTGATAATATGACTATAATATCTATTACTCCACAAATCCGCTTTGTTTGTCTGAATCGTCCCCATAAAAATAAGGAATTAATACGCATGAGCGACGAAAAAACCGCATTATAACGAGTTGATGATGAATCAAACGTCACGATAAGGCGGCAATGATCAACCCATGATAAAGTAGCGACAACTTTAAAAAAATGTTGTAATAATGACGACTAAGCCAAGAAATCGTAATAAGATGGGTAATGACATGAAAAAAAAAAAGAAAAAGATATAAATATTTATGGAAGAAAATTTTATTGAGCAAGAAATGAAGAGATGTAGAAGGGTGATTTTTTAGGTCAGGAATTACAAAAAAAATCACCCTCCTTCAGAATGGGGCTAGAAGAGAACAAAATAAGTGAAAATGAGATAATAAAATTTATTTAGTATTTATTATATACAGTGGTAATTAATTTACTATGGTAATTTGTCATTTGATTTTTGTTCTTTCAAATTATAATGTGATGCAAATGCTCTCACACAAAGTAAAATAGGTTGTTTTTGCAATTAAAGAAAGGGATAAAATTTTGGTAATTAAATTATTATCAAAATTAATATTAGTGGTGATAAGTAAAAGGTAAATATCATTTTTATTAAAAAACAAATTAGAAAGCATATAAATATGCACTGTCAAGTTTCCTTAAATATTAATTTTGAATTTAAGAATAATATTTTAAGGGTTAAAGCTATTTCAAATTTGTCCCAAAATATTTCTAAATATTAACTCTGATTAAATAATAACATTGGTAAGTTAAAGGGAAAACCGTTCAAACATCTCTTTTTTGCTCTCACTGAGGTTTTTCTTTTACCTTTTCAAGTACATTACAAGATATGGATGGAAAGAGAAGACTTTAAAACTCGAGAAGAATTGTAGAAAACTCCCTTAAGGATTCAAGGATGTGGGTACCTTGGGCCTAGGCCCAACCCCCCTAGCTGTTCAAACCGACCCTGGGGTCTCAAAGGGAAAAGGCCCAAGCACTGGCTGGCCTAAGCGCGGACGATCATAAGTCAGGATATCTCGAGGGATTTAAGCCCGGACATTGGCCCGGGGCGTGAGTGCGGCTAGTCTTTCGCCCGGGCGCTTGAGGATTTCATAGCCCGGACGGCTCGTTTAGCTCAAACGCAGACTTTCCCGAGCGGCAATTCTCCCGGGCAAAGTTGCCGGTAGGGTTTACATCTTCTGAAACGAGAAGTCGTTCATGGGCCCGCTTAGTCGCTCCCAGGCCCGAAATAGGGTATTCCCCGATATTGTCCATATCTGGAAGCGGGTTATGCACAAAAACAAATCCCCCTTTTCGAAATAAGAGCTAACTTCTCCTACCATTAGGGGAAGAAATCGTCCATCTTTCGGGAAAGTTGGATCTCCTATCTTCCTCCATAAGGAGACAAAATCACGCAAATAAGGTACGTGCAATATGAGGAACCGAGTTTTTAGCTGTCTCAGAGAAGGCTAACTTTGCCATCGGAGGGGCGACGGATCACCCCGTCGTCTTCGTGTTTATTTTGCATATTGCTATCAGGTTGTTGTTAATTAGTGAATGCCACGATGATCCATTGGTTCTCGAGCTAGGGAGGCTTACAAAGGAGTCCGCTTCAAAGCCTTTAAAAGATATGGTGAGACAAAAATTTGAGGAGTCTTAAGTCGTGTTTGGTTCTTGAAAAGTATTTAGGAAATAAAAATTGATAAGAAAAATTATTTTATAATATTTTAATGTTTAATAAAAAATTATTAAATAAGTATAAATAAATTACATAGAAACTTATAAATTCTTAAATTTATTTAAATCTTATATTTTTAGAAAAAGAATTAATCGAGTTAAAATAAATAAAATTTGTTTGAAGTAGTAACATGAGATTAAACTCTATTTTATTTTTTCTTCCTATTTTTTTTCTTTTATATTTTTTATAGTATTTTTCAGAAACCAAACATGACCAATGAGAAGGTAAATCAAAATTCAAGCTGGGTCAAAAGCATGACAACTTTTAAGTCCAAATCAAAGAGAAGTTGATGTTCAAGCTGGGCCTAACATGGCAAAGCCCAGGATCAGTTTGAAGACAGACCAAAGTTCAAGTTCAACTCAATATGTTAAAGCTCAAGCCCAAGTCGAATAAACACCAAAGCCCAAGCCTAGGCCTAGACATCTTAAGGTTCAAACAAAGTTAAGAGGCCCAAGTTGAGGTTCTTATAAAAAATAATCAAATTCCCCTCATTGCTTAAGCCAGGCAACATGTTTGCACCTATTATTTGTACTTTCCTCTCAGTTTGTTAATGGATTTTCCTTTCAAATAAAAATAAAATAAAATAATAATAATCAAATGACCAATAAGATTGTGCCTTACACTACTTATTTAAAAGAAAAGGAAAAGTATAGTACAAGAGACATAGCTTCACAAATTCACTTAAAAATATTTTGTTGTTTAACTTCCACTACAAATTCGTAAAATGTAGTCACAGATTTTTTTTGAAAAGAATATAATTTTATTGATTCAAATTAATAATACATTCGATAGAAACATATAATCAAATTCATTAAAAACTTTAAAAGAAGAAACAACATTCAGGTTAATATTATTATGGATCAGCTTAAAATCGAGACATTTGATAAAATTATAATAATTGGAAGTGCAATATGACTTCCAATTCTGACATATTGATGGTATGATTTGATTTGTTATAACTATGTCACGATCGAATATCTTTCTTGGCTTTTGAATCGCATACGTAAGTAAATCTTTCACAATAAGGCGATGAAAACAAGATATACAGATGACATAAACCATACATTGTAACAAGACGACGATGAAAACACGAAAAATAAATTAAAAACCCATATTTGTGTAGAAGAACCACTTTATTAAGAAAAATTGATAGAAAGAGATGTAGAAAGGTAATTTGGGCCAGAATGGCGAAAAATCAAAACAAATCTTTGTAGAGCATCTAGAAGAGAAAAATATAAGAGAAAATAAAAGATGACTAGAGTCTCTTTCTAGTAATAGAATACACATTATAGTCAAGAAGGATACTTATTATGGAAATTGATCTTCAATATGCTAAGTTGTTGATTACATTGAGTTTGATCTGTTTCTTTCTTTTTCTTTCTTTGTTGGCTATACGAGAAAAGATTAAGACATTCTATTAGAATTCATGAGTGATCAATTATAACAGAAAAAAAAAAAAAAAAAAAAACTACAAATGGACCCTCATCATATTACTTCTCTTTTATGTCATTTGGGTTTACATCTTTACAAATCATGACATATTTAAACCTCAAATAAATCTACTTATTTCAAGAGATTCAAAGGAACTTAATCTAATAAATGTAACTTGTACACATACAAAGGAACTTAATCTAATAAATCTACTTATTTAATGACTGGGTTGAATTATTTCTCAACTAATATCATATAAAAGGAACCCCAAATCGTGAGTTTCCTTTCGCAGTTAATTTAGTAGTAGTCAAAGATTGACATTAAATAAAGCTAACAAGAAAGGCATATGTCAAGGAAGATTCATTAAATCAAGAGAATAAACTTATAGGTTAGCGCTTTCTACATTGGATAGAACTATTATAATTCCATATAAGCTTTAAAATTTTTTACTAAGTACTAAATAGAATAATTATAATTCCATATATTCTAAGGTCACTAACCTGTTGTGCCTAATCACCAAATAATGCAAATAACTAGAATAGCTACAGGCGGAAAAGAAAGATAACACAAAGACTATAATGAGGTTTGATATAAATACTTATGTCCTCGGGGCGCTAACGAACAACTTTCACTAATCAAATATAATTACAAACTTAGGGTTACAAATCAATTTTCTAAGAAATTAAGACAAAAAATTAAATATCAAAGAAATTGGGCAATACTACAAATACCCTAAAGTAGATGGGGAAGAGGTGTAAATATTACAGAGTATCAAATGCCCTTTTATAGGCTAGGAGTGTAACAAATCCCACTTTTAACTAATGTGAGATCGCAAAATGAGACAAAATACCAGCAATCTGTGTAGCCAGATATCACGATCCTACTTGAAACTTTTATTTTTGACAAAGTTTGCAACACCTCCAAATGCACTCATGATGCAATCAAACTTTCGCAATGTTGATCAAGTCCAAACAATGATTGAACTTGATCTCTATCACCGCCTTAGTAAAAAAATCTACGGGATTCTCGACAATCCCTATCTTCTAAAAGATTCGTCCCTTCACTAGTAATCTCTTGCACAAACTGATAATGAACATCAATATGCTTCATATGAACATGGAACACTAGATTCTTTGCTAAACAAATAGCACTCTAACTGTCATAATAAATAGAGATTTGCTTCTAACCAACCCCTAATTCATACAATAGTCCTCCTAACCAAATGGCCTCCTTTATAGCCTCGATCAATGTCATGTACTTTGCGTCAGTAGTAGACAAAGCAATTGTAGATTGTAAAGTAGGCTTCGACTACTAGATGCTCTTGTAGAGTAAACACATAGCGGTTGTCATTTGCTATTTATCAAGTCACCAGCTATAAAATCTAAATCAACTAAGCGATAGAATCTTGATCACATATATCACATCACTCGAATTTAAGCCAACATTTACACAATTTCAATAGGTACCGTAGAATCCATTTAATTGCTATTCAATGTCCTTTACTAGGATAATGCATATTCATGCTCACTACTCCTTTGCATGCTGACGTCTATGACACAAACTAGTAATCTTTCTAAATCTTCATCACTACCAAAGCTGTGGTCACTACTTTAATCCTTTGTACTACCACATTATAGTAATAGAAGTTATTTCTTCTTATGCCTTTTATAACCAAAAGAGCGCTTGAAATAACTTTTAGAACTCCATCTCGAATAATCACAACAAGGCCTTTAGATTCTAGGGCCCCTAAAGAGATGATTTTTTTCAACCGATTTTATACGAACACATCTATCAAAACTCTAGTTGATCCATCATGATTCCCCACTGGATCGAACTCATCCTAATGATATAGCTAACATCACCACTACCCATGTAAACGATTCACTTATCACTTCTTTAAGAATTGAAGGAACCATTGCCTCATGATTACATATGATAGAGTACAACCGATATTGAATCATTCATCAAAACTAGCAATAGTTTGATGACCAACTAAACAGAACTCAAAATCACCACCACGCTCCATAACACACATAAAAAATAGACTTACTATATGTCTTTTTCAACTTAGGACAATCTTTCTTCTAATGCCTATAGCGACCCCGAGCAGCCCAGCTGGGTTTAGGCGGATTGAGCGGCTCAGGGATGCCTAGCCGAAAACCTTTTATCAAATCCATTTATCAAATACATTTGAAATTAATATAAAGCAGTTTTAGTTTCTCAAATCTTTGCGGAAGTGATTTTAATTTAGGGGCGAAGCCAGCTAAGCATTTACAAATTCAATGCAATTCCTTTACAAAATATACCATTTAATAAAAATACAGCATTTTATTACATTTTACAACATAATATCTAAATCATATTTAGATATAGGTACAAAAATAATTTCGGAGTTGAAATCTTTTTGTTTACAAAACAATGTCATGCTAAAAAATGGTGAGGATGCATGTGACGGAGCATACTTCGTGAACTTTTGAATGACTCTAAGCTCCTCGACCTTGGGTCCGCTTTCAATCACTGTCTATCACTCGGTACCTGTGCATTGATAAAACAATACGTTAAGCATTTTCATGCTTAGTGATTCTATACAATTCTCTATTCCATTTCGGTTCAATACAAATCATGCATTTATCAAAATAATGCCTTTATATAATGTCTACGTGTAATGTAAAGAAATCTTTGAAATTTAAATACATAACTTCTTTAATATCATTTTTCGCCTTTCGGTTTGCGATTTCACATATGACTATAGAGTGTACATTCACGTGAGATTCAGTTGGTGAATCTGATACATTTGTAGTCGATAATAATGTGATTTCCATAACAAATGTTTACAATCTCATATGACTATAGAAATTAGAGCATTCACGACAGTTTAGTTGGAAGAATCTGTCTTGTTTGTCATTTAGTAATGTGATTTCACATTGAACAAATACAGTTACCTTCATGACGAATTCAGTTGGTGAATCGTCATAGTCACTCAATAAACCATTTCCGATCATTTACTCCGCATGATAAAGTCTGCACTTATGGATAAATCTAGCGCCACGAATGTTTGACAACATTTAGAATAATTCAAATCAATATATATATATATATATATATATATATATATATATATATATATATATGTATTTCTAAATAAATTTGAAATGAGAATTGGAGTCACGAAAGAGCATAACATACTAATTTATGGTCACTTGTCTCTTTTTGGCTACAGTCTAGGTTAGGTTGTAGATCTTACTTCGCACCCTAGTCAAATACAAATTCTCCACTCTTAGTGGTTGAGCAATTAATCGCACTAAATGAATATCACCGAGGCGAAGCGAAGGTACGGTACGTTTTTCACTTAGTTTTATCCTTAGTTGAACCCCCATTAATAATTTATTAAGGTCTTTAAACTATCGGTGTACTAATATGAGGTGTTTGGAAACAAAAATCGAGATTTGTTCAGCGTGAGCAGTGGCTCGCTACGGCAGGCATAGCGGCGTAAACAAACTACCCGCCATTGGCATACAGGGTGCCATTTTGGCCCTACGGCCTTACACGCGTGAGGTATCCCACCGCTGCGATGTAAGATCCAAAATGCGACATGGGTTTCTGCGTTGCGGCGTAAAGACCATTTGCCCCGGATTTTCCGAGTTTCCCGCTTTTGTTTTGTCCCAAAATCATCAAAAACTCAGAAGCAAATCATGGAAATCACTCCCAGTAACATCCTAATATCATCCTAAACCAACCATGAGCAAAACCCATGGATGGATTAGGGTTTTGAACATCATTTAAAGAAATCAGGTTTGGTTCTTATATCAAATACTATTTGAATCTTACTTTGAGGTAGCGGTCGCAGAAGCAAAAGGAATGGGGATGATCTCCCACCAAAATGCTTCTTCTTTTCCAAAACTTCAGCTTTCTCTCTCTTGCCTCCAACTAACGTTTTTGCACAATGTGACATTCTAAGACCAAATATGCCTTGAATTTATGTTTCACTCTAAGGCCATGTTTAGCTTATTCGATAAATCCCATTTCCATTTCTCATAAAGCTTAATAGTCTCCTTATTTTCACATTCACTTTCCACATTTATTTCCCATTTCCATTTATTTTCACAACTACATACGAATACTAGAGTCATTCATTGGAAAAGATTGAATTGACCACCCTTGATCCTACTTAAGAACCAACCTTCTTGCGGAGACAAAATTTCCTAGGAAAATTTGGATTTGTAAATGGTGGAAGAAATACAAATCTCCTTAAACCAGAGACTGAATCCATTCAGCAATGGAGCTTCTCTTAAGCGGTTCAAAGTCAATGGTTCAAGGGAAAATTTATGATGTGGAAGATTGGACTACATTGCAACCACAAAGCATACTTATAACTTCACTTGAACAGATTTCAACTATCAGTAGTTCAAGGACAAATTTTTGACGATGTAAGATCAGGCTACGCTGCTGATGAGTATTCAATATACTCATTACAAACTTGGGTTCTTAGTTATTTTCAGTTATGTTTCATCATTTAAATAAGTTTCTTACACCAATTTGGTTCCCATTTGCATTTGAAGGGTCTAATTCGAGGTTATATAGTTAAAAAGGGCATTTTTGAGACAAAAAAGCCCAAAAAGGCATACCAAGGCAAATTCAATCTCACGTCATGGCATTAATTTGTTCGATTGTTTTGTTTATATAAAAGTGTGGTTAAAAGCAACCTAATTCGCAAGTGCACGGATCACAAGTAATATAGTGGCTTTCAAATTAAAAACCTTGTATGTCAAACCTATAGGGAAGAAATGGCTTAAATGGGAATTAAGTACCTCGGCTACTCGAGAATTTTACTATTTAAGTGAATTAAACTGGTAGTGATTGATTGTTAACTAAAAAATGAAACTAAGTTAAACTAAAAAAATATACTCTAAAAGATTAACAAATAGTTGGATTAAGTTGTAAGAAAAACTTTAAGGAATAACACTAGCGCCGGTTGTTTCCATTGGTGCATTTATGACTTATATTCATTAAGTGCTAATTAAGAGAATATACTCTTGTATTTACCTAAGGAACCACTGCATGAGGTTCTCTCTTTTGAGTCTCTCCTCAATTTCTCACACCGAATCTTTATTCTCCTTTCGGTCCATCTAGGTCAAACAATGTGTTACTAGTTCTAAGGTAAATCAGTCCTTGGGAATTTCATTGGTCACCTCTCGGTTAATGCAATGGAATTTCACAGGTTATGTTGAATCGATTACCTTTAGGTCATCTGATCCATCACATAAGGTTAGATGATGTCACTAATCAAGGATGAAAATATATCGGTTTCGGCGGATATAGCCGGTGCCGGATTTTACGGATATATCGGATATATCGGTGGATATTTTTACATGAATATCGATATATCGGAAATTAAACTAGTTTGATCAATCCATAACCGTTGGATCAAGTCAGGATTTCAAATCTGACAATTTAAATATATCTCTGATATATCCTAATATATCTTTGATATATCTCGATATCGATATATCTGATATTTTCACCCAGAAAAATTAAACCTTCTTGAGGCCGCGTGTGCCACAGACTGATATTTTCATGATATATCGGTCCAAAACCGATATATCGGCGATATATCGGTCATCACCGATATAGTGTCGAACATCACCGATATCGGATATATCGGAGATATATCGACGGATATATCGGATATTTTCATCCCTGCTCCTAATAAAATCCATCTAGTACTAGGCTTTCCTAATTTCCTAGATTTTTTTTGATTAAGTTAAGTTGATTTTATCAATTACACAATATTAAGGGATGAAAAAAAAAAAATATCCCAAGGGCATACTTCCAATTGTCACCATGGAAACCCTTTGAGCTCTAGGTCTCAATTCCAATACCACAAGTAATGATGAATAAAACCTAAAAATTCATAAAAACACATCATAAAACCTCAACACAAGATCACATTCACAAAATCATTCAATATAATACATAAGCCAAACACTGATGTCAACAACCAGCCTAGAAGAGGATCTAACCACTCATAGCAACCTCAAAACCCAACAAAATCATGTTTATAGCAAACATAAATCTAAAAGATTAAGAGAGAGATAAGGGTTTAGTGACACAAAACAAATATGAAATGGAAGTCCTCCAAAATCCAGCTCCACCACTACAAGAAGTCCTCTAGCAGTTGGATCTTACAACTTAGCTCCAAAAACAAGCTAAAATATCTAAGAAAATTTACAAACCCTAGAATTGAGAGCTTAGAGAGAAACCCAAGAAGACGAGGATATGTGCGGCGCCAAGCTCTCAAGATGGTTTAGAATTGTTATTTACAAGTGAGTATTTATAGCATATGACCATTAAAACTAGTGAGAATGAGGGCATTTTGTCTCGATCGACATCCTTTGCCTTGGCGAGTGTGCATGGCCTTGGCGAGTAATCGCCGCCTTGACGAAGACATATGTCAATAATCAAGATGATCCTCCTTCGCCTCGGCGAAGGTCTGCTTCGCCTTGGCGAGCCTTCACTGGCGAAGGTTGGCCAGCTCAATGAAGGTGCCTTGCCTTAGCGGGCAGCTCTTGGTTTGCAAGATGTTCCCCCTTTGCCCTAGCGAAGGTTTGCTTCGCCTTGGCGAACTCAGGGCTCTTAATTTCTTCAGTCTTTAGCTTCACCTCAGTGAAGCTCTCTCTTAGCCTTGAAGAACTGCTTCACCTTGGCGAAGCTGTCTCTTCGCCTTGGCAAATCAGTCCTCGCCTTGCGGGAAATGTTTTCCTAGTGCAGTTATGCCCTCTTACTCTTTTGCGCTCTTCTTTGCCTTTGCTTTCAATGCACCAAAACTCACACAAATGAGGGGTTAGTGTAATATTTTTGCATAAGGGTGTGAATCTAGCATTTAGGTTACATAAACACCTGAGAAACACGCTATAAATGTTAATATGATTCACCTATCGGGTGTCAGACGTATGATTTGGCGTGCTTAGGAAGGGTAAAGTCGACCTCGCGGCGTGGTGCATAAATTTGTTGAAAAATGAGCCCTCAAGTCCACGGCGTGGCGTCCAAACTTCTAACGCATGGCCTACATAAGCGCTAAAGGTAGGCCTCCACGTCGCGATGTGATGTCTAAATGTCGCAACATGGCCGACGACCCAATGATTGCCTAAAGGCCACATTGTGCAAAAAGATGAAACCTACATCGTGAGTATAAATAGAAAATGCCCTAATTTGGATAGAGAGTTCTTAGGGAGTGTGACAAGGGGAATTTTGAAGATCATAGAAGACTTAAAGATTTGAAGAGGAAGAAGGGGAAGAATTGAAGATTGTCACACCATTAGAGTTTCTCTTACCCTCTTTATGTTTTTAGTCCATGTTATGTTATCTCCTCTCCTCGTGATGTTCTAATTTTGTGGTCGGTTTTGGTGTAGATTGCACATTAATCTTGTAATTAATTGTTGATTTTCTACTTAATTTGTTATATGTAATGTTATTTTCTTATTATCTCATCTTGTTCTTCATGCTTATTGATAATTGATCACTATCAATATGATTTGTGACCTGTTAAGAGACTTGAAAGAGAGTAATAGAGTTAAGACTTAGGTGGCTCCCAACATAATCCTCCATAGACTAGAAATATTAATCGGTTTTATTTGGTGATTATGGATTTCTAGGGTTTAGTGCATTCCTTAGGTCATGGGGTTGAGTAGATATGCAATATGCCTAGATCTTAGGAGTAGATTATGGATTATCGAGAGAGATTCATAAATACTTTAGTGAGGCTCTCCATTTGCAAGAATTCCATATGTATAATTAAGGGAATATTAATGTCGATTGCTTGAGGATTGTGTAATTGAAGCCAAAGCCCTAGTTCATTCATATATTTTCTTCATTCTCACTGCTGTTTAGATTTTAATTCAGAGTTATTCTCATATAGTTAGATCCAATTTTTGCTAAAACATTAATTCGGATAAAGGAGAAATTTCCCGATTTCGTTACTAACAAACTATTTCCCTATGGGTTTTGACACTTTCCATTGTATTAATTGTTAAGCGATCACGTACTTGCGCTTATCACAGTGTCCATTTTTGCATATCATGTTTGGAATTTAACAAGTTTTTGAGCGTCATTGTTGGGAATTGGTGTTTTATGTTAATATTGATACTAGGAGTTTTCTCCGCCGCCCGAATATTTTTTTTTTTGTTTTCTTTCTTATATTCTAGTCTTTGATACCTATTTTCTTCTCTTCATCGTTGATTTTCAGGTACCATTTTATTTATGTGAAAATTTGGTGACAAAAATATTGTACCTTTGGACTTGGAATTAGAAAAAAACATTGAACGACTCCGAAAGGACAAGAAAGAAGCATACTTGAAGTGACGTCAGTAATCAGAGAATGTGGAAGTTATAGAGAAGAAGAAGAGGTAAATTCAATCTACAAAAGCCTTGAGGGATTATACTCTTCCTCCTATTTATCCTGATGATAAAACTGATCAACTATATAAGCTAACAACCGAAATCAAGCTATCCTTTACGACTAATTCAAAACATTTGGTTGTGGGTTGCTAAATGAAGATCCAAACACACATATTTCTAATTTCTTAGAAGTATGTGATATAATTAATTATAATGGAGTGACGATGATGAGATCCACCTAAGACCATTCCCATTTCATTAAAAGACAAAGGCGAAACATTAGGTACAAACTTAGAGCTAACCTCTTTGACTCCATCATTACTTGGAATGATTTGGTGCCTGGATTCCTTTCAAAAGTTCTTCCCTCTAGCAAAGCGGAAAAAATGAGTGGAGATACATAATTTTGCTAAATTTGAGGGAGGGCTTTACTAGGGCGTGGGACCAACCTGAGATCTACCTTAGAAATGTCCCACCATGGATTGGTAAAGTGGATCTGGTGCCTCCAGTTCTACAATGGTTTGATTGGGACTACTAGAACTCTCTTGGACACTTGGAGTTGGAGGTGCCTTGTTGAGTAGGTGTAGATGAGGCCTACCAATTGTTGGAGAATATGGCATTGGGCATTTACCGAAATGGCGAGTGAAGGGTAACCCAAAATAAACTAGGCTGGGTTCGCTGACAAGCAGCTCCAGTCTACTCGACTCGAAATGTCAAGCGCCGGCAAATGTGATCTAAAGTATGTGCCGCCTTAGTGTGATTTTGCAATGGGCCTCATCTTGGTACCAAATGTCAAGTGGGAAATTCTTTCGATCAAATGAGTGGCTGGAGCAGCTCGATATTTGGAGTAAATTTTCTCAACCCCAATTCAACCTATATTCAGACAACTTCAATCCAGGTTGGAGGAATCACCCTAACCTCTCTTGGAGAAACAATCCAAATTAATGCATATGGTGGAGCAAGCTAAGCCTCCACCCCCTCAAGAAAAGAAAGCAAGTTTGGAGGAGACCATGAGTGAGTTGAACAAGTTCCAAATGGCATTGAGCAAGTCTTAAGCTCAATTTGTTAATGAGATAAGAACCTCTCTCATAAATCAAGCCGCTAAACTTAGAAATTTGGAAGCTCAAATGGGTCAAATGACAACCATGTTCAATGAGAGGCAACAAGGAAACTTTCCTAGCACCTTGGAAATGAATCCTAGAAGAGATGGCAAGGAGCATTGCAAAGCTGTTACTCTTAGAAGTGGCAAAATAGTGGAAGAATCAGTCCAAGAAAATGATGACGACAAATTAAAGGAAAATATTGAAAATTCCTTAGAGAACTCAATAAAGGTTGAAAATAGTGCTGAAAAACTTGAGCAAGCTGAAAAGTTGTAGACAAATTCAGTTGTTAAAGAGCCTAAGAAAGTGGAAGTGAAGGCTTCTTCAAAGGAAGATATTCTAATTGTCCCATATCCTCAAAAGATTGAAAAATGATTTGGGCGATCAATTTAATAAGTTCATGGAGATTTTAAAGCTCCACATTATTATTCCATTCCACGATGCATTGGAGCAAATGTCTTCTTATGTCCAAGTCATGAAATACATCCTTGCCAACAAAGGAAGCTAAGTGACTAAGAGACAGATTGCTCTTTAGGAGTGTAGTGCTATCCACACTTAGAAATTGCCATTTAAAGGATCAGGGAGTTTCGCATACCTTGTTCAATTGGAAATTCAATTTTTGAAAAAGCTTTATGTGATCTTGGTGTTAGTATTAACCTAATGCTTTTGTTTATTTTTAGGAAGCTTGGCTTAGGAAAGGCTAATCCTACAACTATCACTCTGCTAATTGTGGATGATCTCTATTATACTTGAATAACTATTGGGCATTTTCAGTGAAATCGGAAACTAAGTCAATGCTCTAATGGACCATATTCACTGATAGGAAGACAAGGAAGTGCTATCATCTCTTGGAAGGCACTTCTTAGCTATTAGTTAGACCCTTATTGATGTACATAAATGAGAACTCAGATTGAGAGTTCAAGATGAAGAGGTGACATTTCAATGTGTTTAAGCATCAGAGCGAGGAAGAGTGGCTTGATTATTTTAAGAGTGGACATTGTTGAGTCTATAGTGTCTAGCCACAAGGGTCACATTGATCCTTTGGAGACTAGCCTTGTGTATGGAGACTCTTCTGAGTTTGATGATGAGGAAGCAAAGGCTTAAGTGATGTGGATAGACTCTTTTGGACCAAACAAGAGAAAGTATTTTGAGAGCTTAGGATCTAGTTTTACCCGTCCCATTCCTTTCATTGAGAAGCCTCCAGTTCTTAAAGAGAAGCAGCTTCCTACCCACCTTAGATATGCTTATCTTGGTGCTTTTTACTTTTCCAGTCATTATCCCCTCAACTCTTTCTCAAGTTGAAGAGGAGAAATTGTTGAGAGTGCTTAGAGAGCACAAGGAAGCAATTGGATGGTCTTTGTCAGATATAAAGGGGATCAGACTGTCACTATGCATGAATTGCATACTCTTAGAGGATGACATTAAGCCACCAGTTGAAGCCCAAAGATGACTTAACCTAACTATGAAGGAAGTGATGCGAAAAGAAGTCTTAGAATGGCTTGATTCAAGAGTTATTTACCCCATTTTCGAAAGTTCTTGGGTAAGTCTAGTCCAAGTGGTAGCAAAGAAAGGTGGGATGATGGTGATTAAAAATGAGAACAATGAATTGATCCCCACAAGAACAGTAAGTGGCTGGAGAATATGTATTGATTATAGGAAGCTAAACAAAGTCATAAGGAATGATCACTTTCCTTTGCCATTCATTGATAAGATGTTGGATAGGTTGGTAGGACATGAGTTCATTTGTTTCTTAGATGGATATTCTAGTTACAAACATATTGTTATTGCTCTTGAGGGCTAAGAGAAGACAACATTCACTTGTCCATATGGTACCTTTGCAAGGTTTTGAGGGTGGCATCTCATGCCAAAAGTAGCGGAAAACAAAAAAAGTCTACTCGAAACCATCGAGGATCCTGGGGCCTGATTCTATTGAAAACCATAGAGGGTGCGGGATTACCTTGTGTCGATTTCAAAGCCGATCTACTAGTCGGGCAGCGGAGCCGAAGCTAACCAAGTCCTAGGGTTCGTCTCTAGCAATTATCCACACGAAGAGTGGAGTCGATAACCTCCAAGGCCACGGTCTCGGAAAAAGTCCCGGTGCTAGCCAAGTCTCGATCAGAAGAGGAAGCCAAAACCCAGTCTCATAAAGAGAAGTTCTTGAAGAACACCCTCTCAAACTCTTTTGAACACTTTCAAGAGAGAAGTGAACAAAATGGCTTGGTCTTAGTTAAGGTTTTCCAAAAAGGTCCTTGTAAAACCCTAGCTCACGAAATGTCTAAAGTGCCCCTCACTTCAAGGGATAATAGATTACACACATCCCTATACACTATGACGTGTTCCTTCACGGGCCTTAATCGAAAGAACAAGCCCAAGCCTGCTATCTGACTTAGTAAGGGCCTTGAACCCAGGATTCCACTAATCCCATGACATTCCATTCTTGAGATTGATCTCCCTCATATTTGGATCACATCCAAATTCGTTTCATATAAGCTATACACTTTTCTAAGTATGTGACCCATTGGTTCGGTTATGTTGGCCAACGATTTGGTGTGAATCAAACGAAGTCATAATGGTATCTAGTAACACATTATGACCCCTAATTGATCGGAGAGTCAATGGTTTGACTACAAACCCTTCCATATACAAATACCATGCAATTTGTCCTTTCACCAATCTATACCCCACTCGGTTAAGAGCATGGACAAAGTGTAGCTCCCATTGGACTGGCTATGCCTGTCTAGCAAAGTATTAGGGCTTGTCATAAACTCATTACTCATGAGTTATGCACTTGAAGACACTCTTCATGGCATTTCCACTATGGTAAGATATTTTCGAGCAAAGATCCTAACAAGAGGCCATAGGTATACTCTCCCTTCATTTGGGAGTGTTGAATCCTTTGTTGGTTACTCAATTACCTTTGAACACCTCAAGCTATACTTGACTATCATCCAAAGAGAGACCTCCAAGTGGCAACATGGATCGAGGTCAAAGTACAGAATCAACATCCAAGATATTCTTAAGCACCTAAAGTCTAAGGATACATGCACCATTGCTATGATGAGGCAATCATATACATCTAAATAGATAATCCATATGATTGTCTCATGGCAGGTCTTCGATGTACTTAGCTACTCTTAGCAAGCATCCACATGTCAACTCTAATCATCTCATGATCACAATTTATAAGATCCATTGCTTGATCCAATTCAAGGAATATGACATGTGCTAGTTTGTTCGAATCAACAATGTCTAGTCTCGTTGATCCTATGACTAGGGAAAATTTAGATACAAACATAATTGTACATGAAAGGAATCTTATTATAATGATCCCATCATGATTTCCTTCATGCTATGTTATGTATCATGGACTTCATTAAGTTGATTAAAGATCTATATCAATTCAACATATGAATATCAAATTAATGAAGAAGCCTTACATATTAAACAATATGTAATGTGTACAAAAAGTGCTAAGAGAAATTTCCTTTAGAGCACTTCTCTAACAACCTTCACATTTAGGAGGATGCCATTTGGATTGTGCAATGCTCCTAGCACATTCTAACGATGCATGATGGTGATATTCTTTGACATGATGGAGTGATCAATTGAGATCTTCATGGATGACTTCTGATAGTAGGGCCAATTTGATGATTGCCTTAGCAATCTAGTTAGTTTGAAGAGATGTAAAGAGAGTCGACCTGGTTAAATGGGAAGTTTGAGCCTTTCAAGCCTTACTGTCATGGCGAGAGGTCACCCTACAGCTCAGGCCATCGGCGAGGTACGGTACGTTTTTCGTCGAGTTCCAATCTTATTTGAACCTCTCTTAATCATTAATAAGGTTCCTATATTAATGGTGTATGAATTTAGGCTCAAATACACAAAAACTACACAATCTGGTCATTTTGGGCTCACATGTACCGGTACACCCTGAACATGTACCGGTACATGTTTGCTTACAGTGGGAGTGTCTGGTGCACCACTGAACATGCCGGTACACTTTGGCCTCACGGTGAGGGTGTACGGTACACTAACCATGTACCGGGTACACCTTTGAAATTTGCCCAGAGTTTGCTATTTTCCCACTTTTGATACCAATTCACTTCATCTGACTTCTATAATTCATAACACCCTCCAAGAATTATCATGGAATTCATCTTAAAACAACTCCAAAATGCTTGTATTTGGTGGTTTCAGAGCCTCATACCACAAAACCCTAGGTAAAAATCCTATGAATTCACCCAAAGGTCCATCAATTCTTCTAAACATCATATAATTTTGATGATTCCATGTTTATTTTCTACCATTTGGGGTTTTACGCACATAACTTCAACAAGTTAAGGGTTTGTGTGATCTTTCCACAAAACCCTAGACAAAGGAGGAACAATTCTCCAAACCAAAGCCTTAGGAAATCAAAACACACTTGATCCTAAGATGAAATCATACCTTGGTTTGGTCTTCTCGCCTCATAGCCTTCTCTTCTTCCTCTTGTTTTCTCCCTTCTTTTCCTCTCACACGTTTTTGCTAGGGCAAATTGGAGACCAAATTATGAATTTTGGTTTTATCTCCCTCTTTTATACTCCTATAATTCTCTTAATTTCAAAAAGGTCCTTGATCATTTAAATATTGCAAATCAACTTATTTTATTTCTATTATGGTCCAACTCTACTCCCTTTATGATTTTTATATCCCTTATGGCAATTAAAATTTTATCCTTGTTCTAGTGCCAAAATTTCCGAGGTTTCACTAAATTTACATTTCACAATTTATTGGTTGTCAATTCTCCCAGAAAAACCCAAGTTTGGCTCAATTCATACCCAAAATATATAACAAAATTATTATAAAAATTCTAGGGTATTTTTGGGGTGTTACAACTCTCCCCCACTTAAATTCAGTCGAGTGCCCACGGCCTCTTGCAATTTTCCCCAAAATCAAATAAACCTCGGATCTTAGTCTGAAATAATGGATACAAGTCGGAGTGTAGCCGAGACTATTTCCTTGATATATAAGCTCTGTGCGTCAAGCGAATAGTCGGTTCTCACTGGTAGGAAGTGAGCTGACTTGGTCAATCGGTCCACTACGACCCAAACTGAGTCATGCTTTCTCCTTGTCAATGGTAACCCAACCACAAAATCCATAGTGATTCGGTCCCATTTCCACTCGGTATTCGATGGTACTGATAATCCCGAAGGAACTTGATGCTTTCTGCCGCTACTTCTTTGATACACAGTGACAGTTACAGGTCGATACATCTCTTTTCATTCGGACCACGAATGACATTTTCAAATCTTGATACATCTTTGTGCTACTGGGATGGATAGCAGATCCACTATATGCCTCTTCAGAAGTATAGCTTTTCTCAATTCATCATCGCCGAATTGCATAAACCTGATCCTTATAATGCAACCTCCCATTTTCATTCACTTTGTGAACTCGAGTTTTCTCTACCATCTCTAATCGATCTATTATAATAAATTTTCTCATCTTTCTTTTGTGCCTCTATTTTCGATTCAACAAGTCGGTCGCTATCAGTGCATCACTCTTTTGTACCATCGATGATAATGACGATTTGGCATTCTCATGACTCGGCGTTGCAGCGTCTTCTACTCAAAGCATCGGCCACCACATTGGCCTTTCCTGGGTGATAATGAATCACGTAGTCATAATCTTTTATCAATTCCATCCACCTCCGTTGTCTCAAGTTAAGCTCTCGTTGTGAGGGCAAATACTTAAGACTCTTATGATCAATGTAAATGAAACACTTTTCTCCATACAAATAATGTCTCAGATTTTCAAACTGAAATACAATTGCGGCCAATTCTAAATCATAGTGGGGTAGTTCTTTTCATGTGGCTTCAATTGTCTTGGGCTTACTCGAGCTACCACTTTACCCTTTTGCGATAGGACATCAGGAGTCCATTTAGTGGCTTATGCATTTGTTTAACTAAGGTAAAATTTCGAGGCGAGAATTTAATTAAGTGGGGGGAGAGTTGCGCCCCAGTATCTGCAATTTTTATAATAATTTTGTTATATATT
Organism: Tetrastigma voinierianum; assembly: GCA_016808115.1. NCBI lineage: Eukaryota > Viridiplantae > Streptophyta > Magnoliopsida > Vitales > Vitaceae > Tetrastigma > Tetrastigma voinierianum. The sequence continues at coordinate 139,740 of JAEQBH010005963.1, forward strand.
ACGGGTATGAATTGAGCGAACTTAGTTTTTACGGGAGGAATTGACAAATTGACAAATTGTGAAATGTAAAATTTAGTGAACAGAAATTTTGTATAGAACAAGGATAAATTTTAAATTGCCCATGAGGATATAAAAATCATAAAAGGGAGTAGAGATGGGCATGGCAAGAAATAAAATAAGTTGATTTGCAATATTTGAATGATCGAGGACCTTTTGAAATTAAAGGGTATAGGAGTATAAAGGGAGATAAAACCAAATTCATAATTTGGTCTTAATTTGCCCTAGCAAAAAAACGTGTGAGAGGAAAAGAAGGGAGAAAACAAGAGGAAGGAAGAGAAGGAGAAGGAGAGGAAGACCAAAATATAAGTATGAGATTTCATCTTAGGATCAAATTGTGTTTTGATTTCCTAAGGCTTTAGTTTGGAGAATTGTTCTTCCACTTTGTCACAGGGTTTTGTGAGGAAGATCACACAGACCCCTGGCTTGACGAAGTATGTGGAAGTAAAGCACCCAAATGTGAAAATGGAATCATCAAGTATGATGTTAGAAAGGTGATGGATACTTTTGGTAGTGCAGTTTACCTGAGTATGAACTCCCATGGCATCTAGTATTTTGTGTTTTAAGATGAATTACATGACAGTGCGAGGTGTTATGAGTATAAGTGTATGAGGGAAGTGAATTGTATCAAGAGATGCAAAAAATGCGAGCAGTCGGAAGGTATCTTGGGTGCATGTGCGAGGGTGTACGATGCGGAGGCCAGGGTGTGCCGAGTGCTATATTTAGAAGTGTTCGGTACACCCTGGCACAAACATGCTGCCGTACAAGAGTGCTGCAGGCTATGTTTCCAGTGTAGTTGTTGGCTAAGTGTCCTCACCGATATAGGAACGCTGATATGATTAGAGAGGTTCAAACTAGATGGGGCGACAACGTTCTCGCGCGCCCTCACGGCGATATTCGTTTAGTATGATGTTCGTTTTAACCATCCACTTTAAGAGTGGTAAGAGTATGATTGACTAGGTGCGGGTGAAGATGGCGACACGACCTAGGACCCGATATTCGAAAAAAGAAAAAGAAAACGAATTGGAAAGTGATTGGGTTTGAGCTGCCAGGCTCTGCTCAAGCCGAAATTAGTGTTTTGAGAGTGGTTTGCGTTAACTGGAACAATAATTACATGAATGAGGTATGTGATATAATTAAATGGATTTGGTAATAATGTTGCAGTAATGCGAAGGGAATATGAAATGTGATGATGAAAACCGAATGAAAGGAATGATGAAAGGGCCCGGGATTCATCAAGCGGAATCCGTTAGGTGTGAAGCTGAATGATATACCGAATGAATGCTGGCGGGGGATGCGCGAAGCGGCATCCGTCATGAAGGCGCCCGAGGGTATCAATGTCAGCGGCGGGATGCACTAATGAAGCATCGTCTGATGGCGTATGGCATTGAAGAAATGTCCGCGGCGAGGATGCTGTCGGCATCGTCATGATGGGCGTAAAGTCATTTAATTGATACCACGGTATTGGGGATGCGAAGCGGCATCGGCGCGATGGGAAGACGAATAAGTGATACCACATGTCGGGATGCACCAAGCGGCAAATCCGTCATGATGGAGATCGAAATTATTAAATGTATAAGCACATTACCCCGTGATAATAAGGCGGGATTCATCAAGCGGAATCCCGCCCGAGAAATTGTGAATTGAATAGTCAAGGAAATAGCCAACATTGATGAGTGTAATGGGATTTTTATGAATATGCTTAAAATCATGAATTGATTGTGAAATGAATTGTTGCATTGAAAATGCATGATACGAAATATGGTAAATGATTTGTATATTGTAGCATCTTGAAATGAATAGCATGAGCATATGTTGATATATTAGGCATGGTTTAATGTTGGCCATGTCGAGTTAATTTGAATATTTGAATAGAAATTGTATAGAACCATGGCATGAAAATTCTTAGCGTGTAGTTTTATCTATGCATGAAATGCTCGGAGTAAGTAAAGAAGAGAGGGCGAGATAGGCGCGGCGTGAAGTCATAGAAAGTACGGCGTATAAGTGTATACTCCTTAATTTTGCATATCATCTTTTGAACAAGGGGTATTTTGTAAACAAAAGGGTTAAACCCTGAAACTTGATTTTTGTATATTATTTTGAAAGGGCGTATAATGCCTTTCTTTGTAAATGTATTTTGGTTAATGTTTATGGGCCCTCTGAGAATTTACTTTGAATTTTGTAAATGATTATGGAAGCACTTACGAATGAAACCGTTTCCATGACTAAACAAATTAATAAAATGTTTTGATAAGATAAATGAAAACATCGAATGTAGGAGCTCGGTTCGGATCAGCCATTAAGTCGGGCCGGGGATTTGGAGTCAGCGACATTTTGAAAACTAAAATTTGTAAAAAGCGGTAACTAAAGGGATTTGATAAAGAATAAAATCGGCGTCCCGAGTTTGAGGTTCGGACTGTGAGCCGGTCGAGGCGGGAGTTGGGGTGCCCTGACTTTATTGAGTATCGAGAGCTGGAGTTTAGGTCAGTTCTACAAAGTGATTTGGAAATTGTTTGTAAATGATTTGAAATTGTTTTATGACATGCATTGCTTTTGCATATAAGGATAATATGACTCGGCCCGCCGGATCTTGTCGATTTTAATAGGTAAAGCATGGTGGTTGGGGTACCCGTAAGTCGAGGTGACAGGGAGATGTCTTGATAGTCTGCTAGTGTGGTAGGTGGACCAAACTCGCATGCTCTATCAGCGAATGAATAGGAACAAGAGTAGTAGGAGTATTATGGGTATCCTCCAGCGGTTGGCTCAGGCCTTACAAGAGGCACAGGCTGACATTGCAATTGCCCACATAGCGACTAGCCATTGAAAGAAAATTAGCGATGCGGAGCCCGTTAAGACTTTATGGGAAGAAAGATGATGAGCAGGCTATGCGAGGAAAATTGGTTCGAAAAGGCGGCGAATCACTTGTGCAAATGCATTGCCTGGTGAAGAGAGAATTGGATTATGCGACCTCGTTATTGGGATGTGAACTGCTCCCGGTGGTGGGTTTAGTGACCGGGGCTAGCTGAGAGAGAGTTACATGGAGGTTCTTCTTGGATGAGTTCAAGAAGCATTATGTGGGCCGCATCTATTTAAACAATATGCGGCGAGAGTTTCATAATCTCAAACAAAGGCAATCAAGTGTAACCGAATACGTGAGGAAGGGTGAGTTGAGCAAATATGCTCCCGATATGTTAGTAAAGTGAAGAAGAGTGCGTAAGTTTGAAGATGGCCTAGCGACCACATTCGGGCCCATGTCACGGTTTTGCCATGATGATTTCTCGGGTCACATGCGCTCTAAATGTGGAGCAGTAAAGAAAGAGGAAAATGAAAGAAAGATAGAAGACGGGGGGAAGGAAAATCCCGGTCGGTCGAGTGCTCATTACTTGGGAAGTAAGAGATTCGGGGGACCACGGGATCCCGGGCGGCCTATAGCTGGGCCACGAGTAAGAGATGTAATTATTTTCCAATTAAACTACTCCAAACTATTTAATTGTTAGTGACCTCTCGCACCCTGCTGTCACCCGCTCGGGTGTGCTTAGGATGGTGTCTGTCTTCTTTCATGGAATTCTCTCGAAAATACGGTTTCAATCTTTGTGCATTGACTTTGAGCTTGTCCCTTCTGGATCACATTATCGACACCTCCATAGGAAACTACTTGAACCATTGTGAATGGACCTGACCATTTTGAAACCCCGGCTTGCGAGGAAGAGTTTCGGCTAGAATTGAGCGATAAGACTTCTTGACCAGAAGCAAAACTCTTTCCTTACAACCTATGCTTGTCATGTAAGCTTTTCGTCTTCTCATATAGATTGAGGCATTCTCATAAGCCTCATTGCAGAATTCATCTAATTCGCTCAGTTGTAGCATCCACTTCTCTCCGGTTACCTTACTATCCATGTTCAAAAGCCTAATTTTCAGTATGCTCTATGTACTAATTCCACTAGCAAATGGCAGGCTTTCCCATAAACTAGTTGGAATAGCGACATACCCAATGGGGGTTTAAATGCTGTCACATGCTGAAGTGCATCATCGATCTTTTGATAATCTTTCCTTGAGCTATTGTTTTCTCGAGAATGGACCTTATTTCTACGATTCGACACCTCGAAACGTCTATTTTCTGCTTGGTGGTAGGCGAGTACGAGTTAAATGCGCACACCATATTTTTGCAAGACCTTATCAAACGGCACATTGCGAAGTGAGTACGTATCAGGTGATGATATAAGTGGGTACCGGGCGTGCCAAATATGTGGCTCTGAAGGAACTTATTCTTCTGCTTGGCATCGTCGGTGCGAGTGTCGGTATTACCTCTACCCATTTGAGCGTAGTCCGCAGTAAGGAGAATATACAGGTGCGAGATGAAGAGGGAATGGACTCGTGAAGTCCGTCCCCATAAGTCAAATAACTCGACCTCACAGGAGGCAGTGCATGGGTGGTTCCATCATGTTTGGAAATACCACCCACATTCTTTGGCACTTATTACGAGATTCAGACCCTGGCGGCGCGCATCATGGAGACAAGCTAGGTAAGTAGAAACCTGATTGTAGTACCTTCTTTGTATCCTCTGGCCTCCCAGTGCCCCCATGATAAGGTGTAGCGGTGAGTTGGGAATACTACTGCATTTCATCTTCCTGTACACATTGCCTTATCACTTGATCTGCACAATGTTTGTACAAAATAGGCTCTTCCTAATAGTAGTGCTTCAAATGTGCAAGAACTCTTCTTAACGCGCTAAAATCGGGCGGGATAACGGCCACTAAGTAATTCATGATGGCAAACCATGGAATGAATGTTTGTGTCTTCAATTGCTAAAAGTACGCTCATATAGGAAATCATCATTAGCTTTTGTACCTCGTCTCTAGAGCTTCAATCGTGATAGATGAGTGCGACTAGGTTCTTTGTCCCCCTTCTTGTCCTTGATTTATAGGTCGAATTCTTGTAATAGAGCACCGCAGTAGTAGTGTCGATTTTGCATCTTTTTAGTCTGGTACACCCACATAATGGGCGAGTAGTGAAATATGCACGATTACCTTGTTGCCAATCAAGTAGGGTCTAAATTTATCAAAGGCGAAAAAAATGGCCAATAGCTCCTTGTGGTGGCATAGTTTAGCTGGGCATCATTCAAGTCTGGCTAACATCAGTGATAGCGGAATATTATGTCTGCTTTTCCTGCGACACCTCAGATCTCATAGTCATTGGCGTTGCACATTAGCTCAAACAGGAGGTCCCAATCTGGTGCTACCACTATGGGGGCCGATACCAATTTATCTTTTAGGATTGAAAAATCTTGCACACACTCCTCATCGAAATAAAATGGTGTCCCCTGAACTAGCAAATTGGACAAGGGCATTTCAATCCGAGAAAAATCTTTTATGAATCGCCTATAGAACCCTGCGTGTCCTAAAAAGGTTCTTATGCCCTTTATTGATGATGGTGGAGGTAGTTTCTCTATTGCCTCAATCTTAGCTTTGTCGACCTCTATTACTCTTGTAGAAATCCGGTGCCTAAGTACTATGCCTTCTGTACATAAGTAGCACTTTTCTATAAGTTGACCTGAATTGAATCTGCTTACATCTATGGCTTCCGACCTCGGGGTTTTTCGGAACAAAATTATCAAGTTCCCCAATACTGAAAAGTCATCCATGAACACCTCAATTGTCTTTTCAACCATATATGAGAATATGGCCATCATCTGACGAAATCATGCGGTGCATTACGACCCAGAGGCGTGATAGCTGCAAATCTTGAATGTACCATAAGAGCAAGTGAAGGTCGTCTTCTCTTGATCCTCTGAGGCTATAGGGATTTGATTACTTAGCCCAGAATCACCATCAGCTTGTAGTATTCATGCCACGCCAGCTATCTAACATGCGATCCGGAAAATGGTAGTGGAAAGTGGTCTTTCGGGTAACTTTATGATTATGATAGTCGATAAATTCTCAACGTGACTATTCTAGAAGGTAGCAATATATTATTCTCTGTCTTTATCATTGTTGTTCCTCCATTTTAGAGCCAAAACCTATATTGAACTCACCCGTGAGCTATCGAGAAATAGGATATTACGGCATCCCGGCCCTTGATAATTCCTTTACGATTACTTAACTCATGGTTGGATTCGAATCACCACTCTATGCTTCCACGAAAGGCTTATGACCATCTTCTAGTAGAATTCAATGCATACACATAGAAGGGCGAATTCCCTTTGAGTGGCAGGAGACTAACCAAGATGCATCCTTGGCGTCTAAGTACTCGATAACTTATCTTAACCTGCTGCGTCAAAGGATGCTGAAATAATCTAACTGGCAATGTGGAGCATCCCCAGAGTAAGCATACCTCGAAGCCAACCATTAGTGGCTTTTTGTTGTTCCACTTGGGTGGTTGTTCGAAGGATGGCGGCGTTTGACAGTTTCACCTAGTGGTTTGTAGTATTTCCTTCTATTAAGGTTGAAAGTCCATCTGTTTCATCTTTCTTTGGCCTTTTCTCAGGAGTTCTTGATTAGCTGCGTACTAGGCTAGTCTCCAAAGGGTCGAGTGGAAGCCACTTTGGCTAGACACTATAGCCTCTCTGGTCTCTATCATGAAGCATGTATCACTCTTTCTTGGGTGTCTCACCGGCCTGAGGAACACATTGAACTTGACCTCGTCATCCATGACTCTGATTTTAGCTCTCCATTGCATATCGTCATTGCTCTGCCAGTAGCTAGAAAAGGTCTACCCAATATTATGGGTATTTCTTTATCTTCTTCCATGTTTAGAATGATGAAATCTACCGGGAAGATAAACTTGTCCACCTTTACTAGAGCGTCTTCTATCACCCCCTAGGATGTTTTATTGACTGTGCTAAGCTGGGTGTGATTGTAGTTTGGGCGAGCTTCACGTAATCGGTGGTACGAATATGGATAACGACATGAGGTTTATGCTAGCTCCCAAGTCACTGGCTCTCTCAGATGGGGTTCAGTGGTACGAGGAATAGTAAAGCGCACGGTCTTTCGATACGTGGTAGTTTCCTTTGAAGGATGGCATTGCATTCCTCGGTGAGATTCACTATCTCAAAATCCAATAGTCTTCTTTTCTTTGATAGTATATCCTTCATGAATTTTGCATAACTGGGCATCTATTCTAACGCGCTGACCAAATGGAATGTTTATATCACTTGCGGTTCTTGAACACTTCCATAAACTTAGTGAATTGCTTGTCTAATTTATTCTTAACTGGCGTTGAGTGCGGAATTGGGGCCGATTGGGTTCGGTTATTGATGCGGTCGGTCTTTAGCCTCGATTTCTTCTGTCGGACTTTTCTTCTAGGGTTGTTCCTTTCTATCTTGTCATTATTGGTTTTGATTCCTCGGTTTCTACCTCTTATCAACATTGTTTCATACTGGTACTACTAATTCTCTTGCCACTTCTCAACGTGCTTTAACATGTTCATTACCTTCTCATCTCGGGTTCACCTACGAGTTGCTGAGTAATGATCCATGTGCCTCGATCGGCAATGTGGTCATTTGGCCCTGTTGCACTTCAAGTTTTGAGTTGGGCCCTTGATTACATTCTTTGGGTGGATTGGTTTTTATAATTTGTTGAGCACGATTTTTGGAATGTGGCCTTCGTCTCATTCATAAATGTGCTATGGGGAAGTCATCATGAGTTAAGGCTTCTTCAAATCTACTTTCTTCTCGGTGGTGTTTACCGGCTTGAAGTGGTGGCATACTATTGTTCATTGCCTGACCATAGTTTTGATTGCTCTGGATTGTTACGGTTGCCTCTCAACCTAGCGGTCGATTGGATTTACATTGCACAATTACATTATGTGGCCCTCATACTATCCCTGTTGTTCTTGATTCTACTAATTCACATATTGTTCTTGCTCTACTATCATTTGTCTCGACTGACAATCCATAGTACTGTGTTGTCCTCCACAAGACTCGCGAGATCTCTAAAGTTATTATGAATCTGATTACGTACCTTCTTTGTAATATTTGTAGGCTATTTAGTTAATTGCTTACCTTACTTGGTTTACCAAATTACGAGAGCCGTATGCGCTCCGCTAAGGACTTCCTAGGTGCTGATGATCTATCTAGAAATTTGATGATTAGGATTAGTGGTTGTATCTTCAATATCGTAAGCGATACGTAGTTTTTTTTCAACGGGGCACCTCTTGAGGCATCAATGATTGTCTTAAATTTGAATCATAAATCGTTATAAAACGTGTGCACTTGCATCCACCTAGTCAGCTTTATTGATGTGGGCATCTCATGTAACTCATGAAATCTCTCCCGAGATTAGACGAGTTCTCCTCGGTGTCTAAATGTGTTAATTTCTTGCACCAGTTGTGCAATATTTGCGGGTAGGAAAATTTTGGTTAGAAAGTTCTACACTAAGTCATTCCATGAGGTAATGGAATCTGGTGGTTGTCTAGTTAACCAATCCTTAGCTTTCAGTCGCTAAGTGACGATGGGAGCGGCGTAATCCCAGGAAGGCTTAACTTGTTACCCCGTTATACTTGACTATGTCACAGACTTCAATAAAACTGGTCAGATGTGCATTCGGATTCTCATTTAAATGACCAGCGGTGTATATTATTGGAGCAGCATTTGCGAGTTACTCCTTCCGAGTTCAAATTTGTTAAGCAGATGGTGGTGGTTGTATAGTAGTGAGTCATTTGTAGGTGGTAAGAGCGATCTCGAGTAACATCACAGTTATGAGTGGCCTAATGATCGGGTGGCAGTCTCTATAATTGATCCGTTAGATCCACTTGTGGTTTATTCCTTTCTTGAGCTGTCGCTTCATCCTCTTGATTATGATTTCAAATTGGGTTGTGCGTGCTTCTCTGCGTAATCGATGTACTGTCCTTTCTGGTTCAGGATCAAATGGAAGTAATTCCCTTGATCTTGTCTTTGCATGCCTACTAATCGCTTTCTGAAATCATAAGTATGGAGTCAGACGAGTCCTGTCTGATTAAAATAAGGCACAATACTTAAAACGAAGAATAATAAAAAAAAATGATAAGTAAAAAAGAACTAAATAAAATAAAATTGATCCAAAGTACAATCTATGGCACGGTTGTCAATATCAACACTAAACTTCTCCCCGATAACGGTGGCAAAAACTTGACGGGCTGAAAGTGAGCATGTAAAAGTTGGTAAAAATGCAGACCCGTGCGCGCAAGTATACGCGTCGAGTTCACGCAGTGTAGTGGCTAGTCAAGTGTCGTTCCTCGAAAGTATTTGAATCTGCGGCTTGATGATCGGACAATATTTGAATGCTTATCATAATTGAATTATGGCTAAACTAACCGATTTAGAGAAAACCTAATATTAAAAATTCAATTTAAGAAAACGATGAGAAAACTAGGGTTTTGCCTTCGCCTACTACATCTGATGGATTTTAACCTAGATAGTGCATTTATTTAATATTCCATATGATTTATGTTAGCGCGGGTTGCCCTCTGAAGCTATTCTCTCGAGATATAGATTTACTTTATCCGCTAGTGGGGTGTATTGCATCTCTCCTTTGACCCCTTGACTTCGAGATGCATGAATGTGCAAACCCTAATGCTACGCTTGAAATGTGGGATATCTCTATTCCCTGATTGACCAAGCGTTGCTTTACCCATGTCCTTACGAGCCATCATCTCTTGATATCAGACTCCTAGCATTAGCATGCCATAATTGGCCAAATAATAACATGTGATTAACTTCAGGAATAAAACAACCATAGAAGTTCATATCGATATTAAATAAACCACAGTGAAAGTAATGTCCTGCTTGACATGCGGTTAGGGTTGGCAAAACCCTAGACCAGGAAAAGTTAGTTCATAGTGATTTTCACTTACGGTGAGAATTTTCAGCATTAGCGAATTAAGGGAAAGAAATAGAAGAAGTTGTCTTTGCGTCTCTCGAATCCGTCTCACTTGAAGCTCTCTCTGTCAGTCTCCTTGTCTTGATGCCTCTAATCCCCCCCCTCCCCCTTTGCCTCGAAATTGCTTCCTCTTTATACCTCGGAATCCGGGCCCATCAATGGCCCAAGAAATCAGAACTTTTAATGTTCTAGTTTAGGAAAAGGAGATCGTGCTACGCCCTTGTGAAGGGGCCGCCGCGGCGCACAGGCGACTATCGAGAAGGCTGGCCTTCGGTTTCGTTGCGGCTGAGAAGGCCTCCGCTGCACGGCGCTGCCGCGGTGTAGGTGTCTTCTTGCTGCGTACTCGGGGCTTCCAACTGACTGTATTTACTTTGTGCTTAACACTTCGATTCTTTTATGCTATTATTTAGCTTCCTTTTTTATTCCAATATCGACATGTCCTATAAAACATTATAGTATGGGGGATTAGCGCAATATTAGTGAATATGAATGTGAATCATGCAAGTTGAGCTATAAAAACACATAGAATTTGTACTTGAATGCATGCATGAGTCACTCCGATCAAGTTGTAACATCTATCCCATGCATGGGGCACCTCTTCAGCAATCTCTTGAACCTCTCCCATGTTGTGTAGAGACTCTTATCCTCCCCTTGCTTGAACACAATGATTTCTCCTCGAACTCAGCAGTGAGAGCTGGAGGGAAAAATCTGCTCATGAATGCCTCCACCAATTCTTCCTAGGTATTCACTGATCCCACTGGTAGTGAGTCAAACCATGTGGCTGCTACATCTCTCAATGAGAATGGGAAGAGTTGAAGCTTGATTACATAAGGTCTTACCTCTGTCCCGATTTCCATGAGTGTTTGCCATCCTGATAAATCTTCCCAAGTGCTTATTTGGATCTTCAGAAGGGTGGCTAGTGGGCGGGTGTTCAGAGAACCATTGCCAATCAAAAATTTGGCTTTAGCCTGAAATTGTTTTTCTTCAATAGGGGGTTGCCTCACTGCAGAGTACTCTTCTTGAATGATAGGCCTCCAAAATTCCTCCATTGTGTTAGGCCTCTGTGGTCTCTCTGCTTCTTCTTCTTCTAGAATAGTCTGCAATCTTTCTATCTGATTATCCATACTTCTGTCTTCAGTACTGGTAGCTTTTCTCAGATTTTTCAAGGTTCTTTCAATTTATGTATCTAGAGGCAGCAGTTCTGCTTTTGATTTTCTTTTCATTTAATATTTTCCTGAAAGTGGAAACACACTGAGATCAAATAAAGTCAGTGATAAAAAAAATTATATATTCATTAAGCTTCCCGAAAGATCATTAGCTTATTTACAGCCCTTTCTTTATTAAAACTATTTTTGTTTATTTTCTAAAATTTTTGTAAAACAAAGAAAAATGTCCAAATTAGCATTTCTCTCTTTTGTCAGAATATTGATTTTTAAATTCTTTCTATCCTTGGCAACGACTCCAAAAACTTGATAAGACCAAATGCTATATACAAATTTCTGGCTACTGTTACCAAAGACTAACTAGAATCCCCGACAACGACGCCAAAAACTTGATAAGACAAAATGCTATGTACAAAATTTTGGCTACTATTACCAAAGACTAACTAAAATCCCGGCAACGGCGCCAAAAACTTGATAAGACCAAATATACATTGTATGCGCATAAGAAGAGTTGTTTTTGTCACTAAACTCAATTGGAATGTTACTTTGGTCTTAAAAGCGCAGAGATGCACAGGTGAGTCTGAGTAATAAAGTGGCTATAAGTCGGATATTGTTCCCACGGAGATTAAAGAATTTAAACTGACTACTGGCTGCTCCAAGTTCTACACTATTTGAACGTCTAGTTTAGATGAAAATTTAGTAACCTAATTTGAATTTAAATTACTCCTATATTCGATATAAAGGGAAAAAGTTAAATCCTAAATGTACCTTGAGCGGAGCAACGGTCTTTCTTCCGGAAGTAAACATTGGGTTGCTGGCTGTGAGTGTCAATTCCTGCATCTTAACCTCGTTCTAATTTTCCCTGAGTTAGAATCTGAATTTGTCAAGAGACAAGATAGTATTGTTTGGATTCCTCCATACTTTTCACTAAGTAGAGGTTCATGTTCATTCCTGAAACATGATTTTAATCAATTACTTGTAAATAGAATTTCTCTATAAGATCTGTGTATTTTTCTTTTCCAATACTTCATACCCATTTCTTATGACTGCAGATTTCTTGCTTCCAAAGACAGGGCAACTGCAATATCTCTACAATAAGAATGATGTCTCATCCTTAAGATATGACAGAGTTTACTCTTTCCTTGATTAGATATCATGCTAACACGGGATCAAGATCATTCTTCCAGACCAAGGAGAGATCTCTAATTGATTAAATTGATATATCACTCAACATATTCTCAAACCACGAGCAAATTGAGGATTTATCTACGTAACCTTTCAAAGCTCATTAGTTCATCAATATTAGTCTAACATACCCCTAAGTAACTGGTCTAAGCTCTCAGGAATCTCCATCTCTGTGTCACTCAGATGGTGTCCTAGAAATTAGAGCTAGACAATAGTCCTTTCATGGGTATAAGCTACTAAAATTGGGAACAATTAATATCAAGAACAACACCATTCAAATAAACTCAAAATTCAACTCAGGAAATTTTCTTCTCATTTTGCGAAAATTCGCCAACTAACATCAAAATGCCGGGAAGTTCTATTCTCGAAAAGCTAGTTACAACATACATTGAAATATTGATCGAAAATTCCCTTTGTAAGTGCAATCCAAGCTGAAGAAAGCGATTTCAGCGTTTATCTGAGTTCATTGCATTTAGCGATAATTGTAAATGAATTCCAACGCATTAAATATCAACTTCAAAACTTCTTAACGAAATTATTGTTTGGTCAGAAACAAATCAAAATCAATGCTAAGCTAATCTGAAGGAAATAAAAAATGAAAAAAAAAGAAAAAAAGAAAGAAAAATATAATACAAAAAGAGTCCTCGACTCTCGGTACTCACGGTTGCGTCGTTGTTATTTGACCACCTCGCTTTTTCGTGATCGTTTCTATTTATAGAGTACTAAAAGTTTGGGCTACTAACTTGAATGCTTAACATGAATCCACAGAATTTTGAGACGGGTTTGTCTTCTCGATCGTATTTGAAAGTTATCTTCGCAATAGAGTTTTAAATTTTATTTGCGGGTTTACGATGTAGCAAGCGGTCGTGCATCGCGGCCTAGAGATCTTGTGCTCTTTCTGCGCGAGTTGCGACAACATTTTTGGTTGAGACATTTTTCTTTCCTTGATATGATAACTGCGTAGCGGCAGAGTTTCGCTGTTGCGACAATATTATATTTCATTCCTCAAACATGTATATCATGACACATTGATACCCCATGTCACAACCACGGTTTCGATTAACCCGGCCAAGTTGGTGTTGCGACCGAGTTTCATGTTGCGATAGTGATCTTGAAGTGCTTCTTGGTGGTGTAGTGACCCGGCACCTGTCAGCGACATCATTTCTTTTCTTGTTCTTGTTGCAGCATGTCTTATATTATTATCATCTCGGTCGTGACCCAAAAAGTCTTTCGTGACAAAGTTCTGTCTCCACTTAGTCTCTTTCCTTGTTACAGCTTTATTTTTGATGTTGCGACTTAGACTTTTATGTTAAGTGTTTACATGTTAGCTGACCCCATTATGTTCATCCCGCGACAACGCTTGCGCATGCATCATATTTTCTTGTTGCGACTTAGTTTTTCTAGTCAGCGATATCTTATGCGCCTTTGCTTTGTCTTCGTATACGCAACCAGGCACCTATCGCAATGGGACTTAAATTCGGTGACTTATCTTTAGTAGCGACCTAAGTTGTCATCATCGATACATGACTTCTTTGCATTGTGTTGAAGCCTGTCGACTTAGAAGTTGTGTCGCGACCTCATTTCTCTCTGGTCAGCTTATTACTGTGTCGCAACCTGAAGATCTTTGTCGCGACATCAAAACACCTTTTAAGTTTGAATTATGCGCAACATTGACTCTTTGCTAATTGGCGCTGATTCATTCATCCATTCGCTTTTCCCTTTGGCAAGCGACCTGGTTTCTTGTCACGACCTAAATTTCTTCTTCAGCATATTTTCCTATCTTAAACAAACTTCCATGTTGCGGAAGTCGGTGTCGCGACGAGAAGATGGTTTTATTCATAGCGGATATTCTGCCTTGAGTTCAAACCATTCTGTCGCGACACAAACTGTATTTTGTTCCTATTTGACTACTTTATATTTTGCCTGCTATTCTTTGTGGCGACCTAGCTCAATTGTCAACAATCAGAGAAAATGTTGTTTGCGACGCTGGCGTATTGTTGTGATATGATTTCTTTGTAATTATGAGTTTAACCGCGACACTAATTGTAGTTCTGGCAGCATGGAGCTGCTGTGGTGATTGTTTTTATCTTCTTTCTTGCTGGAAATCCCTCCCTTTTGAATTAATATCTGCAAAACACTAAGTTTGTAAATACTCTATAATTTGGCATTAAAATAGCTCTGAAAATATTGAAAACAAGCCAGAAAAATGGATTAAAAATAGATGAGTTTAAGACTTATCAGTAATCATCCTCTAGCCTTCATGAGCTCACTGTTAGGATGGATTCCTTTTGGGATGAGCTGGGATTTCAAGTCAATGTTAATTGTTTAGCAATTGGAGGAGCTGAAAACCACAAATGCCCTTTATTTTGATGTCAGAACACCATCATAGCATAGTTGGCTCAACTTCTCTCCCTCCATGCCCCATTACCACCACTACCACATGGAGATTAGTGAGATGATCATATCTGATTATCAAGGTAGTCCTCTTGTCTCTTAACTCTTTATGAGCTTTTAGTTGTTTCAAGTGTCAATTGTGTTTGTGTTTGCTTGAGTATTTGCATGCTTGATTGTTTGTGTATTGTTTTGCTAGTTTAGTTAGGTTTGTCAGCTTTAGTAATTTGTTTGCTTCCACCAGTGTCATTGCTTGCATTTATTAATTGTCTTAAGTTATGTATGTTTTTTGATTGTGAGTATACATCAGACCTTTATCTTTAGTTTTAGTGTGTTTTAGTCCATTGAGTTGCGGCACAGTGCCATGCTTGCCATGAATAGAACACATGAATGTTGAAATTCAAGGTTTTAAGGCCAATTGAGAGATATATGAGTGTTTGTTTGATTTAGAACAATGTGCATGATTGGTGTTGGATGACTTAGTTGGTTTTTCTCCCTCATTTCTCAAGAAGCCATTTCTTTTTGGAGCTTTCACACACATATGCATTAGATCTCTCGTATACACCTTGTTTTCGACCTCTTAAATTGAAATTGAATTCACCATGAGAGTTGTTAACTGTTTAAGTGATGAGACACCTCAAAAGAGGATTGCCTATGTGCCCCATACCATTAACAGTGAAAAGGAAAGAAAGAAAAGAAACAGAAAAGCCATAAAAATGAGAAAAAGAAAGAAAAAGTCAATAGTGTGAAATAAGTGAGTTTGCTTAATCAGAACCCCGGGAATAGTCTGAGGGGTCTTTTAAAGAATTTTTCTCTAAGGAAACTGGCATGGAGTCATTGACTTCACTAGTCGCTATATAGGACAGAAGATAAGTATCCTACAAAGTAGGTGCTTCGGTGTTTAGTTGAGTGTTAGAACTTAATGCTCGGTGCCTTAACGATTGATAGAGAGTCACCAATGGATCCCCAATCTAGGGACACTTCTCTATACACTCTTAGCATTGCTTCTACTTCACCCAGTTTTGTGTTTTTGAATAAGTAAAGGTTCCTTTCCCATAATTTTCTTAGTTAGCCTCTTTTAAAGGGTGAGAGTTGAGTTTAAGTTTGGGAGTTGAGAGCCTGGCTTATGATTGAGATCTTACAAGGACAAATCGCACATAGTTCCCTTAGGAAAAGTGATTGATGATGAGGGAGTATCCTCCTTTGTTCACCATACAATTCATGCCTTATCCTTCAAAGATTATAAATGCTTTTAAATCCAATTTTTTGCTACTGTGTTGTCACATATCTCATTCCTTTGTATTTTAGCATGCTTGAATTTATGCTATGCACATCTCGGGTTTGTGTTATATTTGTGTTGTGTGTTAAGTGTTAGTCTAAGGCATGTCTCTTATTTTATTGGGGACTATGTCATGAGATAAAGATATAAATGAGATTAGGTGTG